>CM052799.1:45732727-45869272 GCA_028533885.1 Nasua narica
CCAGCATCAGCATCACCTGGAAGCTTGATAGAAATCCAGGATCGCAGACCCACTGAGTCAGAGTCAGCATTTAACAAGATCTCCTGGAGTCACATGCATGTTAGAACTTGCTAAGTGCTGAGCTTGGTGACAAATCCACCAAGTAGCTCCAGGAAATACTGAGAGGCCTTTGAGCCCCAGACACTTCAGCCCAGCTTCCCTAAGTCCTTAGTCAGTCTCTCCATCATGCACATTGACAGGGGCTCAGAGAGGGAAGGCAGCTTTCCTGATGGCACCCAGCAAGACAGTAGCAAAGCTGGTCCAGGACCTTGGGTTTTTGGTGTTCCAGGCTCCAGCCTTAATTCCCAAGGCACACTCAGGGGAACACAGGGCTCTAGGAACCCAAGGCTGGGCCAGAGCCAAGCAGGAGTCTCCAGCGGGCCTGGCATTCTCATTAATCTCCCCACCTCAGAATGGGTTGTTTTTATAAGAGGAACAATCAGGGCCTTTGGGGACAGCAGAGTCCCTGGGACGGGGACTCCGAGAGAGCCTTGGGCTGCAGAATGTAGACTGTGTCCTGCCAGCTCGCAAAAGAACAGTCTTTCTTGGCAAGCTTCTGGGGATGTGTTCCTGGCAGCATGGCTGGGAAGAGCAGGGTTACCAGGGAGCCCGGGCTCTCCCTGGGGATGATGGAGGGGACCCAAGGCACTGTGCCACAGGGGAGTGAGCACTGGCTTGGCCCGTCACTGCCACTGATGGGTGTTCTGGGTTTCAACCATTCACCTTACATTCAGAAAACAGTGAAAAGCACCTCTTCCATTCTCATTCTGTCCTGAGTCTCTGCCTTGAACTCTGGCTTCCTTAGTCCCAGAATCTCCAGAGCCTGAGTCTCTACTCTGATATCAATAAAATATGTGGTCTGGGATAAAGCACCTGGCACCTCTGAGCCTCAGTTTCTACTTCTGTGAAATGGGTACGATTATACACCTACCAGTGTGGCTAAAATAAAAATGACTGTTGAGAAGGATGCGGAACAACAGGAACTCTCATACATTGCTGGTGGGAATGTGAGGTGAAATAGCCATTTTGGACAATGCTTTGCCAGTTTCTTGGAAAACTAAACCTATACATACCTTACAGCCCATTTCTCCAAATAAGAGAAATGAAAATGTATGTCCACCCAAAGGCTGACATGAATATCCAGAGACACGATTCATCATAGCTTAAAACATCATAGCTTAAAGCCCCCCAAATATCCTCACAGGAGAACAGACAAACAACTTGGGATGGTTTCCTATGATGGAATACTACACAGCACTGAAAAAGAATGAGCCACAGATGCCCACAAAACCACGGAGGAGGGGCGCCTGGATGGCTCAGTGGGTTAAGGCCTCTGCCTTCGGCTCGGGTCGTGATCTCAGGGTTCTGGGATTGAGCCCCGCATCGGGCTCTCTGCTCGGTGGGGAGCCTGCTTCCCCCTCTCTCTCTCTGCCCGCCTCTCTGCCTACTTGTGATCCCTCTCTGTCAAATAAATAAATAAAATCTTAAAAAAAAAACCACAGAGGAATCCCACAGACACATTGAGTAGAAGAAGCAAGACTCACGCAAGAATATACTATGTATTTCTACTGATACGAGGTTCTAGAGTAGGTAGATCCAATCCATGGTGATAAAAATCAAAGCAGTGCCTGTCTCCAGGTAGGTGAGGAGGAATCCTCTGGAAAGTGGCCCGAGGGAGCCCCCCACCCCCGAAGAGCTAGATGTGTGCTCTAACTGGATGTGTGCGGTAGTCACACAGGTATAAACAAAAGTAGAAATGTATCCAGCTGTACACTTGAGATGTATTTCTTTTACTGTGCAATTTCTCAATGACAGAAGGAGAGTGAGCACAGGTGAGAGATGGGAAGGGTCATCCCTGACTCACAGGGGTGTTCTGAGAATAAAGAAGAGGCTGTGTCTAGCTCCTAGTGGATTCTCCTTTAGCTGTGGATTAGTCAGAGTCTAGTGCAGGAAGCATGTCTCATTCTCTCAGGCCTTGTTTTTTTGATCTGTAAAATGGGAATAAGGAAGCCCCCAGAATGGGGCCTGCCACCTGAGTGGCCAAAGGGGTTCTGTGCAGCTGCCCTTTACTCAGACACTCTCCCAGAAGGAGACCCAGGAAGTCTGCCCCAAAGTGCTCTCCCACCCCATCCCTTTCCATAAACATAGCAAAGTCCCTATTTAGCTTGACAAAGTCACTAATACCCCCTGGCAGGCAGGAATTCTGGGAACCCTGGTCACAGAGAGGCCCTGGGAGCTCAGGAAGATACAACCCAGGACTCTAACAGCAAGGATGGGCGAGGTCCCAACCATTTTGTATCACTGTAGAGTGTGGATCATGGGTCTTGTGTTAACAGTCAGGGAAACTGAGGCTCACAAGGGTGAAAGGGCTGGTCAGCAAGGGAGTTTGACTCAAGTGCAGGTCAATGTGGCCCAAATTCGGTGCTCGGTCCTCTGCAGCACTGAAAACGACAGGAGCTTGCTAGCAATGTGACCCTAGGGGAGTCATTTAGCCTTTCTGGGCCTCTGTTTCCCTCCTCCGCTATAATCTAAGCTCTTTTGAGGGCAGGAGTTTCTGTGTGTCTTGCTCTTCTTGTGGCCTCAGCACACAGCATAGCGTGACACATATTAAGTGCTCAGTAAATACTTGTTATATGAGGGAATGAGTGATTTTGTAAATAAAGTTTTATTTGAGCACAGCCACACTCACTTATTTATGTATTGTCTATGGTTGTTTACACACTACAAGGACAGAGCTAAAAAGCTACAACAGAAATCGTCTGGCCCAAAAAGCCTAAAATACCTCCTATCAGGCTCTTTAACAGAAGAAGTTTGCTGACCTCTGCCATAGATTAAGTGTGGACTTGTAAGTGTAGCATATTATTTTGCTACATCTTCAAAACAACCCTATAGGAACTTGGGAACTACTGTGAGGTTCCTTTTATGGAGGTGGAAAGCAATGCACAGAGATGAAGGGACTTGCCCAAGGTCATGTAACCAGTAGGCAGGGGATTTGAATCCAGCGACGTATGTCCCAAATTCCAGGAACAGACCCTAACTGCAAACAAAAGACAAACACAGTGAGACCAGCTTGCAAGTTGCAAGTAGATTCTATAAGCACAAGAGAAGTTCTGTAGATGAGGGTAAATGGGGCCAGAGGAGCCCAGAAGGCTCTTGGAAGAGGCGGAATCTGAGCTGAGTCATTCAGGGAGAGGAATTTAGCCGGATGGGGGGAGGTGAGAAATCTGGAAGAGCACATGAAGGAAATCCGGAAGGGAGAACCAGATAACTGGGACAAAGTAGGGGCACGAGCCAGCTGGGTAAGGCTGGCTTGAAGCTGGGGAAATGGGGAACCATAGAAGGGCACTCTTAAAATGATGCTGATGGGCAATTTGTCTGCAGGGCCCCAAAGGCTGCCAAGTGCACAGGCAGGAGAAGGGCAGTCCTGCAGGAAATTCCTTACTTAGGTATTGCGAGGAATCCCTAATTTCCTAAAAAGGACGTAGGCGAACGTTGGGTGGCTTTTGGCAGGGTGGATTATCAGCAAGGTCTTCCTTGTGGCCTAAACATTTGCAAAGACTCCCTCCAGGGCACAAGCTGTATGAAGTTGCACAAGTGACGGAACTCCGTGCCTCGGTTTCCTCAACTGTAAAACAGGGAACACTGTGGGCTTGTGCGAGGGTTAAAGGCACTGGAATTTGCCAAGCACATCGAACGCGGCCTGGCACAGAGTAAGTGCCATAGAAGGGTTTGTTAGGTAAAGACAGAACACAAATAAGATCCAACTTCAGCAAATATCAACTCCTAACTTTTTCACCCCGAATGATTCACATGCTGTTCGGAATTCACTCGGTGCACAATGTGGTTAATTTAAACACTGCCACAGAATGGCGAACCTGAACAGCATTTCAATGAACACAAACCTTATTTTTAACAAGACACACTTTGGCACTTGCAAGAACATTTAAAAATACCTTCCCTGTTCCAAAGCAGTATTGTGTGGCAACCAGGTCCAGGGAGAAATCCTTAGTTTTAGGGTCACTGTTTTCTTTGGGGCCTGGGCTTTGGGGAGGGGTGTTGCCCAGAGCAGTTGCAGAGGCTGTGATGGGTATCTAAAGTGGCTAAGTGGGAAAGGGATTTTGCAGGTTGTTGATCAGCCTTCCAGTTGGTAACCGTCGGTCTGTCTGCTCCCTTCTGGACAAGGGGTCCTCAGAGAGAGAGATTCTGCATCTTCTTTTACTCAACATGCAGTACAGCAGCGGCTACACTAAGGACACGAGGATAAGGTCTCGATTCCAGGGCTCACATTCCAGTGGAGTCATAACAAACGGAGAAACGAACAAACAAGCCAACGAGATCATACCAGACATCTACATGTGCTTTCAAGAACATAGAACAAGAAAACAGGACTCCCATGTGTGCCGTAGGGAGACAAGGATGCTCAGATAATCAGGAGGGGCCTCCCCGCGGTGGTGACCTTTGAGAGGAGAATGGAATGAGGGGAGTCCGTCCTGTAAGATCCAGGGAAGAGGCAGAAGGAATACCAAGGGCAGAGTCTCAGAGGGAGGGAGGAGCCTGATGATTTTAGACCAAACAGAAGGCCAGAGTGCTGGATGCAGCGGAATGGGCCAGACCACACACAACACAGAAACCCATGTGGAGGCCCCCCAACCTGGGACTTTCTGGAAGAGGTGCTGAGTAGCTGGGACTAGGATGGGGACAGTGGCTCGGGGAGCAGCGGGGAAGCCCTGTATTACTCCAACTTGTACACTGCTTTTTATACGAATGGTGCCCCGTGGATTGTGCAGCCTGGAAGTTCTGTCCTGCACCAAGCCTGGCACACAGTAGGCATGTAATAAAGGTTTAATGAATGGTCATAAAAAACAGCTTTGCCTCAATGTCCCTCAATCTCCAGCAAATCTGCAAGTGCATACTTGCTGCATTTTCGTTCTTTTAAACGGTTCTCGTGCATTTCTTCCCACCACCTCGGTCTGCTGGATTGTCGGGCAAAAGGAATTTGTGCTGTTACCAGACCATGCAGTGCCTTAAAGCCCTTGCAAGAAGGCTGGAGATCTTGGTCCTATCACTCACAAGTCCCATGGCTGGGAGGCCTTGCATTCTGATTGATGCTTGGAGTTCTGTGTCCAAGTGTTTAAGGAACAACAAATAGAGGAGAACCTCTCCACTAATGAATTATTTCTTTCTGTACCTCCTCAATTGCCAAGAAAAGTTTTGAGGCATGTTCGCTGCAACACATCCAAATAGTGCCTCGTAAAGGAAAAGCTGATTCCTTGACTCTAAGCCCCCATTTCCCTCTGACCTGGGCATATTTCGGTCCTTTGCAGGGAGAGAGTGCTGGGATCTTAGGCTCCCTCCCCTGTCCCCTCATTGCATGCAGGCATTTCTTATTTCAGGTGGCTGGTGACATAAGATACAAGTCGTGTTAAATAAATTTCACAAATAGCATCAGGAAGCTTTGTAAATGGGATCTCCTTTCCTCTCTCCTGTAAGAGAATCAATGACTTCCAATTTACAGATGGGAAACTAAGGCCCGAGGAAGTTATGAGATGAACAACATTTGTATCTGGTGGTGTTCAGACTTGCCCGGGTCTTCTGCCTCCATATAACAGCCTGTCTTCCACTACGAGAGGCTGGTACCAATGTGAAAGCTATGTCATGTTGTGGAGCCATGAAGTCACCAAGCCTTGAAGTCATGGCTCGGTCCATGACTTCATGAAGCCATGAAGTCACCACCAGCAACAGCTCAGCCCAGACTGGGCACCAAACAGAGCCGTGGTGCCCAGGCCCCTGAGGACAGCTCTGCAGGAAGTACGACAGCCATCACTGGCCAAGCATCCACTGCATGCCAGGCCCTGGGAATGTCACAGCAAATGAGACAGACATAGCCGCTGCCTCCCTGCAGCAGAGAATCTGGCCAGACAGTAGCTTTTACAGCACAGTCTTGCTAGAAGGGGAGCTTTGAGCTTGGATTGGAGGGAAGGGCAGAAACTGGCTGGGAAGAGGGAGGTGAGACGAGGCAGTGGGAAGGCCCAGAGAGAGGCGTGACACCAGAAGGACAGAGGCACAGGCCGGCTTGAAGGGATGGGGACGCCCACAGGCAGCAGGGAGGCTGCTGCTGCATTTCCAGTAGGGAGTCTGACGTCCCCTGATGGAGGAGGCCCCACAGAGCAGGGGAGTGCGTCATGGAGTCCAGCTCATCTCTTGGGCTGTGAGCTTTGAATTCAGTTTTGCCTTGAGACCTCTCTTGTTCCTCTTCTGCTGGTGCCAACACAGCCCATAGGTATCCAAACACAACCTTGGGAGCTCTCCAAGTGATATCCTAGAGCTTCCTGAAACCTAAGGGCACTTGTGTCCCCAATGGGAACCCACAAGTGCTAGAGAATCACAGGTCCTAGTCCCGAAAAACTGTATGGAGCCCAGTGAACCCCTCTCCAGGCAGAAAAGGGTGCTCTGCTCATGGCTAATATTCACATAATATCCTCATAAGCACATCTCCCAGAGGCTGTATTCCCTGCACGTCCTGCCTTAACTCCTTATTAATTATTTTTCATCCTGGGCAATCTTCGGGCTCTAAGTTTCCATTCCATCACTTCCCAGCACTCATCCCTGGTTCCAGACATACATAGTCACCTGCCTACTCGGTCTCATGGCTGCAGTATCTAACAGACATCCTAAGCACAGCATGACTCCGCCTCACCAATCCTCTCCCTTGGGCTCCTCACCCTGGCAAATGGCTACCATCTTCCCAGTTTCTCATGAAAAAATTAGGGAGCCACCCTGATTCCTTTTATTCCCTCAGTCCTTGAGTCTAATCCCTTGGCAAGTCCTCCCGGTGCAATCTCCAAATTTATCCCATGTCTGAGCCTTCCCACCTCCTCCCCTGCCTCACTCAAGTCCAAGTCACCGCTGTCTCTGGCAATTTTCTCCTCCTTGTACACCCACTGACTGCAGCTTAGTTCCCACGGAGCAGCCAGAACAGGTGTTTGCAAAGCACGGCCCAGATCAGGTCACTTCCCTGCTCAAATCCCTCCGACCGCGTACACTGAAATCGGCATCCAGCTCAGGCTCCCTTCTGTGGCTGCGTGATCTGGCTCCGCTGGCCTCTCCAGCTTCTTGTCTGGCCGGTCTCCTCAATCACTCTCTATACCTGCCTTCTTTCTGTTTCACCAACATGTAAGTTTGCTCCTGCCTCCAGGCCTTAGTCCTGCTGTCCCCTTTACCCAGAACATGTTTTCCCAGGCATGCACCTTCCAGTGTTCCCTCTTCATGGAAGCCTTCCTTTACACCTTGCCTAATGCTGCCTCCTCTTCACTTTTTATCATATCGCTGCTGTGCGAATAACCTCAAAAATAGCCTCTTTGTCTCTGTGTTTAATGTCTATCTCTATCCTGCCACAGGAGTGTAAGCTTCATGAGCATAGACTCTCCATCCTCTTTGTTCAGTTTACTGGACTATGTTGACATCTAGAACTGTGCCCAGAAAATAGCAGGCACTCAATAAACACCTGCCGACTTACCGACTCAGTACTTTAGCTCGGGCTGTTTCCTCCTCCTGTAGTGCTTTCCCCTTAGGGGTCATTTTTACCAGCCAAAGACATCTTTAGAGAAGATAAATTTGTTTGCTTCTGATTAAAACCACAATGTCATCACTTTTGCCCAGTTATGTTCTTATGCTGCCATCATTGAAAAAAGTGGTATTGGAGACTTCATTTTCTTCATGCCTATAACCTGGGGCCCCTGAGCTTCATCATTAGCAAGACCAAGAGAAGAACACCAGAACAGAGAAGAGGAGGGAGGGAGGGAGGGCACACTTTTAGCTCCTCTGTGCCAGGATCTTTGCCAGAGCTTTCCTTGTATCACCTCAGCTGGGTTTCCATCACCTCAGTGGGACAAGTGTTAGTGTTGCCATTTTGTAGAAGAGCAAGTTGAGGCTCAGAGAGTTTAAGCACCATTCTCAAGTGCACAGGGCCGGCAAGTGGTAGGAAATGAACCCTAGGCTGCCTCCCCAGAAAGAGCACCTGTGATATTCCTTGAGAGAACCTTTTCTCTGTCTTGAAGGTCCAGTCTTGAAATGCCCATGCGTCCTTCCCATCCTTCTCAGAGGCAGGCACTGCTTAGAATTCTGCCACCGGCTTCTTCCCAGAGGTGTCAGAGGAAGCATCATGATGGATTGATTGCACTTCCAAAATAAGAATTCTTGCCATCTCTCAAAAGCTCGACAGAGACCTTCAAGAGCAGGGTAGTGCATTTCTCTACTTTAAACACACTTTATCCACATGTGCTCCATTGGTCATGTCCTGCTCCCAGGCTCTCCTCAAGTCCCTATTCCGAAGTCACTTGTTAGGGAGGTCTCCTCTGACCCACTCTTCATCATACTCTCTCCCTGACCCTGTAACCCTGCTTTAGTTTCCTCATGGCCCTTCTCACCACTGGCTGTTTTGTTCTATTACAAATATTATATATTTATTTGTTTAGTCTTTACCTTCTGCTAAAAAGTAAGCTCCAAGACAGCAACTTTTTTTTCTTCCTACTGTTATGTACCCAGTGCCTAGAACCATGCCTGGTACTTATCAAGGAATCACTAGATACTGGTTAAATGCAGAAATGCATTTAATTACTGTATTTACTCAGTACACATTTTACGCCTTCCTGATATTATTTTCTTTTTCCTTCTCTAAATAAAGTTTTTAATTATATAAGCATACAAATCTGTAGTGGAGAATTTTAAAAATACAGATAAATGAGGAAAATAAGAATCTTTAGTAATCCCACCATGTCACTGGTACATTTCCATAGTACAAATGCATCTTTTCACAAACTCACTTATCCAAAAATGACGTATTGCATGTTCACTGTATTCCAGGCACTGTGATAGGTACTGGGCTCTTATGAAATCCTGAGTCAGGATGTCACTCTATCACGACACTTCGCACAATTTGGGCTGCATAACTCCTTGCTGTGGGCATTGCCATGTGCTTTGGCCTCTATCCACTGGATGCCAGCGGCTCCTCTCCAGTCATGACAATAAAAAATGTCTCCAGACATAAGTCAATGTCTCTGCAGTGTGGAGTTGGATGAGCAAAAATCACCCCACGGAGACCTGCTGGTCTAGAGAAGCCAGATGTGTACAGAGGATCACACTGCTTCTTGCATTGGATGCCCAGGAATTGCTGCTCACCCATTTGTGAACCCATTTCCATATCCCTGGACACATTTCTGATGACTCCCTATTCCACAAGTTATAGCCACCATCCATACTGTTGGATGGTTGTGTACTTGACTCTGATTTGAAGGCAGAGCCAAAAATGAGAGGGAGCCCATTCTACCTAACTCTGGCTGGTCTCATGCAGGCTAACTGCCACTAGCACTGCCATGGATTTCTGGAGGAAAAGATCTCGGGCCACATACCTCTTGGCTCCATCAGGCACCAAGTCCACAAATCCTCTCCCTGAGCCTCCTCATTACATCTGCTCATACCCTGAGCTACCAAAAGGAAAGGGCAAATGGAACCTGGAAGGGAAAGACTTTTTGAGTACAGGGGCTGGTGTGGAGACCATCCTGTTCAACATTCCTGTTTCACAAATTTGGAAACTCTAGCTGGGAGAAGGTGAGGCTGCTAACCATCTGGCATGAATGTCCTAAGGGGATTTTGGCACCATTAGCTGAGGGCCACGGTGAGACTCGAACAAGACGGAGGCTCCAGGGAGAAAGGAACTTCATGAGGACTGCTCTCCCTAGCACTCCCTGGGCACCTCCGTCCGAGCTTCCCTCCTGCATGGGCCACAGGCAGTAGTTCACCATATCCCTACCAGTCTGAAGAGGTAGAGATGCTTTTTATGCCCATTTTTACAAAGTGAGGCTCTGAAAGGTTGGAAATTACTGTTAAGAAGAACTAGAGGGGTACCTGGGTGGTTTAGTCAGTGAAGCGTCTGCCTTTGCTTGGGTCATGTTCCCAGGGTCCTGGAATTGAGCCCTGCATCGGCTCCCTGCTCAGCAGGGAGTCTCCTCTCCCTCTCCATCTGCCTCTCCCCCTGCTCATGCTCTCTCTCTTATATCAAATAAATAAATAAAATCTTAAAAGAAGAAAAAAGAGAAGAAAAGAAATAGAAATAGACCCAATTAGAAGTACTCTCCTGTTAGATTTCAAGTCTAGCTGGATTCCCAAAGAGTCGTCCATGGGCTGGAACACCTCATGAGACTGTATATTGATATTAAAAGGAATTGGGAGTTAGTAGCATGTCCCAGACCCTGACTTCTGGGCATGAGCTGGGGAAGCAAGGAGGGAACAAATCCTACAGACCTGGGAGTAAGTACGCATCTGGCTTTGAGATGTCAGTCCGTAGGAGGATCTGGGGGGTGGGATGACCAGTATGGGCCCCCTTTGGGGGTACAGCTGGTAGAGCTGTATAAGTCTAGTCCAGTCCTCTGACTTCTGGCCAACCCCATTTGCAAGCAGCTCCATCTCTGGGGGATAGAAGAGTGATTCAGAGAGGCCACTGAAGTCTAAGGAAGGCTAGAAGTCCCTCAGGGGCCAGCAAGCAAGTGAGCCTTGTAGCAGAAGCTCAAACACTTGCTGCCTTGCTCTTTTCTGGGTATGTCCTAGGCGTGGAGATACAGAAGTGACTAGGGCACAGCCTCTTGGGGGCTTACAGACTATCAAAGAAGGCAGATGGGCTAAGAGGTAACTGTCATGAACGACATGCTAGAATAGAGGTAGAGGTGCAACGACAACATATCAGGCGCTGTTAAGGATGTGGAAGAGCTGGGGCTCCCATCCATTGCTGGTGGGAATGCAAACCAGGACACCCACTTGGAAAAAGAACTGGGCAGTTTCCTGTAAAATTAGACATACTCCTACCACACACCCCAGCAATTCCACTCTTGTGTATTCACCCGGGGGGGGGGGGGACTCATGTTCATCCAAGAATAAGATGGCTTTATTCATAGTTCCAAAAACTGAAAACAAACCTAATGCCTCTCAAGAAATAACTGAATAACTGGAGAAGTAAGCTCTGGAGCATTCTTACTATGGAATACTCCTCAGCAATGAAAAGGAAGGAACTATGGATACATGTGGCAGAATCTTGAGTGCATGATGTGCAGGGGAAGAATACACAGATGTGAGTGGTTGCTGGTGACTTGGGGGAGGGCAAGAGGTTGACTACCAAGTGATGAGGGGATGTTTTAGGGGTGATAGAACTGCTCTATACTTTAACTAGAGTGATGGTTATATAACTGTACGCATTTGTCCAAACTCACAGAACTATACACTAAAAAGAACGAGTTTTACTGTCTAAAAATTATACCTTAATTTTTAAAGAGGCCCCCCCCCAAAACCCTTCTAGAATGTTCTTGTCCTGTTGAAGGCTCTAGGAGCACCCCCTGGACCATTCCTTCCTTCTCTGGATTGACCAGGACTGATGGGTCTTCACCTCTCCCTGCCTAGCAGCCCAACCTTTTCTACCCCAAGGTGGAGAAGCAGAGTAGAGATATTCTTGGATCCACTATGCCCCATCATTAGCATGGGACTTTCTGCAGCAGCTGCCAGGGGCCATGTGAGCAATGGGTCCTCCTTCGAGAGCCCCTAATGCATCCTTCCTCCCCAGCTGAAGTAGCTAAAGCTGAGGGAGGGGTAGCTATGCTCAAACTTTGGCCCCAACAAGGAAGGTCTGAAGCATGGGTACCTTAAACTCAGGACTGAGGACCAGGTTTTAATGACCAGCTGTCCATGTGTCCTGACATGAAGGCTTAGCTCCTGGACTCCTACCTCCTGGTCCCCACACTTCACAAGCTGTGGATTGATGACACCAGGCAAGAAGGGCTTCCTGCTGGAAGCTCAAAAGCACCTCATTATCCCTGGTGTTCCTCCTTGGCAGACAGCTCAGCCAGGAAGGGAGAGGGAGGGTGCCCGCTAGGCCTGAGTACAGATGACAAGCAAGAGGCCTGACTGGGCTGCAGGCAAGTTACTCTACTCTGGGACCCACAAGTTGGGCACTGGAGCCATCTACTCTTTGATCCTCACTAGGATTGACTGATTATTTTTAGAGCTTGTTGACTAGGTAGGCTCTTTATTTCTTTTTTAAGATTTATTCATTTATTTGAAAGAGAGAAAGAGAGAGGGGGGGGGAGAGAGAGAGAGAGAGAGAGAGAGAGAGAGAGAGAGAGAGGATGCATGCTCCAGCAGGGGAGAGAGAGAGAGAGAGAGAAAATATCAGACAATCCGTTGAGCCCGGAGCCCCACACATGGCTGGATCCCATGACCCAGAGATCATGACCTGAAATCAAGAGTCAGATGCTCAACCAATTGAGCAACCCAGGCATCCTGACTGTCTAGGCCCCTTAGAGATTCAGTGCCCAGGGCTTTCACTAGGGGCATCTCTATGTAGCTCTTCCCCAAATTCCAGACTCCTAGAAGGAAAGCACATGCTCACCATGAACCATGTTGTAGCATAGTTTAGGCATAGGAAGCCCTTCTTATCAGGGAATAGAGGGAATCCTCCTGAAATTGAAGTTCCCAGACCCTGGTGAAGGGCCAATCTTACAAGCAGGACTTTCTAAGGATAGTGGTCTCAGGTGTGCTCTATCAACTGTTTTGCCCTTGAGTGATTTCACTAACACTTAACTAGTCCCCATTCTTCCCATGAGCATCCTTGATAATTCAGCAATTAGGCACTCTATATTTTCTTCATTTTTTTATTTTCACTGATTGAAAGATTTAATATTGTTAAGATTGCAAATTGGTATACAGATCCAAAGCAATCCTTATCAAATATTTGCTGACTTCTTTTGGAGGGGGGAGGGGAGAAGCACACATTAACAAGCTCATGCTAAAATTCATATGAATATACAAGGGACCCAGAATAGTCAAAAAATCTTGAATGAGAATAAAATTGGAGGACTCACTCTTCACAATTTCGAAAGTTACTATAAAGCTATAGTAATGAAGACAGAGTGATTATGTCAAAGCAACAGACATGCAGATCAGTGGAACAGAATCCTCACGGTATCTTAAAAAAATCAGAGCCAGTGTTCAGGTTGTGCTGTCCAAGAAGGGAGCTGTGAGCCACATATGGCTACTGAGCACCTGAAATATGACTAGTCCTAACTCAGATGTGCTCTAAGTGTAAAACACACACCAAATTTCAAAGGCTCAGTATGAAAAAAAGATAAAAATTTCTCATTTTTTCCATATTAATTACATGTCAAAATAATACTTTGGATGTATCTGGTTAAGTAAAATATATCATTAATTTCAATTTTGCCCATTTCATTTGATTTCTTTTAATGTGGCTATTAGAAAATGTAAAATTCCCTTTGTGGCATGAATTACATTTTTTTTGATCACTTTGGCTTAAAGATTGGATGAGTCACATAAGAATCTAGGCTTCTGGATCCTCTTGAAAATTCTAGCAACACTGGGTCTGCAGGACAGCAGTGGGCTGGGGTTGAAGAGCTGTTGCCATTTTTAGAGGGGGTGTGTGCCTCTAGATTACCATGTTGCATCACATCTGTCCCCCTTCCCTTATTTTACAACCTGTTTGGTTCCTATAAGCATGTGAGTTTACAAATCCTGGTCTATATATTCTTTATCTGAGCATGTGATCCTTCCATGAATGTTTAACATTCATGGATATGCCCAGGATATGCCAGGTACTGGGGATTCAGTGAGGAGTAGATACAGTGCCCTTTACTTGAATATTCCCTAAACCCCCTCAATGGGTCTCCTGAAACAGACTTGCCTTCACCAATCAATTCTCTACACAGCAGGCATGACCAGGTTACCTCCTGCTCAAAACTCTCCAAAGGCCCCACTGATTTCAGGATAAGGTTCAAACACACCTGCAGGTCCCCAAGGACTCCTTGACCAGGGGCCCACTGATAGTGAAGCCTCACACAAGAATTTATTCTAGTGGGTACCCCAGGCCCCCTCAATCTTCCCTTTTGTTTCCCCTCTACTGGATCATTCCCATCAGCTTCAAGCAAGCTGTGCTTTGCCATCTTAAAAACATACGCTCTTTTGATCTCTGGCTTCTCCTTTTGATCCATTTCTGTTTTCCTGGGTGACTACAATCTCCTTCTACAATGCTCACTCTAAAGGGGATGAATAGCAGAACATCAGGCACTGCAACAGTCCTCACAGCTTAAATCTTGCAAAGTGCTTCATGACACAAACTTGGTACTATTCCATAGTACCAAGATGAAGAAGTTGAGGGCTGCACTGGTGAAAGCCATTTAACTAGTGTGCTAGAAACCCACCTTTACTGAACTCCAAATCAATGACATTTTTATCAGTTATGTATCTGGGTAGACCAAAGGATTTGAGGAACATCCTCAACTCCCGAAGGTGAGGAGTTACTAGAATAATGGGGGCCAAATTGCAGAAGATGAGTGCATGCAGAGGTCAAATTTGAATAAGAGGCAGATCAGAAAACCCCAACACAGAAAAGGGAATCTGAGGCCCAAGACTGTGTTGATGCAAGCTTTAACCAAGTGGGAGGCTGGGAAGAAGGGGGAACGCAGACCCTGAGAGAAAAACCACTGTCAAGCTTCTCTTTCTTCATCTTCCCAGACATCCTGTGCTTTTGACGCTACTATCATCCCTGATTTACAGATGAAGAAACTGGATTCAGAGAGGTGAATACTTACTGCCATCCACTGCCATTTGCTTCACTACAATGAAGGAGGGAGGGAAATGAATTGGGGAGAGATGAGACAAGATTAACCAATGGATGATAATTACTGAAGCCAGGTAATGAGCATACAAGGCTTTACCATACTATTTTTGGTATGTTTGAAATTCTTCCATAATTAAAATTTAAACAAATAAAGTCATCCAGCTAAGTGAGTGGAGAAGGCAGTGGAAGTCAAGTTTGGGTGACTCTGATATCCATGTGGTTCCTCTTTGTCTCACAGGGACTCTGTCCCTCGCCACTTTGTTCTTTTCTGTTGGAAAAGGTTCAGGTACTCAAAGGCACCCACTTTGTTATTCTTTCCCTATGAGTATGAAAATTTTAGCAACAAACCTCGTAGACACCTTCCTTCTTACACCCCAAGGACTCTGTCCCTTCTGAGAACAGGTCTTTCTCTTGGGATCATGACCATGGAACACTGATGGCCACGCACCTTAGACTCTTCCTAAGAGTTACGGTGTTCCCACTGCGGTTATATCAGATTAACTTAAACATAGGTCACTTTCATGTCATTTCACACTGTCACACTGGAACACAACCATTTGCTTTCATTTACTGCCTGCCCCCTTTTAATGGGCTTCAGGTAACACCATAAATCAGCTGTCAGGCTAGAGATGGATTTCAAATACAATTCTATTTTAAAAAGAAAAGGAGAAGGAGGTCACCTAAAAAATTCAGTCTAAATCCACAAGTTTCTGTTGAGTGTTTACTAGCTATTATTCTAGCTATTAGACCTTATTAAGTAGGCAGGATTAGCCCCATTTTACAGGCGAGGAAACTAGAATTTACGAGTGGCTCAGTCACTCACACTAGCCAGGAAGAAATAGAGCTGGAATTTGAACTAGGTCTGAGGGACCCTTGTGTCCATACTCTCATAATCAAAATTACAACCTACAATAGGCTTCTCTGGGGTTCACTGGCTGGGCAGAGAAACACCCACTTAATGAACATCTGTATTTGTCTGGCATCGCACTAGGTTCTTTCAGTGTTTTAGCATGTTAACTCCCACGGTCAATACGAAACAGGCATCACCACCCCCATTTTACAGATGAGGAAAATGGAGGTTTAAGTAGGTAAGGTCACCAGCAGGTTTTAACCCAGGTCTGCTGGATCCCAAATGTGGTTATTTTTCCAGATACTTGTTCTTGGTCTACTTGTGGTAACCACAATCCAATTCTAAATGCCAACCTGAGCAAAGAACTATACCAAAGTGACTGCAGTGTTCTGGGAGCCCCGCTGGTCAGAACCTTGGAGAGCTCCAAGTGCCTCCATACTGATTGGCTCCAGCACCAGGGACCTCAGTGCATTCCAAGGCTTTCATAGGCCTGCCCTAGACAGGTCCCTCCCACTCTCACCAGGAAGTCATTGCAGGGCTGGCATCTTCTGCTTTATGTGGGCCTTTAGGGACAGGGCACCATCAGTGCAGAGAGGGGTAGAGGGGGGGGAGGGAAGAGAAGGGTGGCACTGGAAGAAGGAGAGTTGCTAGAGGTCCTCAGGGTATACTGGGGCTGTTACTCTTTTTAGATATCTTCCCTCCTCTCCTCTTTAGATATCTTCGCCCCCCCCCCCCATAGAGTTCTCTAGTGGGCATTTCCCATCTGAGGTCCTAATTAGTAGTGCCTAAGTGGTGCCTAGTGGAGAGTTCTCAATGGAGTAATACAGGTTTCTGCACATACCACCTGACAATCTATAAAATACTTTTTGTGTGTGTGGCATTATCCCTTTCCATCTTCACAACTGCCCTGTGAGTCAAATATCACCCCACTGTGCAGACGAAGAATCAGAGACTCAGAAATAGTAGATGAGTACCCAAGGTCACACAGCAGGGAAATCTCCGAGCTGACACTTGAACCTTGTGATCATTATACCAAATTGCTCTGACTCTTTTAAAGAGACCCCATCAACTTCCAGTAAGGGTATTACCCTCATCAAAATTACATTTATCTGATGCTTGGAAATTTTGTTTTGAGAACAAAACAACGATCATGACCATAATCTATCACCTTTCCTGGATTCAAACATCGATTTGTTAATCAACAGAAATGCAGTCTACTTAATAGGGTAAAATCCAAACTCTTTCCACAGTCTACAAGTATCTACATGAAATGGCCTCTGTCCAACTCTCTTACCTCATCTCCTACTGCTGTCCTCATCCTTGCTGTTCCCTGAACTCACCAAGCTCATTCCCAGCTTGGTGCTTTGCACGGACTATACTTCTGGGCCTGGGATTCTCTCCCCTTAGATCTTTGCATAGCTACCCACTTGTCATTAAGCTCTCAGCTCAAAAGCCCCTTCTTCAGAGAGGCCCTCCCTGACTACTTGAGTTAAGTAGCTTCTCATCACTCCCTTACATCACCTTGTGCCATATCTTTCCTGGCAGTCACCACCATTGGAAATGGTTGACTTGGTTTATTAGTATATTATCTTTCTCTCTTGCATAGCATCTAAGTTCCATGAGGGCAGGGACTCTGTGTGACTGAATGTCACCTTATCACCAGCATCATGCATAATACAGACATCTAATAAATGTCTGCTGAATGAATTGATTTCCTCATTGATCTCATGCAGTGACCACAGATTTAGATTATTCAGGTCTCCATTGTGTTTCTAATTACCTCAAGGGAGATGCCAAACCTTTGAAAACAAGTTCTTAAAAAAATTATTATTTTTTTAATGAGCAAGCCACATATCACAGTTGTAGAGGTAGAGGCTGTCACTGTAGAATGTTAAGAGTCACTTTAGTAGTCATATGAGCCCATATTTCTTCAAAGAGGAAAAAACAATCCCAAGCAGGGTTGTGAATTCCTTGGCTTTCACCCTTCCATAGCTTAGTTTCCAGTGAATACTGAAGTTTCCTGAAGAAGACTCAAATAATTCTGAAGGGCCACTTCTCTCTGTCCTTTAGGATGAAAACTCTATAGTCACCTGGCAGCAGAAACCCAGAGACAGGAGAAACAGGCAGTTCCTCCCCAAAGGAAGGAGGCTGCAGGGAATCAGAGCTCTGTTGCACTTGGCTTCCCCCAGACATGCTTCACACAAGCATCTCGCAAACTGGCATAGGGCACACACATTCACACACACAGAGAAGCATGTACTCTCAGGGGGTTAGAGACCAGCCCCTTGGGCATGCAGGATTCTATCATGGTAGGGCAATCAGAAACCCTGGACCATGGAAGGAAAAAAAAGAAGAGCTCCACCAGTGGAGCTAAAAGAGGGACCAGTAGTGATCAATCAAGTCATTCCCAAATATTTACCAAGTGCTTCCGACATCCACACTAGACAGATGTGTGGCAGCCAAATGAAATGTTTCCCAGAGTGTGGGTTCTAGAACCAGACTTCCTGGGTTTGAATCTCTGTTCCATTTCTTGCTAGCTGTGACCTTATTACTCTAGAGCTCAGTGCCTCAGTTTACCCATCTATTAAAAGGGAACAATAATACCAGTATACTCTACACACATTTAGCTGCTGCAATTTTTATTATTGTCAAAGTTCTTGGGTCTTGGAGTTCTGGTTATCTCCTCCATCAAATGGCCTTTCAGCCACCAACCCTCAGAAGGATGTGGCAAGGATTAAACAGGAAAAGAACTTGCAGAAGGGAATGTCACATAATTAGAAGAGGAAGAGTTAGAACAAGACCTTGGATTAGACTCCAGGCGAGGCTACTGGGGAAGGGGCTGCAGATTCTGTTGAAGGGTGGATGTCAGGGGAAGGTAAGTGCTAAGACCACTGGTCAAGGAGACTCCTCAGAATGCACAAGTCTCCCCGGCATTCAGGGAAAGGATGAGATCCTCTGAGATGTATGTTCTGGAAAAGCCTCACAAAGACATGAACTGAGTATGATCTGGGGTGAACCAAGCTAGCTGTAGAGGTATGTGAAGGATAGAGTGCTACCTTGGTGGTGAAAAACAGGATTTATGGGGTCAGAGTCCCTGGGTTCAAAACTTAGTCACTCTGCTCCCAAACTGTGTGACCTTGAGCAAATGACTTAACCTCTCTGTGCTAAAGCTTACTCACCTGTGGAGTGGAGGTAATTACAGTCCTTACTGTTGTGGGTTATGATAAAGATTAAGAAGGGACACGTGTGAAACACTTAGCCTAATATAAACTTTATGTTATTAAAAGACAAAAATGGATGAACACAAAGAAATGTGGCTTCTACACTTCCCAGCTGTTCATGCTCCTAAGAAAACAAGAAACCCACCCTGATGTAATAGGAATTTAAAATAAATGATCCTTAGCCCCCTCGTCAACTTATTCTAAACTTATTCTTACCTCTGAGCCTTTACCCATGCAGTTCCCCCCATCAACCCGTACTCTGGAAGGATCTGTGGTTGAACGCAAGGATGTAACCCAACAAAAACCCTGGGTCTACACTAAATGAGTGTTTGTTGACTGAGTGCAGAACACGCATTTAAACAAGAGGATAGCACTTCCTAGGTGGGTTTTTTTTAAAGATTTATTTATTTATTTGATATATATAGAGAGAGATCACAAGTAGGCAGAGAGGCAGGCAGAGAGAGAGGGGGAAGCAGGCTCCCTGCTAAGCAGAGAGCCCGTCATGGAGCTCAATCCCAGGACCCTGAGATCATGACCTGAGCTGAAGGCAGAGGCTTTAACCCACTGAACCACCCAGGCGCCCCGTGGTTGTTTTTTTTTTTTTTTTTTTTTTAGGAGACCAAGCAGGGGTGATGACCTACAGTCCCAGGTCTGGAGATCATACCCAGGGTACACTGATATGGGACCTGTGCTCTCAGCCACTAATCCAGGACAACATTTATCCCCTTCAGAGGAAAGCATATCTTATATCAGGTAAGTGATCCCACCTGCCCCTGTGTTAGTGTTGGGCTCTTTGCAGAGGCCTGCACTAACAATTGTCCTCAGAGAGGGGCCCAGTGCCTGGGATCATATTCCATCTCTCCGAGGGAAGCAAAGGCAGGTCTCAAATCCTGAGTTGCTGCTGGAGGAATCTTCTTAAAACATAGCTCTGCTGGCATTCTGCCCCTACTGAATAACCTTCAATGGCTCTTTAATGCATTCCAGGCAAAGTCTGGATCTTGGGTATGGCATTTGAATCCTCCTTGAGACATATTTTTACCTATTCTCTTTACCCCAGGCTCTGCCATTTCTCACCATTGGTTCTCAGAATTGGCCTCACCCTCAGGGCAATCTTTGACTGTGGGCTCTTCTCTCCCAGGTACACCCTTGCTCATGCTTCCCAATTGCCCCCTTCTTCAGGAAACCTATCATTTCCCTTGCCTGGATTCCCTCTGGCTCTCTACCATAGCCTTGTCCCACTGACTGTGATTTTGTCTCTGTCTTCCCCTGGATTGAAAGCCCCCTGAAGGTGGCATGATGCTGGCTTCATTGCTATATCCCCAGCACTACCCAGCCCAGGGACTGGCACAGAGTGGGATGGGGGCTCAGGGAACCTCTGTTGATTGGATGATCTCCAGAATCAAAATATTCACAATAGACTTTTACATTATTGAAATTACATTGTATTTTTAGATGAAGTCTTTGCCCCTAAGTTTTACCTAAGTGTATTCATTCAACCATTAACGAGTACATGATCCGCACCAGGCACTGACTGAATAAGACAAAGCTCCCGTCCTCAGGGAGTCTGTGTTCTACATGGAAGATACAGCCAGTATGCAAGAATTCAAGTAAACAGGAGGATTTTAGAGTGATGGGTAACACAGAGTGTGTGGTGGTAGGGGATATCCTAGATTCTGGAGGGCTTCTTGGAGGAGGAGACACCTGGACCATGATGATGGATCAAGGGAAAAGTGGGATGGGTAACTTGGGCTCAGTTTCCTGCAGGCTTCTCAATTCAGAGCTTTGTCTGTGCTGTTTTGTTGATTGGGGGACTGTTTCTGGGCAGGAAAGCAGCCTGTAGCAGGCATAGAAGATGGTATCAAGGAGAGAGGCTGGGGCCGGTGGGGGTGGAAAGGCTGCCACTCAGCACAGCCCTCCACCAACTCCTCCCTGAGCCCCTGCCGGGCCTGTGTAAAATCAGAAATATCTTTCTCCTGCCCTTGGATTTTTTTTCCCTAAGTGTGTCCCTGAAGGTGCCGTTAACCAGATGCCCAAGGGGCTCTGGCATCCTGCAGGGTGAATTCATCTGCCCGGAACATTAACCTGCTGGTGACAGGCACACAACTACCTGCCTCGGGCTCTCCGCCTGCCTTCCTCCTGCTCACCATTTTCTGGTGGGGTGAGTGCCCCCAGCCTCCCCAACCTGCTTCCCCTGGCCCCTGGAACAGAGAGCTTTGGCAGCTTGCTCAACCCCAACTGCTCTGTATTTAATTAAAATGGAATCACTGCTCACCCAGGAATCAAGGGGTAAAACAAAAGGCCCTTTCACGGTGGGAATAGGCTTCGTGGCATCAGTGGCGTCGGCTACGGCTTTACTCACAAGCCTCTGGTTTCAAACTGCAGACGAGCTGGTGCTTTGGTTCCTCAATCAGCAGGATCTATAGCCCTCTCCCTGCCCCTGGCCCAGCCCATGCCAACTCTGACTCCAGCATAGACCAGGACACCAAGGGCCTGCCTGCCACTGTCCTGGGGGCGTCTGGGGACTGCTCGCCTTGCTCACTAGAAAACCAACCTTTTCCTCCCTGCAAAGTGGGGGAAGAAGGGCCTGGGATGATGGAGAGTGGAACAAGGCTAGGGGGACCATGGAAAACAGGTAAGAGGTCAGGAAGAAGACCACATGAAGTATAGGGACAAGGCAAGACGGAAAAGTCCCTGGCAGAGAGGCTGGGCCTGCAGGTGTGGCTCATCACCCAGCAAGGCCCCCATTTCTGCAGTCAAGGAGTATGCCCAGATTCCAAGACGTGCTTACACTCTACTCCTACAAAATCCAGCTGCTCTGAAAGAGGTCCTGATACAGTGAGGGCACCCCCAGGGGGCAGCCTTGGGAGCTTGCACAGCCTTGCTGGCTTGTCCAAGTGAGACTGTTTCACACTCTCCGAAGAGGGAGGAGACATTGTGTCAAGTCTAGCAAAGGGCAGGGGAAGTCGGCACAATCTCTAGGCAGAATGGGGGGAAGTATATCCCCAGGGGCCATGACTGGAGCCCAGTGTGAGCAAAGACACTCCTGGAACACAGAACTGGCACAGATGTGAGTCTAGTTAGCTTGAACCCTAAGTCCAAGGCCATAAAATGGGGCAGCCTCAGAAGCCACTCACAACATATGAAGCCTCAACCCCCTGAGAAGAGGATTAATGTGGGGAGAGAGGACTGGCCCCAGAGTCAGAGAGCCTGGAGAGGAGGTTAGACCTTCCCTCTCTGGGCCTCAGTTTCCTCCCTGGTTGTGTAATAACCATGAACTAGGAGGTCTCTGATCTTTTCAGTCTAACATTCTCTGTCCTTCCTCCTCCCCACCCCCACCCATTAAGGCCAGTAGCTGAGCAAAGCCAAGTAGGGGAGACCCTTCAGAGACAAGAAGGGGATGGTCATGAGCATGCACATACCACAGAAACTCGCACAGGACAGCAGAGAGGACCCCAGTGGAGACCCACACACCCATGACGTGGACAGAGCCCAAATGAAGACTGATTGGAGCTCAGCGTTGACATGTGATTTAACCCACTTCTGCCCCTTTTAGAGGCAAGCCCTCAGTTCTCCTCCAGTATGCCAGGGAGGGAGAGGAGTTTGAGGAGTTTGCTTCATTTTCTTCATTTCCCCCAAGTAAGCCTGCTCCTGGGCATGTAAATTCATTAATATGGGATTATAGGGATTACAGGCTGCCGCACCCCAAAGGTGACTGAGGGCACACTTGAGGGGTCTCACCATGCAGAGAAAAAAACCAAGGCTCAAGCACTCTCCCCAGAGGGCAGAAGGAATGCTGGGTTGGAGCCCCCTTTGCCCCCCGCCCCCCCCCATCCAGCATCACAAGGGAGACAGCATGGGGAAGCGTGCTCGCCTCCTTGTCACCAAAAGGGTGGCTGTTCTGGAATTGCACCCACTCACTCTTTCTCGGTCCTCTGGGGGCTTCTCAAGGCCAGGCTCTGACAATGCTGGGAGGGTGACAACAGGACTTCCGGCCTGGCTTTCTGCAGAGCACCACCCCAGACTTCAGGGACTGGGGAGGCCATTTCAGGAGGCACTAGGCGATCCTGCCTCACAGTGTGGGAAAGAGGTTCCGGCTCTGGCTCCCTTTCATGCCTGCTAGTTCTCTGGAGGAGGAGAGACTCAGCTCAGGGCCCATGTGGCTTCAACACTCAGCCCCCTGGCACTTGCAGACCCTGCTCCCTTCTAACCAAGACAGAGACAGAGAGGGAAGGAGGGAGGGAGGCAGAAGGAGGCAGGGGAGAGAGCATACTGAGACCTCAGGCCACAACAGCTGAGTAGCGTTTAATCACATTATTACTTTTTCTTTGTATTTATTTGGATAGTTAACTTCTACATGTGACAAATGATATTCTATTCCGTTTAAGTGCATAATAAAGTTTACCTTTAAAACAATGTCCTGGGGCACAATGGTGAACTGACAAAAGCAAGAGTAAGCGGCGAGAGTGTAAGTAGGGGGTTTTCAAATACAGTGAACGTTGTGGAACACCAGGACCGCAGCAGCTGGGAAC
Organism: Nasua narica; assembly: GCA_028533885.1. Lineage (NCBI taxonomy): Eukaryota > Metazoa > Chordata > Mammalia > Carnivora > Procyonidae > Nasua > Nasua narica. Next base: position 45,756,041 of record CM052799.1, read on the forward strand.
ACTGCTGCAGAGGACGCGAATGCCACCCTCTGCAGATGGGTCAACTGAGCCCTGGAGAGGGGAAACGACCTCCCCAGGGGGAGCTCCCAGGCCACACACACGACCAGCCCTGGGAGACCCCTCCTCCATTTTGGGGGCTGTATCCTTTCTCTTTGCTCTGACTTCTCAGCTCCCTCTCTCTAAACCTTGTGAAGCTCCATTTCACCCCCTCCTTGCTCTGGTTGAGGCACAGAAACTGCGATTAGTGGGAATTCACTGTGCAGTGTATTAGAAAGAGCCCAGAGCTGATCGCAGTCCCCGGTGACTTCGCACTCACACGCTGAGCAGGTCGGCACCAGGGGCTCACCTTCTCTGAGGCTGGCCTCCTTTCCTCTGCAAGAAATGATAATGGTGCCATGCCTCTGGGGACCGTAGGGGGGCCTTAACAATCCAATGCCCCTGAAATGCCTAGCACAGAGCCCAGGTTTGTATTTGGCAGATGCTCCACAAAAGTGAGTTCTCCACTAGCACAGTTTCTTTTCAAAAGGAGCACAGTGTTGCTGTGGATGTCCTTGGTATATTCAGTGACACTCTTGACAGCAGATGAGAAGTCTTAAAACCACTTTAAAAATAGATTAGAAGTCATTTATAATTTGTACACTCATTGTTGGAATGCAAATGATGCTGCTAAAAGCCTGCTCTCTTAAGTGGGCTTGTTCGACCCTCAGTCTGCTTAGCAAATGCTTTGCTTCTCCTGAATGCAGGTAAAATCCCATTGCAAGAGTTGAGAAGAGCAGAGCCCAGAGAATGGCTCCCGGGGATGAGATTTTATTAGGCAGTACCAATGGGGCCTGGGTCTCCCATGTGTTCTCTGCCCACTCCTTCCCCCCTCCCCCTGGCTGCCTCGGCATGGGGCAGAGGTGGGGAGAAGTGATCAGAGCTGATATGTGCCCAGATTTCTACTTCATAAGTACCAATCCACCTTCTTCTTCAGCCTCTCTAGAAACAAAACACAAACCGACACCCGAGAAATAAACTTCTCAACCCTCAGACCAAAGAGCAACCCAAAGAGAACAGAGATCTTAGAGGCCCTTGGAAAGTGGGTGAGAGCTGGGTAGGGGTGTAGTTCTGAGTCTTCAGCCTTCCCTCTCCGGAGAGCTGAACGTTTGGCCAAATGGCATATCTTCCCTTGGGTGTCCCACGGGCATCTAAACTTAACATGGCCCAAACCAGACTCCTTGGCCCTCCTTCCTCTGCCCCCACACACTTCTCCCAGATCCCCCACTTTGGGAAGAAGCAGCACTGAGTCATCCCTGTGGGCCAGAGAGCTGGCAGGCACCCTCCTCTCCTGTACTCTCCAACCTGCGGAGATGGGATTCCTCTTGAATCCCACCCCCCCCCCCCCATCTTGGCTCTGGCCACCAGGACCTCCTGCCTAGAGCCCTGTGAAGCATCCTGTCCTACCCTCTGCCTCCACGTGGCAGATAGAGCAATGGCTGCAAAACACACTCACCCTTACTTTCAGTCCTCTGCCCCGAACTTCAGTCTGCCCTAAATTTTTAGAAAAAGTTCATATTCCCCGACTCAACTGCAGATCCAGTGTTGACTGGGTCCTGCATGTGTGTGGGCCCTTGCCCCACGGTCAGACTCGGTGCCAGCACAGAGCTTCATCCCCCCTTATGCCACCCCACACCACACTTTAGAGTCTAAACCAGAGGCTGCAAGCTGGCAGCCCCCAGGATAATTGGTTTGGCTTTCCCAGTGTTAGACCAATGTTTCAAAGTCAGGAGATTTCACATAAAAACTTGGGTTTCTGGTTTCTCTTAAAAACTTAGGAGACCGGGGCGCCTGGGTGGCTCAGTGGGTTAAATCCTCTGCCTTCGGCTCGGGTCATGATCTCAGGGTACTGGGACTGAGCCCTGCATTGGGCTCTCTGCTAAGCAGGGAGCCTGCTTCCCTCTCTCTCTCTGTCTGCCTCTCTGCCTACTTGTGATCTCTCTCTCTGTGTCAAATAAATAAAATCTTAAAAAAAATTAAAACAAACAAACAAAAAAAACTTAGGAGACTTGGCAACACTGGGCCAACTTTCCTTCACAGAAACAACTGCCTGAGGCTGAGTCCTACTTCCCCTTTAGAGCCCTCAAATCACGTCCAGTTGGCCACAGTCCCCGGCCCTCCATATTGTCTTACCACAGCCTGCTTCTCTCACTTAGATCATGTGCCTGGGCTCCCTGGATAGTAGAACCAGCTCCTCCTGGTCTGTGTACAGTTTCTCCAGTACATCTGACTATTCTCGTCCTCAGTTTTGGCCTGCTTGTCCCTCCTCCCAAATGCCCTTTCTCACCCTGACAGAAAAACACCCCCTCCTTTGTGACTCTATTCTAGCACTCCCCTTGCTTCCGGACAGAATGCACCTCAGGTTCTGTGCCCCCACTGTAACCTGGATGGATTTCCTTCCCAGCACCTCTTGCACCGAAGTACCCTTATTATTCCTTGTGTCTCTCCCACTAGAATGTGAGCCTGCCCCCTAACTCTAGAGCACAGCACACTTACTCTTTCACTAAATAGGCTCATAAAAATTATTGATGGATGGATGGACAGATGCTAAAAAATAACAAAACAACAGAGTGAGTCTATATGCTAGGTTTCGGACTAAGCATTTTCCATGGGTTATCCCATTTAATGCTCAATAGAAGCCAACGTGGGACACTATGATTATCCCCGTTAAATGATTGGAGAGACTAAGCCTGCAGTGGGGTGCAGGGTCGGATTACGAAGTTGGCCTGGTCACCATCTCTGAGCAGTTGTCTCCTTGTCCCTGTTAGGCTCAGAGTCCTTCTTCCCACCTGACGAATCACTGCTCAGAGGGGCGATGCTGGGGGAAACCTGGACAGTGGCTCCAGGAACAAGGCCTGGGGCATCAGGAAAGAGGTGCCCCACGTCCCAGGAGGCCTTAGCTTGTCATGAAGTATCAGGAAGACCTGAGGATTCCACCATCCAAGGTGGCCCAGGGCATCAGGGTCTTCCTGAGCAGCACCAGCACTGAGCCGTTGTTTTCCAAGGAGGAGCTCAGGGTTCCAGCCTGGGCTCTGCCACACATGAGCTGCATGAGACCTGAAGTAAGATGCCCCATCTCTCTGAGCCTCATTTCCTCCCTATAAGTGGGGGTAATAACTGTGCCCACATCTAGAGCTGGAATAAATGTGCAAAAAGACGGTGCATGCCAAGTGTCCAGGCCAGTTTGATAGATGGTGGCGGTAACTCTCGGTAGAGTCTCTTGGGCAAAGCTGCAGTGTGCGCCATCCAGTTCCAGGAGCCTGGCCCCTGGCTGGCAGATGGGGTACAGATAGGAGCCTGGACTGCGGACCTGGGATGGTCTCTGTGGGGAAATACGACAGGCTGCGCTTCACATTCTCCTGGCTGTTGTATTGGGCTGCAGGCCCTGTTCCTTCTCCCTAGTTAATGCCTGTGGGTGAACACGTGTGCGTGGGAGTGTGCATATGCATGAGTGTGAGCACTGGGAGTGTGTGTGTGCATGTCCGTTGAGCCAAATGTGTCCATCCCTACAACACTGGTTTAGATCACTGAAACGTGCATATGTGTACATTTGTACATATGTGCTTTGTGTGTAAGACCCTCCCTCACATGCCTACTCGTGACTCCCTGAGAGCCCAGACAATGTCTGCCCTGGTCACTGCTGTATCCCCAGGCTCTGGCACATCACAGGTGCTCAATAAACCTACATGTGATGAACAAGTCTACACACACACGTATCCCTTTGCTGTTCCCAATCACTGTATGCTTTTAAAAAAGACTTAATTTGGTAATCCTGTGGGTGAATCTCATACTGTTTTCAAGTGTTCTGTGTTGTTTCTCAGCCTCACCTAGAGGCCAAGGTGCACCACTAGCATGGTGGTTGGTGGAGGGGGAGGGAAAGCCTGAACCTGGGTCGGCCAGGCTTGGTAGAAACCCAGTTCTGCCTTGTGCTAGCTGTGTGACTTTGGCCAGTTACTTGACCTCTCTGATCCCCCCACGTGTGAGGATCGACTATGTCTGGGCAGGGGATAGCCCAGCACAAAGTCCGACACAATGGAGTTGTCTGTCCTGGTAACTTTTACCTGGAGATCCCCCTGCAAGGCTGGGCACACCTAGACTCCAGCACTGGGGCCTCCCACCTTAGAAATAATTTCTCTCCCAAGTTTTTCTTTCTCCTAACTGCAAGGTTTTTTTTCCCAAACCAAGCAGAATTCCTGGCCTCCCAGGAGAAGGGTCAATGGTGGGCCAAGGCAATGCTCAATGAGCCAGCCTGCAGTCTCCCCCACTCCACCCTTGGGTATCACGTCTAGGGTCTTCTAGCATCTAGCAAGGACACGAAGATATTCTGTACGTACAATTTCAAGTTGAGACTCTGCACCTTCAACCTGCCCAACAGCATTCCCATTCAATATTAGGCAAACCTGCCCTCAGCAGAGACATGGCACCCCTTTTGCATACCTGCACCCAGGATTATTTAGGCCCAGGCTGCAAAGAGCAAGTAAATCACTGCTGGCTGATATCCTAAATTCAGTGACCACACTGGGAGTGCTGGCAATCTGGAGGGTGTGGGCATGAGAAATCTGGCTTCAACTCAGCAGCTCCAGAGGCTGTACCATGGAGCCTGCTGACATAAGGGACTGAGGGTGCCTACGGGTGACACTGTCTTGAAGTGATGTGATCTCTAGCTCCCTATGGCCACATTCAAGCTCATCACCTCTCCTCTCTTCCCATCTCCACCTGAAACTCTTCCTTCCTTCCCGCTCCCATAGAGAGGCCCTCATCACCCATCCAAACTCCATGGCCCACTCCAAAATCATCCCAGACTCTTCCTTTTCCCTCATAGTTGGTGGTCCACCCAGCCTTGCTACCCAAACTCAGAAGACAGCAGAGCTGTCCCTCGTTCTCCACCTTCCAATCCCACTACATTGGTCTGAAGCACTGGCCTCCACGAATTTAAAGACACAATTTTTTTCGGGGGGGGGGGGAGGGTCTCCTAGTGTCCCTCTTTACCCCATCCACATGGTAGCCAGACTGAGTTTTCTAAGATGCAAATGACCACATCACACCACTGTTTTTAAAATCTTCGGTGCCTCTCATTAGCCTGTACTATCAAGTTAAACCTCCTTTACCTGGCATTTGAAGCCTTTCATGATGTGGCCTCATCAGTCTTTTCTTCTCATCTTCTGCAGCCTCTGCTCAGGCCTGCTGAGCCTGTCACTATACTCTATTACATTTTTGTATGTCTAAACCTCTTTGCAGTCACTCATAACACCTTGGCTGCCTTTTGTCCTCTGAAGAACTCCTACACATCCTTCAAGACTCAACCCAAATAGCCCCTCTGTAAATTCTTCTCCAGTACCCTGAAATCTAGCTGGCCTCTCCCTGCCTCTGGCAGACTCTCTCCTATCGTACATCTTGTGACATTACAGGTATTTAAGCAATCATCCTCCTGGCAAGACGAGGGGCACTTCTAGGTAGAGACCTCATTCTAGCTCTCCTTCAAGCCCCTAGTGCCCAGCAGGGAGCCTGTCATGTACTGGGCCCTCAGAAAACATCTGGCAAAGAATGAAGGAAGGAGCTAAGGTCCTTCGGGGAAGTCCTATAGCCGCCTTGTTTTGGGTGTGAGCCAATAGCCACCTTCCTTCCCCAGAATTCTAGGCCACCACAAGCGTGAGCAGAGCCAAGCCCTGCTATGGCTTCACAGAATCCCCAGGAACAGGCTCTCGAGCTGTTTCCTCCTTCAATCTCAGCAGCAACAGCTTTATCAGCTTTGCTTTTCTGGAAGTCCCAGAGCCTAGGGCTCCTCCCCGGCCTCCGTGGGTGCATGGCACTTACGGACCCTCACTTACCCTTCCAGGTCTGTCCCGGGCCAGCTGTGCAGGAGGAGCTGGCCTTTCCCGTGCCCCGGGGCTCTGGGGCTTGGGCCTGGAGGGGGCTGCAGGGTGAGGAGCCCTATGGAGAGCTCTGGCTACCAGCTGGAGAGGCGGATAGAGCCGCTGCTGCAGAGCCCGAGGCCGCCCCCACCCAGGACTGCGGCTCTGGCAGCCGCAAGGAGCCTCCCGGCATCATCAGTCCTGCTACTACAAGTCTCCTTGGCCGCGCCTGGCTGGAGCTGGGAGCTTTGCAAGTATGCATAAAAAGAAATGGAAAATTAAAGAACCACTTCTCACAAAAGGCCCTCGGTGGGGGCGGGAGAGCAAATTATTTGCCAATACAGGAATGCCAGTGGAAGGGGTGGAGGAAGGCCCTCTGATGGTCTCTGTGAGGGAAAGGGGAGTCTAGCAGGTTCCAAAGAACTGAAGGTTAACCCTGTGAGAGCTAACTCTCTTACCTAGCGGGTTTCTGGTTTTGTTTTAACGGGAATGGGTATAAAACTCACAGTGTGCAGTGGACCTCACTGGTGATTTCAGTATCTTTGGATGACGTGGGGCTGGTGAGGTGAACCTTACTGGGGCACCGTAGTGCCCTCAGTCACTGGAGAGTGGGCCCTGTGACCTGACACCGAGGGACCCATGCCACTGGGTCACTCCTCAACGACCCAAGCTTCCTCTCATTCAACCCCTACCATAGTGCTGCTTGGGAAGTCACCTCATATGCCCACTGGGCTCATCGCAGTTCAGCAGAACCTGTGACTCTGTCTACTCTTCCTAGCCATTCCTGGTTCCTTTATTTCTCCCCATCCCCCCTTTTTTCCTTCTTCTGTCTCTCTTAACCTTTTTTTTTCCTGACCCACTCTTCCAAGCTCTGGCTTTGGAGGTCTGATGATCACATTCTTCAAAACCAAAGGGCATGAGTCTTCCTTCAAGCCCTGACCAATCAGTTTTGTCCTCTGGACTCCTAGAGCCTCTCCTCCCCTTTGCTTATTCTTGGAGGGGTCCAATTTAGGAGCACTTCCAGGACCTTGGGGGCTTTTCCAGGATTTGAGTCAAAGGGTTCTCAAAGTGGGGTCTGACATGAACTGGGTTTGAGGAGGGTGGACCTTTGGGACTTGCAAAGATGATGGAGGGGAAGAAGAAAGGAACAGCCAAGCCAGTCCAGAGACAAGGGCAGGATCAATGTCAGCACCAACCTCAGAGACCCAGGCTGGAGGGGAGGGTGGGTGTGCACACGGGGCAGCAGCAGGCAGACTCTAGACCCACACTTGGGGTCCTGTGGACCTGGCTTCCCACTCTGCTCCCCCTGCTTATTGGCTGGGGTGTCCAGGGCAAACTACTGAACCCCTCTGAGCCTCAGTTTGCCTGCATGTGAAACAGAGAGACTGATGCCCACACCTTCCAGAAGTGGTACAAGTCCCAAGTTAAATAATGTGCACAAGGCTCTTGGCGCGATACTCTGTTTCTGGCAGCTACTCAGGACGGGTGGTTTGCTTTCTAACCGTCCCCCTCCTTCAAATCTCCTAAGGGTCTCATGGAAGACATCAAGAATGAGGTAAGGAAGTTCCAGAAAGCTGTGAAATATGACCTGCATCCAGGAACCAGCCTAGAAGGCACACAAGCCAGGGTTTCTGGAAGTTAGCATGGAGCCCCCTGGGAGAGTGGAACAGGCACTCACTTTTCCAGAACTGGCCCTGCGCTTGCCCAGTATGGATAGTTGAAAGCTGGAGGGGGCCAGGCATGCCCCAGCCTCATTCACTGCCTGCCCTAGATCCCAGGCATTTCCATATCCAGGCCCCAAGCCCACATTTATGAGCCCCTTCCAAAATCATGTGTGCATGGGTGTGGCAGCACATTATGTCCTCTGGCGCATATCATTAAGGGCTTTTTTCCTTCCAGATACTTCTCCCCATGCAACCTGAGACTAAACTACCAACATGTTGGCTATATGAGGAATGATATAGTGGGGTCATGGATGTCCAGATAAAGTGAATGGCTCGGCAGATTCCAAATTAAGAATGTTCTAGGTCTCCCTCCCTCTCCAAGTGTCTAATGAACCGGGATTCCTAATATTCATCTTAAATACAAAGGTGAGCCTCTATCCTCCTAAAGCCACATAACATCTTGGGTCCTATTCCCTCCCTATCTGCTCTTTTTTCTTATTCCTTCTCCCTCCATCCTTCTTTCCCTCCCCCCTCCACTTCCATGGCGTATAAAAAGATTGAGAGAGGAAATATCGACAGTGGTTGGAGGGAAACTTGGCCTGCTCTCTCTGGGTTTCTGTCTATTCCTCTGTGAAATGGGAGGCGGAGGGAGGCCCCACAGGTGGGAAAGGAGCACCCGTGGGCTCATAGGTTAACCTCAAAACATCGAGACATTTCAGAATCAAACAGCTGCCAAGTCCCTCCTCAGAAAGCATTCTCCTTATTTTATCTGCCTGTCTGTTGGGACTGGTGGTTCCCGTCCACTCCTGAATGGTGCTAGTTTCTGCCCGGCATTTCTGCTAAGTGCTTTCTCCCCAGATGCTATTTTACATGATTGTGCACTGTGGCAGGGGTGGGCAGGGCCCACTGCTCCTGTTCTACAGACTAGGGGTGATGAGAACTGCCAGTGGAGGCATGCTCCTGCCCTGGGTTAGGGGATGGTAGGGGGTGGAGCAGGGCGGCTGAGGGGCAGGCAGGGTGTGTGGGATCCACAACTGTCTCTTGGCCCACAGACCCCCGCCCCCATACATCACTGGAGGCAGCCCCCACCCTCTTCTCCACTCTTGCCTCAGCCTATCAGCCCTCACATCCGTGCCCCCGCCCCAGTGGAGACGTGTTACCCTCCCCTTACTGAAGAAGACAGCCTGAGAGGTTAGAAGCCTGCTGGAGGCCACACCGCCAGTGATCTGAGCAGAAGGGCCTTCGAGAGGAGGACTGGGTCCCTTTTTGAGTGACTTAGATGGGACTTAGAACCTGTCTCACTCTTGTTCCAAATGACTCTGCCAGCGGCACCCCCCACCCAACTCAAAGAGGCTTTTTTGGTCTCTGTATTCTCATTTAAGCCTCTCCCCCTGCTCCCCTTTTACCTTTACCTGTAATAATCCTTTATAATCTGCCTTAACTTCTATCTCTGGCAGTTCCTGAGAGTGTGACCTTGGGATAAGTGACTCATCCCCTATAAGCCTCAGTTTCCCTGTCTGTAAAATGAGGACAATACCAGTACTATGAGAATTACATTAGAGAACGCATTTCAAGGGCTCAGCAAGTCCCCAGGCACATGGAAGGCAGGCACCCCACAAAAATGCCTCGTTGTTGTTATGCCTGCCCTGATTACCCCCAATCAGTAGTGATTTCTCCTGGCTCTACACTTCTGTCATGCCACATCCCACTTTTCTGCCTCTGTTGTACTGTGTTGTGTAGTGACTCCTGTGTTCTCTCCAGTCACACTGTGAGTTGCCAAACAATCCTGAAGTAGGGACACAGTTAGCACTGGACCACCCCTCTGGCTGCCAGCTGTGTGGTGACAGCTCCCATCATAACCCCTACAAGCCCCACAGTCCCTGAGGGGGGCCTGCCCTCTGTCTGCACCTCCTCACTAACCATTCCCACCTTGGTTCCCACACCCCCCACCCCTGCCAGGCACGTACTGTCACCTCCCCTCCTCTAGAGCCACTCAGCTCAAGGTGCCCCCATCTTGCCAAGTCCCATGGCCATTTCTTGGTCCTCCTCTTTCTTGACTTGTTATGTTTAGCAGTGACTTTTTCTCCCCTCCTTGTGAAACACCTACCTGGGGACCCAGCACTCTCCTGCCTCTCAGACCTCCTCTGTCTCCTCTGCTGGCTCCACCCGCCTCCCCCGACCCCAGCCTTAACTGTTGCAGACACAGAGCTCTGCTCTTTTCTCCCCAACTATACTCACTCCTTGAATTATCTCATTTTGTCCCGGGGTTTTAAATATGATCTATATATTGATCTCTCCCCGAGCTCCAACTCATAGATCCAACTGCCAACTCCACACTTGGATGTCTAATGAACATCTTAAAGTCAACATGTCCAGAACATTACCCTTCATTTCCCCAACCAGACCTACTAGCCCAGCCCCCACCCTTGGCCTCTAGTCTTCTGCTAGGCTCAGTAAAGGGCACCAGCATCTACCCTGTTTATAATAAAGGCTATGCCTGAATTTTGTCCCTAGTTGCTAGAAGGGAAACTGTAAATCCTTAGAATTTCCCTGGCGATGAGGGTGTCTTTTGTTGTTCATGAGCCCCTGGGACTACACCTGAGTTTATGCTAATAGGCTGAATCAGGATGGGTGCTGGTCAACAGAAAGACCATTAGACGTCATTAGAGGATTGGGGCTCTGAGCCAGGGGAGGGAGGATGGAGACTGACTTTAGTCATGTGGCTAAGCAATCAGTCAGTCATGCCAACATAATGAAATCCTAATAAAAACTCTGGACACTGGAGCTCAGTGAGGCTTCCTGGTTCATCAACAATCAATGTGCCAGGAGAGCCCACAGGTCTTTGGTGGGACCCTGCCAGACCTTGCCTATGTGTCCCTTCATTTGGCCGGTCCTGATCTATAGCCTTTATAATAAAACTGTAATTGCAAGTAGAGTGCTTTCCCCAGTTCTGTGAGTCATTCTAGTGAATATTCCAGCCAGAGAGGCCTATAGGAACCCCCAAATTTATAGCCAGCGCCTCAGAAGTGTGTTAGCTTGAGGACCCCACTTGTGGTTGGCATCTGAAGCTGGGGCAATCTTGTTAGGAATTGTGTCCTTTAACTTGTGGGGTCCATGCTAACTCTGGGTGGTTAGCATCAGGGTTAAATTTCAGCACCAAAGCTGATGTCAGAACACACCCCGGGAAGCACCCATTCAGAATGGGCCCACTTCTCCCCAGTTTCATGGCCACCACCATCTCTCACCTGAAATACTCTAGTCTCCTGGACTCCACTCCTTCCCATGCAGTCTCCCCTCCACAAAGCAGCCAAGGGCTTTCTATTCATGTGCAAGTCAGTGCCCCTCCCGACTCCCCTCCTCAAAATCTCACATGCGTATCCCACCTGGAATCAGGGCAAAGTCCTAATCAGGGCAAAGTCCTCATGATCTAGCCCCTCACCAGCCTCCGGGACCTCACCTCCCACCACTTGCTGGCCAGCTGCTGGAAAAGGACTCACGCGGATGATCTGCTGTCTCCAAATCTTTTGCTTTGCAGCTGGCTGTTACAAAGATTTATTTACATAGATGTGGGAGGAATCACAACAGGGTTGTACAGTTCAAACAGTTTGAGCAAAAGGAAAAAAAATGTTTTGTTAGCAGGCAACAAACAGATGCTCTGAAAGCAAAATGTGCCAGGTCATTTATTTCAAAAGTTACCGTGAGACTGAAGACAAAAAACACAATTGAGATAAATGCACTGAAGGTAGACTCTCCTAATTTGGGTTTTAGTTGTGTCTCTCCCATTTCTGAGCTGTGTGACTTTGGGCAAGTGGCATCCTCTCCCCGAGCCTCAGTTTTTTAATCTGTAGAATGAGGAGAATACTAATACCTCCTGGCCTATGTCCCAGCATGACCGTGACGGTCCCATGAGAGGCAGATGGGAGAAGGCCCATCTGATATTAGTTAGTTTTACTCCTGTGTCAACATGGATCAGGGAAGGAAGTCCCAGGACATTTGGACAAGGAATAAAGAGTCAGTACCGAGGAGATGTCTAGGAATAATGGTGGATTTTCAGTCTCCCAGGAAAGGTGCTGAGAGAAGAGATTTTGCTGAGTCAGAGGAAAATGCTAAACCCAGTTTTTCTGCTTTGTGGGTCAGATTTTCTTAATCAACCATCAACAACTCTGGGATGCTGGGCACAGTCCTAGGTCCCAATCCAGCCTCTGGGCCTAGGGCAGGCAGCCCCTGCACCTCTCTGGGCCTTGAGGTCCTGCCATCCCTGCTGGCCGATGTGCTGGTGTCACTGCGAGTGACAAACCCATTGAGGGACCAGTGGTTGGACTGCTGGAGCTCAGTATGGGGTGAGAGTCTGGCAAAAGCACCCCCAAATATCTCTGCAAATCTCCTACTCTCTGCCCTTGCTTAAATCCACATCCTGGCTCTCTCTCTCTTTCTGTCCACATCTTGAGAGTCCTTCCCTTCTGTCTACTTCTCATCCATGGCCACCATCGAGGGAAGGTGACCACTGTTTCTTGCCTGGACAACTCCATCAGCCTCCTGCTGATCCCCCTCCTACTCCCAGCCATCCATGTACAGCATAGCAGCGGCCAGAGCAGTTTTTAAAAACATAGATCTGTTCCCATCGCTCCCTGACTAAAAGCCTCTGGTGGATTACTGATGTTCTTAGACTACAGTCCAAAATCTCTTGACAATGGTAGCCTTATGATGTTGTCCTCCAGCCTTCACCTCTCATCTCACAGCAGCCCCCTTGCCCTCTGTGTTCTAGGTATGCTCGGCTTCTGCATTTCCAAAGCTTCTCCCTCACTGCAGGATCTCTGCATAGGTGATGCCTTTGCAAGAATCCCTTTTCTTCTTATTTGGGCTTCCCTTTTCCTCACCTTCATCTTGTTCCATCATCTAACACCTATGACCTGCTCAGACAGATGCATCCTCATAAATCCTACAATTTTCACCTCAAATAAGCACCTCCTCAAGGAACCCCCCTCGATTCCCCCACGCCTCCCCCACCATCAGGCTTTCCTAGCAGACCGGGGGCTTCACAGCATTCGTCATGTTATCATTCTTGCTTTGTTACCCACTTTAGGCTGTAAGCTCCATGAGGGTGGGGACCAAGTCACTCCTCTCTCACCAGTGACACACTCATGATAGGAACTTGATAATTTGTAATATTTTACAGACTCACCTTGGAATCATTTTTGAATTGCTCAAGTTCCAACAACTTATGCAGCTTACATCCAACCACTGACTCTATCATCAATCTTACTGTACCCACACTCCCTGAGCACCCACTTCTTAACCCAGTCAAAGCTTCAGAGTAGAGGAGCTCCATGAACAGAATACTTAAGAGCTTGCCACACTGGAGATGAAGCAGAGAGAAGGGCATGGAAAAAGGCCCAGACAAATGAAATAGCACAAACATCTCCCAAGTCTTCCTCTGTAGCTCCACTTCCAAAACTTACATTGAGACCCTCATCTCAGCACTTCAGCAAAGACTACCTAACTAGATTTTCTGTTGCTGTCTCTCTTAACTTCTGTTCTCATTCTGCCCCACCTTTGCTGCAGAACCTGCTGTAGCTCCCCACTACTTTCCACTTACATCTGAGGTGCCTGCCATTGGATGCCTGCCTCAGCCTCTTCTCAGCTCTCATACTACTCTCCAACCTAATAATCATTGTTACTAAATATTAACTAAATACTAAACTCAACACCCACAACCTTCCACACCCAAATTGCTCATCTATTCCTTTTCTCCACCACTGATTTGATAAATCAGTTTCACCTTTGAGTTGATTCTTAGAAAAATTATTTTTAAACTTTGAGTTTTAGTGTCCAGAAGTCCATTTGAATGATGATTATTTGTAGCTAACTTGCTGGTTCTCACTACGGTAGATGTGCTTGAGAGTTTCTTAATAAAATTACTTTTTTGTATGCTCAACTCTTTCTTTTGTCTTGACCTTGGGCAGCCAATCTGTGGTGGTTGGACACAACCAGGAATGGTCCTACTTTTGCTGCTGGGTCTTGCTGGAGAAGTGAGGTGCTTGCTTTCAGTGTCTGCATCACACCTCCCTGGGGGCCTCCTAAAGGCAGGGACAATGTCTTCTCCATCAATATCCCTGCTCCCACTTGAGCTTCAAGTTCTGTGCTCTGCAAAATACTGGCCACAGTCACTGGGAAGAAGTTGTCCCTGTTATAGGCTGAAGTGTGACCCCCCCCCCAATTCACATGTTGCAGTCCTAACATTCAGGACCCCAGAATGTGGCTGTGTTTGGAAAGAGTGTCTCCAAAGAGGTAATATGGTAAATGAGGTCCTTAGGGTAGGTCTTAATCCAATAGACCAGTGTCCTTTTAAGAAGGGGAGATTAGGAAAACAGTATGGAGATTCCTCAAAAAGTTGAAAATAGAGCTACCCTATGACCCAACAATTGCACTACTGGGTATTTACTCTAAAGATATAAATGCAGTGATCTGAAGGGGCACATGCACCTTCACGTTTTTTAGCAGTATTGTCCACAAGAGCCAAACTATGGAAAGAGCCCAGATGTTCATCCCAGATGAATGGATAAAGTATATATATACACACACACATATATATTTATATACACACACACACACATCCAGACACACAACGGAATATTGCCCAGTCATCAAAAAAAATGAAATCTTGCCATTTGCAATGACATGGATGGAACCAGAGGGTATTATGCTAAGTGAAATACGTCAGTCAGAGAAAGACAATTATCATAGAGGAAGAGAGGGAAAAATGAAACAAGACAAAACCAGAGAGGGAGACAAATCATAAGAGACTCTTAATCTCAGGAAACAAACTGAGGGTTATTGGAGTGGAGGGTGGGTGGGAAGGATGGGGTGGCTGGGTGATGGACATTGGGGAGGGTAAGTGTGGTGAGCACTGTGTGTTTAAGACTGATGAATCACAGACCTGTACCCCTGAAACAAACATATGATTATAATTTAAAAAAACTAAATTCACCGTAAAAAAAAGAAGAAGAAGAAGAAGAAGGGGTGATTAGGACATAGACAACACAGACAGAGGTATGACCGAACATATGAGGACACAGGGCGAAGGCAACTATCTAGCCAAGGAGAGAGACCTCAGAAGAAATCAAACCTGCTAACGCCTTGATCTCAGACTTCCAGCCTCCACAACTGTGAGACAATTAACATCCATTGTCTAAGCCATCCTGTCTGTGGTATTTTGTTATGCCTGTCTTAATAAAACAACAGAGCCCCCAAAACCAGCTCTCTCAGACCCACAGTTCAAGGGATGGAAGAACATTGTGTGGTACTCGCCTTGGTTTTGGTTTAAAAAATTGTTATAAGGTAAAGAATGCTTCAGAATAAAAAGTAACAGTATAATAATCTTGCCTATACAGCAGACTGGCCAAACGTACACACACACACCCCTAGGGTTTGGGGTGGAGAATATTTTCTTAATTGTAACTGCTCTTTGAGAAATAGGGAACATTCTACCGTAGGAAATTAGAAATGCAGAAAAGCACAAAGTAGAAAATAGGTCACCTGTTACCCCTCCACCTCACACTTTAGTATTTGTTTCTCCAATCTTCTCTATCTGCTCTCTACCTTGCCCACTTGTTTCTTTCTACCCCCCCCCACTTTTTTTAATGCAGTCAGGATGAATTTTGGCAAATTGTCTTTTCACTTAACACTGAAATATGACCATTTCCCCCTACATTATTAAAAATTCATCTCAAACCATATTCAGTGGCTGCCCAGAATCTTCCACTATCTGCATGTGCCAAAATGAGCTCCCCCAATTCCCAGCTGCTGGACACACACACTGATTTCTTTCTTTCTTTTTTTTTTTTTTTGACAAATGTAAATAATGCTATGATAAACATCCTTGTAGATAAATCTTTGTACACATCTTAGGCTATTTCCACAGGGCAAATTTCCCAGAAGTGGAATTACTGGTTACTTACATTCTGAAAGAGGAAACTTTTAAAAAATTCTTAAAACTCTCTAGTTGGTTATGCCACTTTAGGGAATTCATCAATTTCTGACCATACATATTAAAAGCTCCCTAGAGTCTGTGTTGTAATTTTAGACATCTTAGAAAAAAAAAAAAGAAAAAGAATAAAGAAAACCTAGGTTATTTGGCCATAGTCAATGCAAGAGAGTGATATTCATCCCTGGCTACAATGCAGTCACCCTTCAAGTGAGAGCCTGCTTACTTAGCAGGGAAAGGGAAGAAAGTGGGGCTTTAACCGAGGGAACAAACCAAGTCCACCTTATTTTTGAAAAAAAGATCATGATTTGGCTCACTAGCTCACCACTGCAGCAGAATCAGAGGAGGAGGCCATGTTCACCTCTGAGAGCTCCTCAACCCTTTCCCAGCATCACCTTTTTGCTTCACCACCAAAATTTACCTGTCCCATGTCCCAGTTCCCTGAGGCCCAGCTACTGGCTGGAGCCAATCTGGTCAGATAATTTCTACAATGAACACAAGAAACCATGGGTCATGAGACCACCCCAGATAGCATTCGGGGGTGGGGAGGGGTATCAAAGTAGCATGTGCTTGATACATAAAACGGAAAACACAAAAAACTCAAATTGCATATAATCTTGTGACTTGGAAATGACCACTACTAACCTTCAGTTGACATTTTGGTGGAAGCTTCCAAAGCTTCTTCCTCATCCTCTCCCAACGTGACACAGATGGTGATTTGGGCAGTGTGGACAGGTGGGCAGGGCTCTATCCAATCATACTCTATCAGATCATATCCTGGAGCAAATGCTGATTCCACCCAGGAGGGAAGCCAGCTCCACACACAGCCCGCCTGGCCTGAGGAAGGATGATTTCTCCCAGGTTGCTGGGGAAGTAGCAGCCCCAGGCCATTGGCAGGGAATCAAGCTGGCTTGTCCTAGAGAACTCCCAGACAGTCCCTCAAGCAAGGGGCTCTGTCTCCAAATGTTTGTTTGTAAACAGATTGTTTGGAGTTGAGGGCATTGCTTTCCCAGGGATATCATGGTGGTAAAGGGCACAGCCCCCAGAGGCCTCACCCAACCAGGACAAGGCCCAAAGCCGTCACTTCCAGAGCCAGCTCCGCACAAATAGTCACTAAACTACCAGAAATGTCCTTGGCAGGCCTCAGACCCTCGTTGCCCCGGGCCCTACCCAAGTGCGGGGCTCCTCCTTCTCAATTCCCAAATCAACCCCCCCTCCCCGTGCGGCCAGCCCCAGCAAGATAGTAATCAAAAAGTAATCAGATGGCATTAAAAGATACTAACGTATGAAGGGCTACTATGACAGCCCTGTAACCCACACATGAATATTGCTTTTTATGGCAAAAGACCACGTACTAATCCAGGCGCACCTGCATTTTGGTTGGCAGAATATCACACCGAGGTACAGCGGTAACAGGCAAGGCTCTATGCGGGACTGGGACACGGGGAAGTCACACTTAAGAAATAGGCCCAAACTGCAGCTTCAGCTCTGCTCTGGTTCCCTCCTCCTCCTCCACTGCTACCCACAGGTTTTGGGAAGCCACTGCTCAGAGCTCTGGTGCTGGGAAGAGGATTAGAAAAGGCTGGGGCAGACAGGGCAGTACGGGTAGGGAGAGTGGAGGCGGTACAGACACATGGTAGGCAAACCAGGCATTTCTAAACTGGGTCCACTAATGGTGCTGAAGTATGTGCCCAGGTGTGAGTGGGTCCCTGAGTCCCCCCAGGTGAACCTGGGGTTTTGGCTCTCACACTCACCTATCTCCTGGGCTGCTCTCAGTCTGCACTCCGGGTGTGGGAAACCTATGAGCAAACGAGAAGGAGATCAGAAAGGTCTGTTGGAGGGGCTTGTATTCTCCAGGTCACAAACTGGTGGCCAGATTCAGGTCTGGTTATTTAAAGTTTAATATTTGAACTGATCCCAGTATTTAGAAACTGAGGGATTTCATGCACAAGTCCGGCTTTCTGACTCCTCTGGGGACAGCTGCACCTCTGGGCCATGGGCCAGCAGGCCGGCAATGGGCTGGAGTCACACTGGCGGCCTGCTCGGGCCCACAAATGCTCCCCAATTCCAACCTATCTGGCCCCCATGAGTGCTTGACGGTGCCAGCCCTGCTGGAGGTCTGCTGCCAGCCAGGACCTGCACAGCCCAAGTGTGCTCCCCTTTCTGACCGCCAGGGCTCCCTCCCCTCCCTTCCCTTCTCCTTCTCCAAACATAGGAGCCAGAAGTCCAGAGGGAGAATGCCAGGTTGGTCCCTCAGAATAATCAAGGGCAAGAAGATGGGAGTCAGATTCCAGACATGGTTTTGGTAGGGGGTCCTACTGCCTCCTCTCCTGCATCCATTTCCTGTCCCCTTGCTCAGCAGCTCTGGTGGGCTGAACCAGGCAGGATCCTGAGGGCTTCATAAAGGATCTCTTCACAAAAGTGTGGGCAAGAGTGACACAGTTTCCCTGGGGGAGCAGACATAGGGATTCTACTACCACCATCCTAGGGTGTGGGAAGAAGCAATGGTTTCTAGATCCAGGCACAGAGAAGATGCTCAACAGGAGTTGTCACTTGGGATCAAGGAATGCAGCCACCCTAAGGTGATCCTGAGGGAGACAGGTGGAGACTAAATACCCTAACATTTCTCCCTGCCCCCCTCACTTTATATCCTGCTTGAGCTCCCCAGTGGCCAAAGCCAACAGGAAGCCAGAGAAGGGAGGAAGTGCATTGATGACTACAGGTCATCTCCTAGGGCACACAGCAGTGGGGAGGGTGGAGAGTGGTCTCAAGGGGCAAATGGCAGATGTCCAGCACAGTGGCCCTGCCTTTCTGTACCCTGTTCATCCTTAGGACCCACATTCTTCAGGGCCTGGGCCAAGGCTAACCAGGCCCTACCAAGTGTCAGGAGCTCAGTGCCACCACCCCAATGACTATTGGTTGGCATCTCTATTCTGCTTACCTGGACTGAGCCCTGCTCAGCCACCCCCCAGCACCTGGAACCCGGCATGAGCCCTGAGGTCCTCTTGTTACCTCTGCCTGTTCTCTTCCACTGAACACCCTTCCAATTCCTCTCACTGTGGAGCCAGACTGTCCCCTTCCTGGAAACACAGCTGGCCCAGAGTTCACCGAGATCCTGGAGCAGAGCTGCAGGGAACCCACAAGCATGAGGCTGACCCAGAACAGTCACGGAGACAAAGTGGTCACCTGAGAACTCCCCTCCCTAAAGATCTTCCCGGAAAAACTTAAGCCTGACAAGAGGCAGTCATGTGCAGGATTTCACAGAAGCCAGAACCAGAGCTGACCCAGGAGATCACCTGCTCTGGCATCTGCTTTGTAGAGATGGAGAAACTGAGGCCAAGAGACGGGTGGGCTTGCACAGGCCACACAGCCAGAAAAGGGCAGAGCCAGTGTTTTGTTCGCCCACCAGGCTATCCCTTCCCCTTGGCCTGGAATATACCAGGGCTTGGCCAGGCCAGGAGGCTCATGTCAGGCAGGGTTTGCTCAATACGGATTTTACAACACCGAGGGATCCCCAGTTCATTTATCCCTCACCCCAACTATTGGAGGCAGCCACTGTTAGAATTCACATGTTACAGATGAGGAAGTTGAGTCCCAAAGAAGTTACCTAAGGTGCCTTGAACCAGCACAGGAGGAGAGTTCTGGAACAGAGGCAGCAACACTGACAACAATTAAAATAACTAGCAACAGGGACTACGATGCTTTCTCTAGGCTGGCCCAATGCTGAGGTCCTCACACATATTATCCTATTATGGTTTTGTTTGTTTTTACTGTGGTTTTTTGTTTTTGTTTTTGTGTTTTCTTTTTTTTAACTGGATAGTTTCTATTAACTTCTTATACTTGGCTAAAACATAGAAGATGCATCATATCTCTATTTCCAGCTTGAGATATAATTGACATATAACATTGTATAAGTTACAACACATTGATTTGATACACTTTTAAGTTGCAGAAAGATTGCCACCACAAGTGGCATAAGTTAAGTAACGTGTCTGTATATCCTCTCTTATAATTACCATTTCTTTTTTGTAGTGAGAACATTTAGGATCTACTCTTAGCAACTTTTGGGCTTTGATTGACTAAGACTAGCACTGTGGTTATTTAGATGCCTCCTGACCATTTTGTTCCACACATTCAGTTTTCTGATCCTCTGTTGGCCTCTCCCCAATGCCTTCGGGTCATAGGCGGTGGAAAGCTCAGCACTGGCCACCTGTCATGCCCACTACCCTTCTGGTGATGTTCAAGGGGCTTCTCCCCAGGCTCAGCTGGACCCACCTGCTTCCTACCCAAGGCCCTGAACTCATGCACATGGTAGCAAGGTCTGGAGCTCTGGGCAGCCAGTCATGCCTCATCAGTGGTGCCCCCATCTTCTCCAACAGAGACTGTTGAGATGAAAGATTGATGAGCAATCTGTCCTTGTTGGTGAATTTTTAATTACGGAAGAAAGTAGACTGACCCCATCCCCTGGCCCAGACCAGAACCTCAGGGAGAATGGTTCTTCGGTGTCAACACTGTTAAAATTTCATCCACACTGACAACAGCTATAAACTCTGTGTCTAAGTGTCTTCTGTCCACAAATAAAAGTGGATGACTGAGGTGGAGAGTGATTATGGGGAAACCAGCAGCCCGCCAGCATGTAAAGTTCTGGACTGACATGAGGGGGAGTAAGACGAGGACTCTAGAAGGCCTGGGGTGAGTTTGGGCACAGGAGCAGTGGGTCCGTGAGCCTGGGGACTAGGCCAGCTGTCAGTCTGCAACTCCTGCCCTTCTAAACTGCAGGTGACCCCACTCCACACTCTGGATCGTCTTACGGTCAACAAACTGAGACGGGGCACGGCTGCTATGTGGGGGCTCCAACCCCAACCTTGCAGAGACAGGATAGACCTGTCACTGTCGGGTCACTGCTCCAGGACAGCAACACACCTGTGGGATTATTTATGACTCCGTCAGTCCAATTTCACAAGCAGCCAGGAAAGGGAAACAAGGCCCCACATTCAAGTCTCTGCTTCATCATTTACTGGCCCATTTTCTTGAGCAAGTCACTTCAATGTCCCAAGTCTTAGTTTTCTTTTCTGTAAGATGGGGATAGAAACAGCTACTGCAGGAGAGGGACAGTGGTAAAGGTAAAATGGAGAGGATGCAGGGAAAACACGGAGCACTGTGTCCAGTACACAGCGAGTTTCTGAAAAATGCTGAACAGGCAAGGAAGAATAAACCACCAGCTCTGCTCTCAAACTCCTTATAAACTAGTGAGGATCTCACACTGGCTAAAACAAAACTTTCAAGAAAGAACGGAGTAAGGGTAAAATAGTTCTACAAAACACCCGGAGTGAGAATTTGGGGAGAGGAATCATTTTGACTTGGGATAGCAACCAGGGGAAGCTTCTTCGAAGAGAGGACCTGGAAAATAGACTTCCAAGTACTTCCACCCTTTGTAAATTCAGGGACTAATCTCTCTTCCCCTGCCTGAACTTCTTTCTATGCAAATTGGGCATCAATTAGGGTGTATCTGATTCTCAGTGATAGCTCTGTTTAGTCAATAAAGTCACAAGTCATTAGCTCCTCAGGGGTTCTGGACTTTCTAGCTCATATCCTGCCTCCTCTAGTAATCTTCCCAGGATTGCTTCGGTGTATGTGGATCCTACTCTTCTCATGTGCCACTAGCACCCAAAGCCCAAACCACACGCCCTGCTTATAGGGAAGGAGCCCTGGGTTCGAGTCCCAGTTCAGCCTGCTCCTCCCTGTGAAATGCTGCCCAAATGTCAGCCACTTGCTGGGCCTATTTCCATATCAGCGAATAAGGGGGTTGGAGTCCCCCAGAGTGAGCTTTGTGGAGCACTAGTCTTTGGAGAGACTCCCTAAAACAGGGCACCGTGTTCCATGCTATAGCCCTCACCTTCCTTATAGATTCCACAAAGCAGTGAACAAATCAAGGCTCTGATAAAGTCCCGCAACAAAGAAACCAGTGTAGTTTTTACTTGAGCCAAAATTTCCCAAACTAACTTTATTTAAACCTTTTTTTGAGTAACATCTATTAACATCTCACAAAACTAGCATTCCTCAGCACCCACTTTGGGAATGCTGGCCCGAAAGATCTCTCAGGGATACCTACATGTACTGCCATTCGGGGACTCAATAAGAATCTGGAGTGTGGAATTTCACCCCGAGTCACTTTTGCAAAATGTCTCTGCTCCATTTCTGGCCAACATATAAGGGCATCCTTCGCTAACTCCCATGACAGGCACTGTGTCTAGACTTTTGCACTGCAATAACAGATGTGTCTCCCATAAGCTTTTGAGTGAGGGACCATACCTAGACACGGGTAGATAAACTTGATAAACTCAGAGCTTGATAAACTCAGTGCCCAAAGCACACAGCATGTGCTCAACAAATATATTTGAATACAAGGTGAGGGTTAAAATATTAAACAAGTGATATGGCCTTAGCGGCTAGCAATAGGGACACCTACAGCTATAAACAACCCACAGGGCTTAACTGACTATCCTTATCAAACACCAGCCCTGGTGGAAAGAAGAAAGGAAAGAAAGGAAGGAAAGGAAGGAAAGGAAGGAAAGGAAGGAAAGGAAGGAAAGGAAGGAAAGGAAGGAAAGGAAGAATGAATTATAAGACTCACCTGAGAGACATAACTATTAACTAGAGAGAAAAAGCACTTTCTAAGGCAATGCCCAGTGCTGTGTCTTCCCTCTTCTGGGCAATTCTGGTGTGGCCTTTCCAATCTGGGGGTAGGGACTAGATGGTGCAAAGATGACCCTTCTCTGCCATGGTCCCAGGCTGGAGCCAAGGCCACATGAGAAAGTGGGGTTTTTTTGTGCCCCTCAACAGAGCTGGCAGCAGCTTTAACATTTCAAATATCCTTCTGAAATCTGAATCGAAAATGGAACATTTTTTTCCAGTAAATAATACCCTTGATGTCTGTAATGCTGGAGGAGGCTTAGCAATGTCCAGAAACTCAGAGGTAAGGACGTGTGGGGAGCCATCAGAGCACAACACAACCCAAACGTGGGTCTTCTGTCTCCATCCACCAGGCCACCTGCCTTCTAAAGGTGTAAAGACTTAGTTGGGCATTTTATACCTTGGCATGAGTGAGAGACACTATTTTCTGATCATACCTGTTAATGCCACAGGGAAATTCAGAATGGCTACAGGCTGGGGACTCTACACTGTCATGGGCTTTGGGGACCCTGGATTAAGGATGAGGGGTGGTGGAGATGTGGTGGAGGAGTCTGGTGGCAGATGGTAAGATTAGAAAGGATCAGAGCCCTCTCCGAGTGAGGGGCAGCACCCGACGCCCGCCAAGCTCTGGGATGGGACAGCTTCAGATTTCCATATTGGTTTCTCTCCTCAGGATTTGAAGCGGATACCACTTGGTTTGAGTTACAGAATCCAGCTCATGGCTTCCTGACCTTTAGCTCCTGGGAGGCTTGTGTGGGGGAGGTGTGAGTTCTCAGGAGAAGCCAGGCCTAGGGCACATCAGGAGGTCTGAGAAGAGAGTGGCCAGGACAGCATATGGCCTAATGCTTCCAAAGCAGAGTTTCCTGCTTTGGGGCAGGAGTAGCCCCTACCCAACCCGACCAACCTGTGATATTGAAGCAGACCACAAGGAAGCTTCTCCCCAAGGAGTGGCTACTCGAAAGGGAGAGTCTCTGCTGTGTCCTAGCTTACGTTTAACAGTTCTCCAGAGCTTGCCAAGTCCTCTATCAACCAAGGAGATATGGCCTGCTTCACTGAGAAGCAAGGTCTATGTAGAATTTAACAACCTTAGTTTGCTTTCCTTTTTCAAGTATTTTTATGGTTACTTTCTATTTATGAGAGCTGTTACCATTTTTTTTTTCCATTTATGGTAGCAATAAGGCTTCATTCTAAAATGTATTTTGGTTAAAAAAAGAGCTCATTTGAATAGAAACATTAAGTACTTTTCAGTACAGGTGATCTCATCTATAGGTGTGGAGGGAGGTATATGGATGACTGAGTCTGGGAAACATTCATCGAGTCCAACTTGCCCATATCATAGATGGGTAGGCTGAATCCAGATGGGAGGAGCCTTACCCAAGACACACAGCCAATGAACAGCAAGAGCTGGGGTGATGCACTCAGGGTCAGGGTCTCCAGACTCTTTCTGTTTGGTTATCTCTTCTTTGTGAAGCCGAGCAATCAATACTTCCCTTAGTGTATCCCTCGCAGTGCAGAAGAAATGTGGCTTTACAGATCTGCTGGCTCCAGGGTACTGGGGCCTCTGCAAAGACCAGAACTGAGACTCTTCAACTTTTTATTCCATGGAATAAACTGGTGTTCAATGGTCACAGAACTGGTGTTCAATGGGGCTCCAGAAAAGGGGCAGGTGGTTGAATGGGTGAGGGGAAAGACAGATAAGTGGATACATGGAGATATAGATGGAAAGAGAAGGGGTTGGGTTGGATGGAAGGATGGGTGGGTGGATGGGGGAGCCATGCGATGGATGAATGGATGGATGGATGGATGGATGGGAAAGCCATGGGATGGATAGATGGATGGTTGGATGGATGGATGAGAGAGCCATGGGGTGGGTGGGTGGGTGGATGGATAGATGGATGGATAGGTAGAGAGTCAGTAAGTGGACAGATGGAGAGATGGGGGATAGGTGGATGGATGATGACATGAATGAATAAATTGTTTGGCAAATGACTTAGGGTATCCCTCCTCTCTTCAACCCATCCAAGGGTATTTTCATTCTCTCAGAGAACTAGCGAAAATTTCTCTAAGACAAAAGAATTAAAGGTGAAATTTCAGATACCATGATAAACTGGTAGAGAAAGAACATTTTCCTGGCATTTCCTGACCTCAAGGCAGATGAGCACTATTACCCAGAGAGGCCAGAGCCTCAGTTTTTCATTTTGCTTTTGAAACTCACTCTCTGATCTTAGATGAATTCCCGACCTATCCTGGGCTCCATGTGTAAAGTGAATCCAATGAGTCCCACTATCTCAGCATCCTATGCACCTCCCAGGAAACTATGAGGTGAAAACATCCACAACCATGTCCAATGCTACCAGCAGGCACTGCATCCATCTATTGGACTTGGCTTCCTTAAGAGGTGAATACCTTTCTGCAAAGTGATGTGGTAAAGGCAGTCAGACAATCAAGTAGCCCCTTAGAACAGAATCCACAATGCCTTTGAAACCAGTGTATTCAAAGGAGAAAACATTACAAAGGCTGGTGACATGAGGTCGAGTCTTCAGTCCCCTAAATGATGGGTGTGAAGCACATATACAACTGTCATGTGCAGGGTGTGGACAATCTAAAGGTGAGAAGACAAGGAAGGGAAGGGCTAGAGTGGGAGGCTCAGAGCACAGATCTGCCAGTCCTGGGTGCAAATCCTACCCTTGGCCTTTCTTAGCTATGCGACTTTTTTTTTCCTTAAGATTTTATTTTATTTATTTGAGAGAGAGGGAGAGGGAAAGAGATGAGCATGAGTGGGGTGGAGGGCAAGAGGGAGATGGAGAAGCAGACTCCCCACTGAGCAGGGAGCCTGACATGGGGCTTGATCCCAGGACCCAGAGATTATGACCTGAGCCAAAGGCAGACACTTAACCAACTGAGCCACCCAGGTGCCCCTTAGCTATGCATCCTTCAGCCACTTCTCCCGTCTCTCTGAGCCTTGTCATCATTTTCTTTCGATATGGGGACATATTAGCTAGCTCTCCACTTTGTCAGATGGTTGTGAAAATTAAAGATCATCCATGTACATGGTTGGGCTCCATGGACGTTAGCTCATAGTCCTTCCAATCTGTGAACTGCAAGGGAGAGCCTGGATCTTGTCCAGTAGGATTTGTCCCCATGGGCAACATGGGAATAGCTGTTTGCTTATTTACTAAGTTTATCGAACATCTACAATTTGCCAGGCCCTCTCCTCTGCTCTGGAGACTCAGTAGGGAGCCAAGGCAGCCCTGATGTCTGACCTTATGGAGTTGAAAATCTGGGAGATGATCATTTAACAAAAGGTCATTCAAGTAAATGTGAAACATCAGTGATACATGTTCTGTGAAGGGGAAAAGGTAATGGGGGGTGACTGTGTCATGGAGACCACTTTATTCTGGGGCAGGGTTGTCAGGGAAGTGACTGGAGCTGAGACCTGAAGGACACACAGGCTGTGAGCAGGTGTAGGTGTTGGAGGTGGGGGAGTGGGTAATGGGACAGGGAGAGAGGTTTAGCAAGTGCAAAGGCCATGTAGCAGAAAGGGGGCAGTGTGACCGAAGATCCAAGGGGAAGCCAATGTGGCTGGAGCACTGAGCACAGGGCAGTGTCAGACAGAGCTGAAGACATGGACAGGGGCCTGAGCACCCAGAGACTCATGGGCCACAGCAGCGCTTTCAGTTTTTTCCTGGGGAAAATGGGAAGCCATTAAAGGGCACAAAGTTGAAGAGTGAGGGGATTGGTCACTGCAATGTAGAGAATGGATACAGGAAACCCAGCGGGAGGCTGACAGCAGTGAGGCAGTCACGCCACTGTCCAGGCAAGAGACAATGGTGTCCCAGAAAGCGTGGATAGGAGCTGGGAACAGCTCTTATCCAAGATTTATCAAATAATTAACACGCAGGGGAGTGTGTCTACGAGGTCTACTAGGACTTCCCCTGTCCCCTTTTAATGTGGTTGGTCTCTCAAGACATTAAAACTCAATCTCAGTCCATGGGCCAAGGCAGGCCCTCCACAGAGGCCTCGGTGCAGGACGACTTTGCTGGATGCCCATGCAATAGTTAAGGTGATACCACTTACAATGCCCACACACAGACTTTACAGTTTACAACCACCTTTCAGAGCCTTTATCATATTTGATCCTCATAACCACTATCAAGGTGGGAGAACTCCAAACCCCAACTTATTTCCTGACTCTCTTTTGAGGAACAAAAACAATAAAACACCCAGTAACCACTGCTGTTTAGCTGATTCTCATTATCAGCAGTAGTTATGTCCTATAAAGTCTCCACGAACACTGAGTTAGTGAATAGCCAACCACTGCTCCCACGGAAAATGTAGGGTGAGGTTCCCAAGAGCCTCACTTCACAGTATTTTCATCAACTGATCGATGCAGAACTTTGTTTTATGAGTGTTTCTGTATAAAGACACCTTATTTAATATCTACCACAGATTTGTTAACATTAAATTCACGGCCAACGGCACTGTACCTCGTGCCTGAAAGAACATCTTCTAACACGTGCATTTTCTCCCCAAGACACATCACAGCCTTCTGGGCTTGGGAACCCTAGCCAGCACTTCAGCACTGCACTGGGGGGCCCTTTTAAACAGCCACGTCACCAACAAAAAGTACAAAAACGTGAAAAACCTGGCACCAAGTAGACCACAAAAAAGCCCAGTTGTTTCCATACAAGAGCTGAAATCAGAAGGCAGAGCGGCACCTTGCTCAGTCTCAGCTGGGAACTTGCGCACTGGGGGGACTCAAAAACTTTCCCTGCTCTTCACCTACCTTCAAATGACTGCAAGATCACCCTGAGTATTGATTTGGGGGTTACAAATAAATTTCTGTAAGTAGGTGAATAAATAACACGGAATCTGTGAAGAATGAAAACGTTCTATTTACTGTTCATTGGCTGACAGGACACATTTTCATTGGAGGTCCCCCATGTGCTATGTGCCCCCGCTTTGGGTGCCAGGGCACAGGGTAGAGCGCCTCCTCAGGGTGCGGACTCTTTGTTTGCCGAGCGCAAGCTGCATGCTGGGCATTGGGCAGTCTTGCCACAGGCAGCATCTCGCCTCCCCACCCCGTGATAGGGGCTGCTATATGTCAGAGGAGATGGGGGCAGGCAGAGGGTCCCACAGTTGGGAAGGAGCCCAGCGGGGATGAAAACCAGGGGCACTTCCTCCGGAGTCCAGTTCCACATCCCACACCCCTAAGCTTCATCTGCACACCCGCATTCTAAAAACTGTTTTCACACCAGATTTCTTCAAACTCTGTTCATTTTCCCCTTCCTGCCAAGTAAGCAGTTAAATTCACAAACTATATTAATCCCTGGCATAAGTTCATTTAAACAAAATATTGCCAAGCAACGAAAGGCAGAAATCCTCTTACGACCCACATGGGTATCGATGCTGGGCTTTGAGGGAGGGTTGTGCCACTAAGTGTCAGATTGTAAACCCACCTGAATCCTGGACGAAGCATCCAGGCAGGACCAGGGGTGGGACGGGATGGGATGACCACTTGCCATGGTGGGGGTGGGTGGGGGCTGCTGAGAGGCTCACTGGTTTCACTATATGTCTCCTGGATCTTCATAGACAATGGAAGAAACACGCAGGGGCTGGACGCTTTTTAGTGAAAACCAGCTTTAAGATCCTACTTAACTCCCCCAAGCCCCAAACAGTGCATTTAAGACTCTAGAAACCACTTCCACTTCCATGGCTGATTTTACTTCCCTCTAATTGAGGGAAGTGGTGACAGTAGCCCAGTTTAGAGATGAGGACAGTGAGACCCAGGGGAGGGGGGAATTACTTGCCAGCGTCACCCAGCTGATCAGGAGACAGAGTGGGGATTTGATTCCATGCCTTTTGTCTCCCAATGACACAGTCTCTCGACTATGTCCTCGAGTAGAGAAAGGATGCTTTCTTCCTTTGAGCTGATCAATTCTACGTGAGGAAATATGTTTTAGAAGGAATAAAGCTGAAAAGGAGGGGGATAAGGAGTGACACCCAGCCCCTAGGCCACATGGATTGGTCTGGCAGCCCAGCCTTGCCATGGCTCAAGCGGATATCCTGGTGCGAGTCACTTGCTCTGTACCTCAGTTTCCCAGTCTGGAAAATAGTATCTGCCTCAGAGAGTGGTTGCAAGGATTAAATGAGTCAATATTTGTATAGTGCTTAGCACAGAGTTTGCCATTTAGTAAATGCTATATATAAATACTCGTTAAAAATGTAAAAAATTAACCTAGGCATAAATCATAAGGGAAAAGCATTCGCCAAATTTGTTGTTACCCAGAATTTCGGTTTCTTAATTCAGTTGAACTACATGTTGATTTGTTGTATTTAACACTACTATTAATAACCAAGTGGTAATTCCAACTTTCCTACCTATAGGAACCTCAGATAGGAACGGAGTTGTACTACAAATAACCCATTTTATAGATGAGGACTCCTGAAGCTCAGACAGGTGAAGTGATTTGCCGCAGGTCACACAGCCGGTAAGTGGCAGGGTCAGGATTCAGATCCAGCTCCATCCAGCAGTAAGGCCTGTGCTGTTAATCACTCTGCCTCCAGGTAAATCAGTGGTACCTAAGCTCCAAATTAACTGGGACAGGCTCCTGGAGGTCCAGGCTTTGGCAGACAGGGTCTTTGCCAAGAGGCTACTGTAGACAAGGTGGGACAGGCCATAAGAGAACCCAGCACTCCATACACCATGAATGATGTGCTCTCCCTTTCTTAAAGGGGAAGCACTGGGTCCCCTTCAGCAACAAGGAGCAGAAATAGCTCCATGTCAGACATAGCTTCAGGATTAAAATCACAGACCACACTTCGCAGGACATGCTGTCAATTTCCCAGCATGTTTCTTTTAGGAAAAGTTTTAGGAGGGCCGTATTTCTCACCCTAAGTGGTCTGTGCCCAAAACTAAAATATTGTCCCACATCCAGAAGAGAAAATGGACTTTCAAGTTGATGTGAAGTAGGCCTACGAGGTACCCTGCTTGTATCAGAAGACTCAGGTTTGAGGCCTGGCTCAGCCACTATCTTGCTGTGTGATCATAGGAGAATCCTTTCCCTCTCTGTGCCCCATGGGCAGTGGGCAGAAGCCTTGGACAGACTTCAACCAGCAGATGATTTTTTTGTTTGGCTTGAAGAGAGCCTTAAAAATTTGAAAAATTATATATAAAAGTGCAGATTTCTGGATTTTCTTAAAAATGCGAATACCTGGCTCCTAGATCCCACGCTCCTACAAGGTGAATGACTGGATGGTACTGAATGTGACTGTTCCCTTAGTGGGGCTGCAGTCCCACCACTCCCCATTGTTAGCCCCACCTTTGCACAGCATGGCACCTGCCTGGCCTTGGGGACATTGAGTTTGCCACCCCTGGGTTAGGTCAATATTCTCTGTGGGTTCTTCAAACACTTATGTTCACTGGTTTCAAGAGTATCCCTCCACATTAGCTATCATTGTCGGAGGCCCAGTGGGAATAGGGACCTTGCCTCTCTCTCACCCTGGTTATCCCAGGACCTAACCCATGGCAGGTGCTTCATAAATCTCTGATGAAATACTCTGAGACTATGATAAGCTGGAATGAGAACTGAATGAGTCAGGAGGGCCTGGCTTTGAGCTCTAGCCCTGCCACACAGACACTGGGCATTGGTGGGTCCCTTCCTCTCTCCTAATCCTCTTTTTGCATCTCAAGTAGATGTTCTGCCAGGCCCCCTGCAGCTGGCTCAGGTGACAAGCCCCTGTCAAGTCTAGGACATTGAGGTCCTGGCTTGGTCCCCCAATGTCACTGGGCCCTTGTACTGTGACAGCCCAGGGACAATGAGGCCCCGTAGACTCGCAGTTCACCTCTGCTCCTCTGATTAGCTCTCCTGTTCTCCTCCTCCCCACGCTGGCTGGCTGGAGGGCAAAGACCTACCATGAGGCCTGGCCCCACTGGGAACTGTGGGCTCCTGGGGAAAATAAAGGCATTCAAATGCAGGTAGTAATGTCCTTGTGTGATTTCTGACTGGGCCCTCAGAGACCTGGGTTGAGTCAGGGCCCCCTGAAATGAAGACAATAAAAGGCAAGGATACACAGGGGCTGGGTAGGACCAGGGACCCTGAACAATATGGGCCTGGTGTTAGAACCCTCCCTCTACCACTTCCCAGCTGTGTGACCTTGGTGGAATGACACAGCCTCCCTGAGCTTCTCTCTCTTCATCTATAAAACAGCAATTCTAATCACTATCTTACCGGTTCACTGCAATAATTGAATGAATTAACATACTTGTATGCTTCATAAATGCTACTTCACCCCACTCCTGCTTCCTAAATGTTCCTGCTATGCAATGATGAAATAACAGGATAGGATTCCTTCCATCCCGTATGTGCTACTCGTCCCCAGAAGCAATATATTTTTCTTTTCCAAATTCCACCCTCTGGAAACCTAGTACTGATTGATGATTCACTCTTTGAGGTCAAAGCCCTTGTTTGTTCATAGACATGGACCAAGACTGAGACCTATCAGCCTTAATACTTCAGCATGAATTTGTTCAAATCAAATGCCTTCTTTCCTGAGGCTAAGATATGGGGATGGGGATTATAACGAAATGAGGACAACATGGAACCACTGGCTCTTCATAAGGGCCACTGGGTGGGCAAGAAAAACTGGAAAACTGCCAGGGGAGGCAGACTAACTAAACCTTTAATATTCTAGCAATTTCTGGAACAATAACCCTAAGGAACAAAGCTTAAACAAAGTGTATTCTTGGGCATCTGCCAGCAGCCCCATGAGATTCAACTACTCTACAGTTGTGGCAGGGTAACCCAGTTGTTGTCCACACAATAACCCTTCTCCTCCCCTTCTCCATGCTGTCAAGACATAGTCAAGACAGGAAATGACTGACATTCACTTTCCCACACTCCTCCCAGCTAAAGGTACCTTCTGACCCATTCTTTAAGACTTCTGCTGGAGGGATCCCAGAAAAGGTTTCCCTCCCCAGTACAAAGAGATATAAGGAGAAATCTTCTTCCTTGACCTCTTCTTCCTATCTTTGGATGCTTCCCTGTGAGGAGGTAAGGCTTGAAGCAATGGCAGCCATTTTGAAGCCATGAGGCTGACACAGTGAGATGGATCCTACTGAATCAACCCGGGGAGCTTCCACTACCAGGCATTTACTACTTTAGTACTTCCTTATATATTCTGTTACCAGCAGGCAAAATGCTCTCTCCTCATGCTCAAGGCAGCTGGGGCCATGTGACCCGCTTGTAGCCAATTCGGGGTTAGCTGGCCAGGATGGCTGCATGACAATAGCATGGCTTCGATATCTAACATAGCGCTGTATCCCAAGGTGACCCTACTGGGGGCTCTGTCCATTTCAGCCTGGGAGATATCACCAGGGGTGGCCCATTCCTCCACTCAAGAAATGCACCTTTCATGGTCTCTTATAGATGTACCATACTGGCCTCTGACCCCAATCAGCTTAACAATCTCCCAATGTCAAAGAGTCCCAGGACCTTCTCTCTGTGGCCTTGAGGAAACATGTCTTGGGGGGTCATTGCTACCTAAAGAAAATATAAAACATCCCTTTCGGAGCCTCCAAACATGGTCTTTGAAGGCTGAGAGAACCTAGCACAGGCCATGTGAGTCATCCCCCTGCCTCCGGAGGGATGGCCTGTTCTCTCCAAGGAAGGATACGTGATTGCCTTCTGTACCCTTACCCCATGTCAGGCCAGCCAGTTACCCAGAAGGATGTTTGCCCCCCCTTGCCTAGCAAAGTACTTCCCTTGTGCATCTACTAGGACCAAGAGCTCCACATGCCACGCCTTTTATGTAAGGCTTTGCCTCTGCCAGAATAACAACTGCTCCATTCTTCCTAGGAATGAGCTTCAGATCACTCCTTCAAGGGGCAGGTTTGGTGGGGAAGCCCTATTGTATGTGGAGCCAGGGCTCTTTGTCAGGAGGCTCGGAGGTTTGAGTTGGGTATACAAGGAAGACATAGGTGTCACTCAGCTTGAGGCTGTCACAAAGGAGAGGGAGATGACCCCTCACATGGAAACTAGAGGAAGATGAGCCCTAGCTGATGGAGGACAGGGCCTTCCATTACTCCCAGGATTGTGAGCTGAGTGTCCACAGAAATCAGTGAGTATCCACTGTCTTCGGGGTATAGAAGGCAAGAGGGTATGGTTGGGACTGAGCCGGGGGTGGCTTGGAGAGTGGCCACCACTCAGCTCACATTTGCCTGGGCTTCTACATTTTCAAGGGAAGTTAGAAGTCCAGATTTTTCCATTACATCACTCAATTTGGGGATTTTGGCAACTAATTCTATTTCAAAACAGCAGGCAGGATAATGCAATGTACACAAAATTAGACATGTGTCCACAGGATTAGCCCGAAGACCTCCAGTTTGGAGGCAGTGGTTTAGAGTTTTGGTGGCTAGTGCTGTAGGTCAAGTAATCAGGAAGCAGCTCTAAAGGCCGCATGTGGTCCCCCTCTCTTCACCAATGATATCCTGAGGACGCAAGGCAATACCACTTTCTGGCTCTTAGGTGTGTACGGTGGTGAAGTTTCTCCCCTGTACTCGTGTGCCATTTCTTGCCCTGTCCTGAGACTCTGAAGCCCACCTTATTTCTTCCCCCGCAAACTCTCCAGTGTTCTGAGCACTTGGGATTGCAGGGACAGACAAGAATCAGAGGCTGCTGTCTAGCACAGTCTGTGATTTGGCCTTGGTGGAAAATTCCACCAGCTCCTCCCAGGTAGCATTTTGCATGCAGTGACGACACAGCATCCATAGGCATCCTTCCATAAAGCCCTGCTCTTCCTTGACAAGGATGGTGCCCTCTCGGTCATCCTCATTGATCCCTGCCAGCTTTGCACTGACCAGGCAAGGCGGGCCTCTGCAAATGGTACCCTGGGGGGCTGTTTCACTGAATGCTCCTCATTCTTAGCTCAGAGAGATTCCTACCTGCAAGGAAGCTATGGCAGTGGCTCTGAGTCACTCTGAGGCCTTCCTGCTGGGTCTCCTAGGGACATGAGCAAGGCCAGAGGACTCCACAGAACCTCCCTGGGCCTCAAAACCAGCACAAGTACTCAGAGACACAAACTATGCCACTTAGCATCTGGGGGACCTCCTACAACTATAGCCCCTAAGAAAGGGATAAAAGTCCTGGACCAGCTAGTCCCACAGGGGTCAGGATGTGGATGAGCACGATGCAGAAATGCTGCTCTAATGTAAAGGCTAATTTCTCTTCCTGTGGCCCTTGAATGCTGTCCTGGCATCAACTCCCCTGCTCTTGCCAACACAGTGACAAGTGGCTTCACTCACCCAAACGCTCCCTGCCTCTGAGTGCCAGGGACCTGCAGACAAAAATGTGAAGTGACAGCAGGGGAGGCTGGGCCACTTCCCAGGAAATGTACAGGGCTGGTCATGAAGGGCTAGCTTCATGCCCACACCACCTTTCTGGGCTGGAGGAGGTTGGGAAAATGAGCTCACTCAGGCAGATGGGTCCAGATGCCTGAGGCCCCAGGGAGGTTAAGAAGAACTTCTAGAAACGGATTGTTCTAAAAGGTGAAGCTGGTCCATTGCTTTCCTGATTTAAGCTGCTCAAGGGACTTCTGTTTCCAGCCAAGATGGAGGAACAGAAATCAGTTTACTCTTGCACTTGCAAAAAACCTGAAAATGGGCAAAACATACAGAACTAATTTGTTTGCAATTGGACATCATACAATGATGGTCAGTGATAACTAGAGAGGTGGCAAATCAGAGGTGATCCTAGTGACTGCCCCAGATTACTGTCTGAGAGGTTTCCAGGGGGGATTTACGTAGAAACTAGTGGGCTCCCTGAGTTGAGGAGACAGAGTTGAGAGTCCAGGGCAGAGGACTGGAGAGGTGAACAAAGTGTAGAGCAACATCTCTGGAGATCAAGAGATGGACACCCTCCAGTATTCAGTTGAGTACTGATCTGGCCTGGGCGTGAAAAGGCCAGAAAAAGACTAATCTGAAAGGGTAAGAGGAACAAGGCCTGTTTTCCCCGGCCAGACTGGCAATCCTCAGGATTCATGGAACATTTAGTCAAGCACCCAGTAGGGTCTTGCCTCAGTAGGGGTGAGTAACTGGTCTAGAAATGAGCACTTCTCTGGTTTCACCCAACAAATATGCAAAGTAAGACCCCCTCAACCAAGTCAAACTGCTTCCAAGTAGCTTAACTGCATCTCAGACAAAGCTGAAGAACATTGAGAGGAATACAACACTATCTAGCACCCACCAAGGTAAAAAACAGTGTCTAGAAATCCAATAAAAAATTATCAGGCATGCAAAGAAGTAGGAAAATATAATCACAGTGAGATGACTGCTCATCAAAACTGTTCCAGATGTTAGAATGGGTAGATAAGGACATCGTGACAGCTATTACAACTGGATTCCATATGTTCAAAAAGTCACATAGAGATAAGACATAAAAAAGGCATTAGTCAACCTCTAGAGATGAAAACGATAATGTAGGAAATGAACAAGACACTGAATGAGAAGAGCAGCAGATCAGACAGCATGAAAGGAAGGACCAGTAAACTTGAAATCAGTAATGGAAACTATCTGAAGCAGAACACAATGAGAACAGAGAATAAAAAACTGAACAGAGCATTGGTGAGCTGTGGGACATCATTAAGAGGCCTCACACACTGGTACCTAGAATTCTCAAAAGAAAGAAGGGGAGGAAGAACAGAAAAAGTATTTGATGAACTAATGGCTGAAACATTTCCAACATCTGATGAAAACTATAAATATCTCCCCTCAGCAATTCCAATGAATCTTAAGCAAAAGAAACATAAAGAAAACTACACCAAAGTTCAGCAAAATAAAATTTCTTTAAACAAGTGATAAAGAGAAAATCTTGTAAGCAGCCAGGAAAAAAAAAAAAGATATATTATATACAGAGAAACAGAGGTAATGATGACAGATTTCTCATTGGAAACAATGTAAATGAGAACACAGTGGGGGTGATATCTTTAAAATACAGAAAGAAAAGAACTGTAAACCTATGAGCAAAAATATCTTTCAAAAAACAAAAGCAAAATAAAGACATTTCTAGACATATAAAACCCAAAAGAATTCATTATCAGCAGTGTTGTACTATAAGAAATGTTAAAGAAAGTCTTTCAGACAGAAGGAAAATGATACCAGATGGGAATACAAATACAAGGAATAAAGAGCATTGTAAAAGGAAACCACATAGGCAAATATATAAATTTTTAAAAATTATTCAAAACTTTATAAAAGATATTGTTTAAATAACAAAATATTGTGGTGCTTATACACACAAGTAAAGTGCATTGCAAGAATTACCAAGGTCCAGGGGAGGAAAACAGAAGTCCACTGCTACAAGGCATACTGTGTGTAAAGTGGTATCACTTGAAGATAGACTGGAATAAGTTCAAGATCTATTCTATAAAACCCAAAGACACCACTAAATCAACAAAGCAAATAATTAGAGCTGATAAACCAACAAAGAAAATAACATAGAATCAGATAGTTCATCAATTCAAAAGAGAGCAGAAAGAGGAAAAAGGAAACAAAGAACAGATAGAATGATAGGCAGGATGAGAGATTTAAAACTAACTGTACCTATGATCTCAATAGATGTAAGTGGCCTAAGCTCCTCAATTAAAAGGCAGATTGTCAAACTGGATTAAAAAGCAAGACACAACTATATGCAGCCTACAAGAAATGCACTTAAACATAAAGTCACAAATATGTCAAAAGCAAAAAAAAAAAAAAAAGGAAAAAAGATATACCATGCTGACACTAATCAAACACTGGAATTACTACATGATTATCAGACAAAGTAGATTTCAGAGCAAAGAATATTAGCAGGAAAAAGAAGGTCCTTTCACAATGATAATGGAGTCATTCATCAAGAGGCCATAACAATCATAAATGTTTAAGCTCCTAGGAAGAGGGCTTAAAATACACAAAGAAAAGCTGATGGAAATACTAGCAGAAACAAATTCACATCATAGTTGGAGATTTCAGGACCTCTCTCTCAACAACTGATGGACAGACAAGGGACGGAAACTGGAGAACAGTTCTGCAACCACAGGCACAGATCTAGGCAAATATTTCTTAGCTACATTGCCAAAAGCAAAGCAGTATTCGTGAAAGAACAAGTTGATAAATTGGACCTCATCAAAACTGAACTTTCTGCTTTTTGAAAGATACCATTAAGAAAATTAAAGGTCAACATCAAAAACTGATGACATACTGTATGGTGACTAACATAATATAATAAAAAATTTAAAAAAAAAAGAAAA
This sequence comes from Nasua narica, assembly GCA_028533885.1. NCBI lineage: Eukaryota > Metazoa > Chordata > Mammalia > Carnivora > Procyonidae > Nasua > Nasua narica. The sequence goes on from CM052799.1 coordinate 45,792,553, forward strand.
TTAAAGGTAAAGTTGTGGACTCAGAGAAAATATCTGCCAACTATAAGTATGATCAAAGATAAGTATCCAGAAGATATAAGGAATGCTGAAAAGTAAGGAACAACCCAGTACAAAATGGGGGAAAGGTCTGAACAGACACTTCACCAAAGATATATAGATGGCAAATATATATTTGGAAAGATGTTCAACATCACTGGTCAGGAGGAAAAAGCAAATTAAAACCACTATCCAAGTGTTATAACAACTAAAGCAAAAAATAGTCATGATACCAAGTGTTGGTGAGGATGAGGCACAACTAGAATTCTCAAAACCTGCTGGTGGGAATGTAAAATAGTACCACCACTTTGGAAAACAGTTGGGCAGTTTCTTTCTTTCTTTCTTTCTTTCTTTCTTTCTTTCTTTCTTTCTTTCTTTCTTTCTTTCTCTTTCTCTCTCTTTCTTTCTTCCTTTCCTTTTTTCTTTTCTTTCTTTCTAAAGATTTTGTTTATTTATTTGACAGAGAGAGATCACAAGTAGGCAGAGGCAGGCAGAGAGAGAGGGGTAAGCAGGCTCCCCGCTGAGCAGACCACCCTATGTGGGGCTTGATCCCAGGACCCTGAGATCATGACCTGAGCCAAAGGCAGAGGCTTTTACCCACTAAGCCACCCAGGCACCCCAGTTGGGCAGTTTCTTAAAAAGTTTATTACACACCTATGATATCATCCAGTCATTTCACTCTAAGTATTTATTCAGGAGAAAGAAAAATACGTGTCCAAACAAAGATTTGCACATAAATGTTCACAGCAGAATTATTTGTAATATTCCCAAAGGGGGAGCAACCCAATTGCTCACCTCTAGGTGAACAGATAACAAGCTGTGATATATTCCTACAGTGGAATACTACTCCATTGGAATAAAAAGAAATGAAATATTATATGCTACATTATGGAGGAATATTAAAATAATTGTGTTGCATGAATAAAGCAAGCGCCCATAAGAAAAAAAAAGAGTTCAAACTGTATCTTTCCATTTATATAAATTTCTAGAAAATGTAAGTTAATTTATGGTGACAGAAAGTAGATTAGTAGTTCAGTGTGCATAGAGGAGGTGGGGATGACCACTGAGAAGGGTCAACAAAGAGACAAAAGGAAACCTTGGGAGTGATGGAGATATTCATTACTGATAGAGGTGACGGTTTCTTTGGTGTATACACATGACAAAATTTATCAAATTGTAAAATTAAATATCCACAGTGTATCATACATAAATTATACCTCACAAAAGCTGTTAAAAATAACATATTTAAAAAGTTAAAATAGAAAATTCTTCAAGAGGTATGCACAGACCCTGGGATGAAGCCCAGATTCCTGCAAGAGCCTATAAGACTGTCCTCTCCAGCCTCACCATGGCTTTTCCCAGGTCCTTGCCTCCCTGACCTTCGCATCCAACCTCAAGTGCCAACCACTAGCCATGCTCAAACTTTTACTTCCTCAAGGCAGTATATCCAGTCTTATCTCAGGCTTTTGTATTTGCTGTTCTCTCTGCCAGGTATATCCTTCCCACTTTCAAATTTACCTGTTAATCCTTAGTTCTGGGAGCTCCCATTATGTAACCCTCTGGGCTCTTACACTTACCAGTTTCTATTATAATAACTTACTCAATTCATCTTTCATATTAGGTCTCAATCAGTATGTATTGATTAGAAGAACCCCAGCCTTCTCCAGACTACGTACTCTGTAAAGGCAGGGTGCAGGTCTAGTTGATTTACCTTGGAAACCCTAGCACCAAGCACACCACAGAGAATTTGCTATGTGCCACACCCTGTTCTTACCACTTTGCAATAGATTGTTTAATCTTCACTGTCTAATCTCACGGCATGTCTCCAAGGTAGACAAAATTTTTATTCTAATTTCCCAGATGAGAAAACTGCAGTTTAGGAAAGTTGAGTAACTTACTCAAGTTCACACAGGCAGAAGGTGGGGCAGCCAGCACTTGAACTCAAGTAGTCTAGCTCTCAATGACAGTGCTATGTTGCCCAAGAACTGAACGTATAGGAATTAAAGAAGCTTCACATATTAGACCTCAGAATGGTTTTGGAGTCATCAGGTCCAACCTCTTCATGTGCCCTGTGGTTCTGGAGGTCCTGTCCCCCTCTCATGCCAGGCTGGGCAGCAAACCCAGTTAATCAGGTCATCATGCACCCCTGGCCATGGGGATTGGTTAGGAATGGTCACATAATCCAAGCTTGATTGATCAGGCCCAACAAACCTAATTTCAGGATGTTGGCTGGAGCTCCTGAGCTAAGGGCATTCGCATCCTTTGGGATCTCTGAGTTGGTGATACATAAGATTAGATCTGCTGGGGACATCTTTAACTATCATGAAGAGATACAGAAGAAACCACAGCTGACAGCTGGAGACAAATTGGTGGCATCAGAGGTGGTGTCCCTGGATACAACTTTGCCTGAAGACATACAAGTTTAGTTATAAGAACCTATATACTCCTTTTTAAAAATTTATAGGGTGGTGGAGTGCCTGGGTGGCTCAGTTGGTTGGGTGTTTCCCTTTGGCTCAGGTCATGATCTCAGGGTCCTGGGGTTGAGCCCCGCATTGGGCTCCCAGCTCACTAGAGAGTCTGCTTCTCCACCCTCTGCCCCTCCCCCCTCCTGCTTATTTTCTCTCTCTCTCTCAAATGAGTGAACAAATAAAATAAAATTCACAAGGATACCCGAATTTGTACAACTTGCAACCAAAGTGATCAAATAATGATACAAGGCAGGGCACTCCTAACAGAAACTAATGCAACAGGCCATTGAGTATGATAGTAAGGGACACCAAAGACTCAGAATCTTAGGGGTGGAATAAATCTCAGGATAGTAAGTGTGTACTATGCTAATCATCATCCCACCAGCCACATCAGGGCCACTTGACTCGAGAAGGGTGTTTTCTAAACCAGTGTTATGTCCTGCACCCCTTGTTCTCTCCACACCTCCCTGGGAGACACACTGGCAATGCACAAAGATTGCCGCTCTAAGCCAGCTTCGACTAGCACAAAGGGCATGAGGGAATGTTGAGGAAGTGCTGGGGCATCCCTGTTTCACAGATGGGAAGCTGTGCTGACTGGGAAGCAGACAGAAACCCACACGTCACATTGTCTTCTCCACCTGCCAGATGGAAAAGAAGGGCCATGGGCCCAGAGGCCAAGACAGAAACCTATAAAAATGACCTGTGTCATATTTGTGATCAAATCTTACTTGGGAACAAGCAAGGACAGAGAAGCAGCCTCTCCTCATCTATATGTATGTCTTTGGGGGGAGTGGTAGAGAGGGGTCTTTGTCTTACTCATAGGGCAGTAAGGCCACAGGGAGGGTCTCACACCAGTGACCACCTCTTTGGACACCAGGCACAGATTCAAAATGCCCAACAGTCAACAGTCACAGCAGGGGTCACAGTTATGAACCTCATTTCATGGATGAGGAAAATGAAGCTCAGGGGAATGAAGGGATTTGCCCAAGGCCATACGCTCAGTAATTAAGAGTCAGGACCCATACTGAGACTTTCTTACCTACAAGTCCAGAACACCTAAAACACCCAGGTAAAAAAAAAGTGACAGCTAGAAATTGGCACATGATAACAGTAAACAGACTGCTGAACATTTACCCTAGGTAGGGCACCGAGCTGGATCCTTCAGACAGGGTATAGAATTTAATCCTTCCACACACCCAGCAGAAGTTACCCCAGATGGCTCAAATGAGAGACTTTCATGCAGGGAATACTTACATGAATTGTAAGTATTGGAATCTGTGTGGACGGGGTCCCAGGAAGGGTGTCAGAGGCCAGCAGCTGGGTGGGAGTTCCTACCTTACCTTAGCCTGAAGGGACAAAGAGGAGCATGAGCGTCACTGGGACCCAGTGACAGCTGGAGCCATGGTAGAGGCCTCAAAGCAGACAGGAAGAAATACCCCTGCATTTCATTCCTCCCACCATCTGATCTCCTGCAGCTGCCCCCTCCATGGGCTGAACCCAAGCTAAATCTGGAGGGCAGAGGAGCTCAGAAGTATCATTGATGGGGTCAGCCTTCCAGGACATAGGGCAGATCTGGGTGGAGGTGGAGGGTGACCAATGATCCCGGTCTTCCCAGGGACTGTGTCTTAGCACTGAAAAATCTCATGTCCCCAGAAACCCCTCAGTCTCAGGCACACAGGGATGGAGTGCGTCTCCTTGGTGGGATGGTACATGGAGGGGAGTCAGCACACTGGCCATGCCCTCATCCCTCTTGTACAGATGCGGAGATCTGAGGGGCTGACTCACTTATCTGTACAATAAGGCAACAGGATTTGATCCTCATCTATCTAAGGTGCCCTTTCACCCTATAGGACTTTCTCTGAAGATGGGGAATGATTTGGGAATTATGCCAGAGGTCAAGACAATGACATAGGTGGTCCAAGAGGAGGAGAACACAGTGCAGCAACTCCTCTGTAAATTGGCTTCTGTCTTCTCTGTCATGAAGAATCATGCTTAGGCTGCAAACACCATGGAGGAGGGCACAGGAGTCAGCAAGGGTGTGGTGCTGGCCTGGAACCACTTAGTTTCTTTACTGGGACATCCTAGGAAAGTGAAGGCTCTGTGACATGATCTCCTAGTGGCTGTCTGGAATCTGAGGAACTTTGGGAGGAACAGAGGGGAGGAGGGTTGAGAAGCTGCAGGGAGACAGCAGTGACCATCCTGGGGACTTGTGTGGGCTTCAGTGATGGAGGAGGGTAGCTTGTAACCAAGAGAGGGGTAAGTCATCAATGTCTTTAGCTCACCCCTCAATCCCTGCCTGGAAATCTCCTGCCTCCTGCCTTCTTTCCCAGGACTCTCTGGGCAGAAAAATAAGAACAGTGCATGGGATTGGTGTCTCCTGATGCTTTTGAGGAAATGTTCGAGAGAGGAGGACCAGGGCATAGCACAACAGATGGATTCATAGTTTTTGGATGACTAAATGAATTTGGAATTGTTAACAAGAGGGGTGTGTCTGAAAGCACATGACTCTGGGCTTCTTCAATATGATGATCACTGGTCGGGATGAGAATGTGAGTGGCTTCTTGACTAACAGTGAGGGTGTATAATTCACAGCAGGGAGGATTAGGGAAGGTTGTAAGTAGCAACCTTGGAATCTCAGTTGAACTAAGGACAACTAACAACCTTAGGACCTCAACTGCATGAAAGGAAATACACAGAAATAAGGCAGGATCTACTAGGCAGGTAGAAGATGGAGCAGTATCACTTTTGGAGACAATGGTTCACTCCAAAGAGTCAAAGGTGGAACACTGCATCCCAAGAAAGCAGATCTCACCATGGACTGGTGGACTAGAAGGGCAGTGTCTTGATTTGATTGCAAATTCAGGCCTCCCAGGGACCAAGCAGATGATGAATGAGGAGAGATGAGTGGAGACCACAGTAAACGGAGAGTCTCAAATACTCATGTTACACAGACAGCTGATTCTCAGCCCAGCCCAGACTGGTCTAGCACATATGAAGCCCTGAGTTCCCAAATATTCTGATTTTTCTTAAAGAGAACCTGGAAATCAAAATTCATGGTAACTCCCCTGATATTTAAATAGTAAATCCTTATTTTTTGTTCTGTTTTGTTTTAATGCTCACTGAATCAAACAGAACATATTCCGGGGCCAAATCTGGCCCTTAAGCCACTACTTGGTGACCTCTGGTCTAGAAAAAGGATTCTCTCTCTTTATCTCTCTCTCTCTCTCTCTCATATTCCTCAGCTCTCAGGGTATAGCTGAGAATGCATCTCAGAGAATAGCTCCCAGACACACTGTGAAAGGGAGTGGGTTCCAAGGGAGCAGACAGGGAGGGAATAGAGATACTCCCATGAGAAGTTAAGTCAAAGAGAGGAGAGAAATGGATGAGCTACCATGTCTGGTTGACTCATCTATCCATCCATTCACCAATCCACCCACTCAACACATTCATCCACTCACCATCTATATATGTACATATCTATCCATTCTTCTATCTATCCATCTACCTATCCACACATTCATCCACTCATCCATCTACCCACCTATTCATTCACTTATCATCCAGCCACCCACATATCCATCCATCCATCCATCCACCCACCCACCCATGCACACATTCATCTACTCATCGATCTATCCACATACATCTCCATATATCCACCCATCATCCAAGAGGTCCATATATGGGAGTTATACTTGGCTATTAGTATTCACTTAATGCTCATTTACAGACTATCAGGCTGTGCCACGCACTATTGAGTGTTGGGTGGTGAACAAGATAGGCACAGTCACTGACCAGGAGCCTACAATCTCCTGGAGGAGACAGAGCACTGAACAGGTAACTTTACATTCTTACCTTTTAAAACAAAAGCAGTCTCTGTACACAGGTATGCATGCATGTGTACACACACACACACACACACACACAGTGTCCAGTCTATGTAAAACTCAGTAGAGCCCAGTACTCACATATCATCGAAATAATGTTTCAATGTTTAAAGAACACATGATTTTTTTCATGACCCAGTGGGCCCACTTCTCTGGAAATAATTACCGGTATGTACAGAAATTTAGCTAAAAAAGAGATGCAGCATGAGGTTAGGGCTGTGGTCAACCTGTTTTGAGTACTTACCATGGCGGGTGGGTGTTCCACACAGCAGAGGATCCCTGCAGCACCAGGCTGAGGTGGGGAAGCCGCTCTGGCCCCACATCTTCCCCCCAAACCCTGTGCATTGAGGAGACCCATTTTCCTCTAACAGGAACCACAGATCTTTGGGGAAATGGCTGACTGCAGGGATGGGCAGGATAGGTTTAAGAAAGGCGAGGAGGAACATCTTGTTATGCCAGAAAGTTAAGGAATTACCTACACCGCCCTCCCCCCACCCCCCAATAAGAACAAAACAAAGATGAAGGCATGTCACAAGGACACAAACACCAGCTTGCAGGGGCACTCATTGGCCAATTGGAGCATGAAAAAAAATTAAAGATGGTAACCAATTATAAGCCATTGGGGGGAAAACAGGAATTCATGAATCACATAGAAAAAACTGATAATCAATGAACCCATGGGGAAAGGGAATCCTCGCTTAGACCAGAATGCCTGATCCACCTGGTAAATGCAGAGAGAGTGAGTAAGTTGCAAAACCAGCATTTGGCAACCATCACAGTAAAGAGTCAATCAGGCAAGAATTACCAAGGGATGCTAAGTCTAGGGCAGACTCTGTGGAGAAGCAAGATATTTACATGGTCTTCAAGTATCTCCCCACAGGTTAGGGATAAAATAGTAAGGATAGAGTAGGTAAATTAAACACTTTGCCTAGGTAATCAAAACCAACAATGCCCATTCTAGGCATATGCCCAATAGAACTGAAAACAGGTAATCAAACAAACATATATATACACATGTTCATAAAAGCTCTATTCACAGTAGCCTAAAGGTTGAAACAGCCCCAATGTCCATCACTGGATGAATAAACAAAGTGTGGTCTATACACACAACAGAGTATTATTCAGTCAGAAAGAGGAATGAAGTTCTGATATAAGCTATAATGTGGATGAACCTTGAAAACATTATGCTAAGTGAAAGAAGGCACCCACAAAAGGTCACATATTGTATGGACTCTATTCATAAGAAATATCCAGAATAGATAAATCTATAGAGATATAACATGGCCTAGTGGTTACCAGGAGCTGTAGGGAGATGACAAGTGGGGAGAAACCACTTAATGGATACAGGGTTTAATTTTGAGATGGTGAAAAGGTTTTGGAACCAGAGGTGCTGGTTATATGGCATTGTGATGTACCAAATGCTATGGAAATTATTCACTTTAAAATGTTTGATTTTGGGGCACCTGGGTGGCTCCGTGGGTTAAAGCCTCTGTCTTTGGCTCAGGTCATGATCTCAGGGTCCTGGGATCAAACCCCACATGGGGCTCTCTGCTCAGTAGGAAGCCTGCTTCCCCCTTTCTCTCTGCCTGCCTGACTACTTGTGACCTCTCTCTCTCTTTGTCAAATAAATCAATAAGATCTTTAAAAAAAATGGTTGATTTTGTGTTCTGTGACTTTCATTTCAATGACAGGTATTATATCAGTGTTAATTTTATAGTGTGTGTAACTGCACTGTGGTTATATGAGCAGGTTCTTCTTAGGAAATATACACTGAAGCATTTATGGGTAAAAGGATATGTTATGTGCAAGTTATTCTCAAATAGTTTAGGAAATAAATGTTATGTATGTAGATGGATAATCTATGTAGGTGGTAAAGCAAGTGGGATAAAATGTCAATCATAGCTTAATCTAGGTACAATATATGGATGTACTCTGTAGTATTCTTGTAACTGTTCTGTGATCTTGAAATTATTTCCAAATAAAAATTTTAAAATAAGAAAGGGGGAGTGTGCTGAGAAAAAGCCTCAGAGGGCATTAGGAGGGCAGTCAATGATAGGTGAATATGGACAGTGGATGAAGCAGTAACACTGAATTAGTGTGAAATTTCCAGATTTTGATAACCCGTACTGGCATTTTGTTTTTAGGAAACATACAATGAAGTAATCAGAGGTGAAGTATAAGGAGGTCTGCAACTTGCTCAGAAGAAACAAATACAGGCGAGCAAACACACACAGAACAACTGAGGAAAAGGTAAATAATTGGTACTTGTAAATAAAACTATAGGAGGTCTTCTTACTATTTTTGCAATTTGAAACTACATCCCCAAAACAGCTACAAAAAGAAAACGAGGACATCGTGGAGACATGTGTGAGCAACAAGGTCTGTGAATAGGGTTTGAATTTACCTCCTCAAATGCTGCCCTGAATGATGCCGGGAAGCCTGGTCAACATGTCCCCAGCAGTCCCCATTTTTCTTTCATCTGCAGCTCGTTCCTGCTCAAGGGATAACCTGGGTCTCCTTTCATCCTAGAGTATTTGAGAGTCTCCTCACGCACCTACAGTCAAATAGAGGACTGGGAGGGGTCACCCCCCGGTGTCCTCCACACAGGGCACGCATATCACAGTATTCACGGGATCTCTGACGTGACCCTGCTGAACCTGGGAAGACCCATCCAATCCCCAGCAGGATCCCTGTTGCAAAGATGTTGATGCAAGCAGCCTTGTTCAGAGCTGCTTGGTAAATTCTGTTTTATCTCTGGGACCAACAGATCACACTCCCTAGAGACAAACACCCAAAGCCCACCTTTCTGCCTCTCTGGATTCAGATACCACAGCTTATCAGGGGCCAAGGTCTGCCATGGCGACAGGAGGGGAGCTGGACTGTCAGAAGATGGGGCAGCAAATGGGATGTTGAAAGGGTTCTGATTATGTGACTGTGAGAGTTTGCATTTATGAGCTAGGCAAATTTCCCATTTGGAGACATTGATGATCCTCCTGAAATCTACAAAGACTCCTAGGTTTCTGCAAATTACACTGGTTTCTGGCCTTCTCACACTGTCCTAGGGATGCCTGAGAGGACACATTGGCTGCCACGATAGTCCTAGCTGGTACGCCACTTCTCTCCTCAAATTCTCCCTGCCGGGAATCCCTTCAACCCTCCCTGTCCCAAAAGTCCCCATCCGAGAGATCCAGCTCAAGCCCTTGTACCTCCTCAAGTCAGCCTCAATGATCAGCCTCAACGAGGGCACCCCCACTTGTCTGATTTCCCATGGCCTTCATGGCTCCTCAGGCCATTGCTTAATTCCATATATGCCTTCTACTTGTGTTCATTTCCTAAGCATGTCAGACCCATGGGGCCTCCATCAGCTCTTTTCTTCACTCACCCCTCCTGTACCCCCCAAAATCCCCACCCGGTACCACCCACCCAGCAAACACTCAATAATGCTGGCGGACTAAATGGAGGGAGCCAGATGAGTTATGTAATGAGAACAATCCTTGAGAAAGATTTTTCTGACAGCAGCATAAAGGATGGGCTGGAGAAAAATCAACAACAAGCCCATCAATCATCATATATTTATTGAGCATCTCCAGTGTAAGCCACTTTGCTAAGAGCTTTGGAGGATTCAAAGACAGATAAGGCACCCCTGCCTACTCCCCCACCGCCACCGGAACTTAATTCAGGTTGAAGAGACAACACGTGGGGAGTTACATAATAATACAAGGCATGAGGCACCCTGCAAATCAACAGCATCAGAGACAGGGCACAGCAGGATGTGATTAATTGCCAGGTGAATGATGGACTACAAAGAACATTCCACGATGCTGTGATTCAGCAAAGCGGTGGGACTTCGTGCATGGAGCATGGTGGGAGTGATGGCGTGAGAACAAATGTCAGCAGCCCCTTCCGTAGTTTGAGGATTTGCAAAGGGAAGGATTGCAGAGAAAGAGGAATCGGAGTTGTGTCTAGACCCCAGGAGGGCTTCCACAGGGTGAGAAGAGGGTCTCACTCTCTCCTGGAGAAAGTGAAAACTGGGAGGAGGGGAGCAGTGTACTAAGGGAGCTTGGAGACTAAGTCTGGGCAGAGGAAAGTGGGTGTTGGAAAGCAGCCTGGGGTGGATGGGAAAATGCCCTTAGAGCTGACTAGAATCTAAACGGTCCTTACCTATCTCTCTGCCTTATTTTATTCTGAGTTTCTTCTCTCTTCCCCAGTCATCTAGACTCAAAACTTGCCATCACAGAAGCTGAGGAGCCGAGTTCCCTGAAGAGGAGAGGTAGGGGGAACTGCCCCTGATCATGTTATCACAGCTGCTGTGGACAACAGGGGAGGATGGACACAAAAGGGCCCCCCCCGAGGGATGGGGGGACCTGCTGGGGTTTCTGAGGATGGGGGGCAAGGAGTTAGGCAGCAGAGGTTCTTTTGTAAATTTGGGCTGGAGAAAGGAGAGACTAAAAGATAATCCTTGGGCCGTGAAAGCATCAAAAGAAGGAGGGGTTTTTCCTCAGTAGAGGAAGCCTGAACGTGTCTGAGAAGAGAGGAAAAGAAGGTGAGGGTAATCAATCAAAAAAAGGACACATGAAGAAATAAAACTCAGAGGTGAAGTGCAGAGAAGTGTACAAGAGGAGGCATCAGCTATCACAGAGGGAACGCAGGTTGAACATCTGGGAAATGTATAAAGGGAAGAGGAGGAAGTTCACACACCATGGTTCTCATTGCCCGACTCCAGGCTGCTCTCTACTTTCGCCCATGATGTATTCCTGAAAAGATGACCTAATGTGGGAAAGTGGAGGAGGGGTTGCATTTGGCTGTAGAGATGAGAACACTTGGGAATCTAAGCTGGAAGAAGATTGAAAATAGTCTTGTCAGCAAAAGTAAGCAACGGCTGAGCTGACTGAAGTGTTGGGAAGTACTGAGAGGGTGACAGTAATAGCACCTGGGGCAGTTGTGGATCACAAGTCAGCTTCTCCAGCAAGGCTGGACCAACTGAGGAACTGGGGTAGGGGCTGGTGATGATCTGTAGACAGAAGGCATTTCACGGTCCATGTCTGGCTGGCCAGTTTTCCCTCAGGAAAAAGTTACCTGTGTGCCCTTAAATTGGTGTTTAAAACCTCTACTCAATTTTGCACTTGCCCAGTGGGCCCACCCATTCCAGGGAACTGTGTCTCACTTCACTCTACTAGACCACATGGTTACTGAGAGAGCTGCCATATAAGTATAGCATGGTCCCACCCTCTGGCAAAGCTGATTTGTTCAGGAGTAGACACCTGACCCAACTGGACCAACCAGAGTCCTTCCCTAAAAGGTTAGAACTTGAATTGAGAAAGGGAAGTTTGTTTCTCTCTTCCTATGGACAACTCAGCAGTTGTTGGTGGCCAGGTGTAATAAAGGATAGTAAAGAACAGGTGATGGTAAAAACAAAAAATGAAAGACTCAGAGAATCTTCCATGGTTCTCAGTACTCTTCCCTACCTATATTCACTACACTTAGATGATCTCATCTCATCTTAAGATGTTTTTCTATACTGATGACCCCCTAATTTATATCTCCAGCCTGGACCATTGGATCCACCCACATTTCCTCTTCTATTTCTCCTCTTATTTCTAACAGGCATTTCAAGTTTAATATACTTGAAACCAAACTCCTGGTAGTCCTCCCCTTGCTTTTCCCATCATCTCTTCCATCTCTCTTTATGGCAATTTCATCCTTCTAGTTCTCAAACTCAAAACCTTGATGTCATACTTAACTCCTGATCCATATCCGGTTCACTTTAGGAAACAATCCAGAATCTGACCATCTCCACCACTATTGTCATCTCTGTCCTGGGTTATAGCATCACTGGTCTCCCTGTTTCTTCCCTAGGCCTTCTCTTCATAGTCATGGTCCTATTCAACCAAAGTCACATTATGTGACACCTTAGCTAGAAACCCTGGCTCCCACTACCTTCAGAATCAAAGTCCTTGAAATGACCCTGTATGATATCATACAGCCACACTGGTCTTCAGAAACCCAGCTCACTCTAGCCTCAGCTATCCCCAGGGGTTTCCTCTTCACTCCTTTCCAGGCTTTGTTCAAATGGTACTTCCTTGGTAAGGCTCTCCTGGACTACACTGTTTAAAAACTGCAACCCTTTCCTTTATCATTTCCAATCCTCCTTCCCTGATTTATCTATCTCCATAGCACTTATCACTATATAACTTTACTTGTTTGTTGACTGACTCTCTCCCCTGTGCCCAGAACAGTGCCTGAGATATAGCTAGTACCCTGAATGAGTGAGTGAATGAATGAATGAATGAATGGGTTCCCTGCAGCATGCCAATGTCTCCATTTTGGCATATGGCAACTACAGTTAGATTCTATCTCTACCAATCAAAGTTTGCTAACACATACAGAAATGATTGGGGAAATGAGGAGAACTGCACTATGCAGGATAAGACAGAAGGGGCCAGATGCAGAGTTCAGAAGGAAGTTCTCGGTCATTCAGGCTTTAGATGTAAATGAGGATGGTGGAAATGCAGATTAATTAAGCTAAATTAAGGAGACAGTGGGGCTGAAGCAACTGCATTTATAACTAACCAGACAAGGAGGACCTTCCTTCTTTGTGACAGTAGCTGTCAACACTGTTTCCAGAACTTGGGAGCTATTTATGATGCCCTCAAGAAAATGGACAAAAGGGAACCAGATTCTGGCTGAGAGCCTTACTGTAAAGGCTCTGTAAAATCAACATAACATCACCTTCAACTGGTTTTCAAATTTGCAAAACCTGACTGCATCTTGGTGGAAGTTTTTAGTAGCCAAGGAAGTGAAGTGTTGGGTAGACATGGATAGGCAGAGAGAGGCATGGAGGCATATGCTGGCTGTCCTCAGATGATTTCTTTGACTGGGTCACCAATGATTTCCATACCTACGTATCTGATGGATATGGTTCTGTCCTCAGCCTGCTTGACCTCTCTCTAGGTCCTGACCCCATTCCTCACCCCTCCAACTGGAAACAGTCTCTTCCCTTGTCTTCCATGACCAACATCTTCCTGAGTTTCCTTCAACATCTCTGGTCATGCCCTCTCCATACCTCTACAGGTGCCCCTTCCTCCACCCAGCATCAGAATTGAAGACCTTTAAGGCTCAGGTAGAGGTCTCCTCCTCCCTGATCCTGTCCTGTCAGTACCCATGGCCTCAATTTCTACCCATTCATAAATGACTCACAACCTATGCTTTTTGTCTGAGTTCTGGCTTCCCAAATGACATTTCCTCTTAGACACCTCAATAACCACTCATGTCCAACATGACTCAAGCACAACTTGGGACTCCCAATCCTCCCCCCAATCTATTCTTCCCTCAGGGGTCTCTGTCTCAGAAAAAGTTCCACTCTTCATCCTGTGTTTGCCAGAGACCCTGAGGGTTATTCCAAAATTTTTGCTTCTAAGTCACTGACATCTGTATCACCAAATCCTGTTGATGTTTCATCCCCGATCTTCTCCCACACTTCTTCACTTCTCTCCATCTCACACTCACCCCCAGTCCAGGTGGCTGCTCTCTTCTCTGGACTGCTGTAGAAGCCTCCTGACTGGATGTTTCCATGTCCTTACTTCTTTTTTCCCCAGTCCATTCCCCAGACAGCAGCTAGAGATCACTGTGATCATGTTGCTTTACACCTTGGTTAAACCCTTCATATGGCCTCCCCCTATTTTAGGGTACATATGTGCATGCTTTAGTGCAGCAGCCACTAGCCACATGTTGCCATTTACATTTAAATTAATTACAATGAAATAAAAACAAAAGTTCAGTTCCTTAGTCATACCAGCCACATTTCAAGTGCTCAGAAGTGAAATATGACTAATAGCTATTATGTTGGATAGTACAGTTATAAACTGTTTCCATCATCACAGAAAGCTCTATTAAATATTATTGGTATAAGCAGAACTCTGTATGGCATCCCACACACCCATATCATCTGACTCCTGCTCACCCCTCCAGCTTCACCTTGTGCCATCCTCCTGTGCATCTCTTTGACTGAGCTCTACTGACTGACGAACTCCCTCATACTGCAGAAACTTTGCACATGCTGTTCCCTCAGCTTGGGGCATTCTTCTGTATTAGACTAGTTAACTCCTCTTCATCTTCAGACCTCAGTTTACAGATGGGTGGATAGATAGTTGGGTGAACTGAGGGAGAGATGAATGGGTGGATTGGTGGGTAGATGGATGAAGGTTGTGATAGATTTAGGTACTATCAAGTGTTATAATCTTCTAGCCAGCCCTTACCCTTTGGGAGACAGAGTCTTTTAGCTTGATGACATTCCACTCCTTCCATCTCACTCCCTTGCTTCAATTTGGGGTCATCTTCTGATGGCCATGCAACCTTATAAAGCAGATTTCCAAGGTTCCGGTTGGGGTGATGGTGGTTCCATGTACATCAATACAATGGCCTTCTATTCTGATTTGGTTTCCCATGGAGCCTGGGGCTTCAAGGAAAGAATATTGTGGTCCAGATAATGGGTCTGTTTTTCATCATAAAGAAATTAATGGGCCTTCTTGTGACCGCTCCAGCCCTGGATGTGGCCTGGTTGTTGTTAATCGTCCTCTGAAGGATGATGACCCTACATACTGTGCATATGGTCAGAAAGATTTACATCATTTCCAGATAAAATCCATCACCCAGGGATGCCTGGGTGGCTCAGTGGGTTAAAGCCTCTGCCTTTGGCTCAGGTCATGATCTCAGGGTCCTGGGATCGAGCCCCGCATTGGGCTCTCTGCTCAGCAGGAAGCCTGCTTCCCCCGCTCTCTCCGCCTGCCTCTCTGCCTACTTGTGATCTCTTTCTGTCAAATAAATAAATAAAATCTTAAAAAAAAAAAGAAATCCATCACCCATTCATAACTACATTGGGCAGTGCCCTCTAGGAGTCAGAAACAAGATGAGGCTCTAAGGTAAGATCTTTTAAACTCACAAAGGGGAACTGTCCCATTCTGGTTATGCTCACTTTAGCAAACAAGACTGTAGCTTTAACTTAGTCACTTAAATGTCATAATAACACCACCTAGTAATGTTACAGCATGACTTGAATCCAAGGAGATCTTGGCTGCATGAGTATTTGGAGAAATGCAGCAAAAGGCAGTGTCCTTAGTACGTTCATTATGGGAAATAGTATGGAGGTTCCTCAAAAAAAATAAAAGCAGAATATCATATGTTTCTGCAACCCCACTCCTGGGTGCATACACAGAAGAACTGAACACAGGGAATCGAAACCTATCCAGGCTCATAGAAGTATTATTCACAATAGCCCAAAGCTAAAAACAACCCAAGTGTTGGGCAACAGAAGAATAGATAAAGTATGGTCTCTACACAGAATAGAATATTACTCAGCCTTAAAAAGGAAGGAACTTCTGACACAGACTATAACATGGACGAACCCTGAAGCTGTTGTGCTAAGTAAAATAAGCCAGTCACAAAAAGACAAATACCATGTGTCCATTTATATGAAGTCCCTAGAGTCATCAGACTCACAGAGACAGAAAATAGGATGGTGGTTACCAGGGGCTTGGGGGAGGAGGAATGGGGAGTTAGTGTTTCATGAGAACAGAGTTTCAGTTTGGGAAGATGAAAAGGTTCTGCAGATGGATGGTGATGGTTGTACTACAGTATGAATGGACTTCATGCCCCTGAACTGCATACATAAAATGGTTAAAATGGTAAATTTTATGATATGTATATTTTATCACAATAAAAAAAATCAAAGCAAAAAAAAAAAAAAAAGAGGCAGTATCCTTTCCTGGGTATTTCTAGGGTAAGCACTCAGAGCTTACCTTCCCTGTGGGGCTGTGACGGCCACCACGGGGTTCCATTCAATGGGTGTGCCCCAAAACAGTGAGGGTAAGATGGGAAGGCCACATAGTGACTAATATCACACTACTGCTGCCCATCAACCCATCCTGGGAACATTCTTTTCAAGACTTAAAAGTGCCCAATTTTCATTGGCTGTGGGTGAGTTTGCTTTCTGGAGTTCAAAGTCATCCCTAGTCAAGTCTGATTGGGACAGGACAGGATGGGGTAGGAAGGTCCCTGAGTTGAGTGACCCATTTGGAGGATCAGAGACAAGTCAAGGTTGTAACATGGCACTACTCACAGACTCCCGATTTGTTCAACTTGTCCTCAAGTCTGCTCCTGATACAGTTTTCCAGAATATTCTGCCAACCTTTATTGAGCTTTGCATACTGAGCTCTTACTACTTACTACTTACTACTACTATTTAATTTCATCCTATTCCTCCTAAGGGCATATGCTATGCTGTTATTATCCTCATCTTTCAGAGGAGGAAACAGAAGTTCTGAGAGACCCCCCAACCCCAGCTCACTTCTCACCATGGCTGCATGCCCTAGATTCATAGAGCACCCTGTATCATTGCTTCTCCTGCTTCTAGGCCCTTGTAGAAGCAAAGGTGAGGCTTTCCCCTCTTCCTGGAAAGTTCTTCCTTTCTGAACACAGTTTTGTGCATCCTGCACACCCACTTCCAGTATCTTCCCTTCTGTAAGGCCTTCTTGATTATTTTTAGGTGGTACGAGGAGTCATCCCTTCCTTCAGGTCCCCTAGACAGCATCAACCCCACAATTACGGAACTCTTACTTGGAGCCTGGAAGTGTGTTAGGCATTCTGCATTCATTAGCTATTCATTAGCTCTGCAGCAGGCATTATTATTACTTCTATTTGACAGGTGAGAAAACTAGAGCACAGAGAGGTTAAGATGCCTGCCCAAGGTCACACCCACACTAGACCGTGAGCTGCTCTAAGTCAGTGTTGTATCTTGGAACGCAGGGCCCTAGTTAGAACCTGACATATAAAAGGTCTCGATAAATATTTGCTTCATTAGTGACTGACTGACTCAAGGAAAGACATAAAAATACCACTTTTTGTCATAAAAATACTTAAAAGTGAAACAATTTTAGATTAATTCAGGGTAGAACACAGGCAGTAACTTCTTTGACATCGAAAAATAACTTTTTTCTAGATATGTCTCCTGAGGCAAGGGAAACAAAAGTAAAAATAAACTATTGAGACTTCATCAAAATAAAAAGCTTCTGCACAGCAAAGGAAATAATCAATAAAACTAAAAAGCAATCTATGGAATGGGACAAGATATTTGCAAATGACATATCTGATAAAGGGTTAGTATCCAAAATATATAAAGAACTTATAAAACTCAACACCCAAAAACCATATAATCCAGTTAAAAAATGGGCAGAAGACATGAATAGACATTTTTCCAAAAAAGACATACAGATGGCTGACAGACATATGAAAAGATGCTCAATATCACTCATCATCAGGGAAATACAAATCAAAAACTATAATGAGCTATCACCTCACAGTGGTCAGAATGGCTAAGATTAACATCTCAGGAAACAACAGATGTTGGCAAGGATACAGAGAAAGGGGAACCCTCTTATACTGTTGGTGGGAATGCAAACTGGTGCAGCCACTCTGGAAAAGAGTATGGAGGATTCTCAAAAAGTTAAAAATAGAACTACCCTACAATCTAGCAATTGCACCTCTAGGTATTTATCCAAAGGGTACAGAACTGCTGATTTGAAGGGACATGTGCATCCCAATGTTTATAGTAACACTATTAACAATATCCAAATTATGGAAACAGCTCAAGTGTCCATCCACTGATGAATGGATAAATAAGATGTGGTGTGTAAACACACACACACACACAGGAATATTACTCAGCCATAAAAAATGAAATCTTGCCATTTGCAACAGGGTATATGGAGCTAGAGAGTATTATGCTAAGAAAATTAAGTCAGAGAAAGAAAAATAACGTATGATTTCAATCATAAGTGGAATTTAAGAAACAAAGCAGGTGATCATAGAGGGGGAAAGATGTAAGCCAGGAAGTGGACTCTTAACTACAAAGAACAAATTGATGGTTGCTAGAGGGAAGGTGGGTGGGGGGGATGGGTTAAAGAGGTGATGGGGATTAAGGAGGGTACTTGTTGTGATGAGCACTGGGTATTGTATGTAAGTGCTGAAGCACTAAATTCTACCCCTGAAACTAATATTACACTGTACATTAACTGGAGTTTAAATAAAAATTTGAAGAAAAAATATTCAAGGGAGAACAAAGCTAAGTGTCCAAATATATGAGATGGGAAATAAATACTACAAAATATCCAAAGAAGGAGAGAGAGGTGTGGGTGGGTAAGGCTTCCTGGAGAAGGCAGGCACTAAAGCCCTAAAAGAGAGGAGGGAACCTACCAGGAAGAGAATGTAGAGGAAGGAATGCTAGCTAGCATGGGCAAAAGCTGAGAGAAGAAAAGCCATGGGTTCTACTTCTTCCAGCATCCATTATCCTGTGCCATCTCTAGCAAAAAGGTCCCACTAGGAAAGTGGTAAAAGGAGTGCCTCAAATCCTATAGTTGTGTTGTGGAAGGAGTGGTCCTCAGTGTATTAAAATTCCCTGGGGAGTTGGTAAAACTAATGCAGCCTCAGGGGTACCCTGGGGATTCAGGTCTGCGGTCAGGGAATCTGCATTTTCATAACTCCCAAGAGAATCTGATAAAGCTGTCTGCAAACTACATTTAGAGAAATGTCACCACAGTGACCCACGATGTGGTCTCCTTTGTCACCATTCCTCCCTTCCAGGAGCTCTCATCAGGGACCCCTCAGGCCTGGCATGCTTAAAGGAGCTGCCTTGTTTTACAATGCTGCCATTTTAGCTTTCTTATAAGCTACAACTAGTAAAGGACAATGCCTCACAAATCATAAATAACCAACTTGCCCCTAAGTCAAGATATGCTGAAGAATAGTCGTTCTTCGGGTTATACATTTGGGCCCTCAGCTTCACTCAAGTTCAGTCACAGCAATCACTCTTAGCTTACTTCTGTTCTCCCTTTTCCCCTCCACTCTCCTGTTGGGATATGAAGCCCTTTAGGGCAGTCTGGCCTCAACTCCCCTCCTCCCTTCCCCTCTAGGACCCACGTGGGACCCCTCACCAAGAGCATCTCCACCACCCGGGAACTTGTTGGAAATGTAGATTCTCGGGCCCCACCTCAGATCTGCCCAGTCAGAATCCCCAGAGTTAGGTGCACATGAATTCTGTTTTTCAAATTCCCCAGGTACCATAGAGGAATCCAACCTGCCGGCAGCCACGGAGTTCTAGTCCACCAGACCCTTGCTACTCAAAGTGCAGTCCGTGGACCAGCAACATGAGTGTTACCTGGGAGGCTCTAGCTTGGCAAGCCCACCTACTTCTGCAGGCTCCCAGCATCCTAGGTGATTCATATGCATATGATAGTCAGAGAAGAACCCAGCCATGTTCCCTTGTTTCTCTGGAGTCGTCTGCCCACGTGGTCCTCCCTGGGCTCCCCTCCCACTGCCATTTAACCATTTCAGAAGCAATTCTCTCCCTATCTCTTCTCACCAAAAGAAATTCCTTCTTGTCTTCCTTCCTTTTAAACAGCCTGCCTCGATTCATGTTTCCAGGAGTAACAGGAGAAAACCTTCCCCAGAATAAACTGTGCAAACCTGATTGGAACATTGCTCCAACTCACACACCACCTTCTTCTTTGTCAGTGCTTGATTTAAGATTAACTGGTATATTTAATAATTCTTTTCAATTCTTTACAGGCCAGTGCCATGAAAGGACAACAATTTTTCCTCTTAGAAACATCTGAAGGAGAGGAAAAACAAAGCCTTGATCAATGAGTCCAAAAAAATAAGCTTTTAGCTGCACAGTGGTGTCCTCAGGGATGGGTTAAAGTTTCTGGAGAAACTTGACTAAGGCATCTGACGTATTTCAGAGGCAATGGGGGTGGCAGAGGCAGGGGGGGAGTTGAAGAGGAAGGCAGTGCTGAGCGAGCAAAGAGATGAAGTCTCTAATGTGAGGGGAGCTGTAGCTCTTGATGGGTCTGGGCCAACTTCTGTGCATCGCTTCTCTTTTATACTCTTCTAAAACAGAACGAGATCAGGAACAGAACACAGGGAGAAGTAGCCAGATCATTTTAGGATTGGAGGCCAATCTGTCTAGCTCTGGGCATCCCAGAGCATCTTAGAAATGCTCTTTCCTTCCTCTCCCTCCTGCAACTGGCTGAAGCAGTGACCTTACAGGATAGCTCCTTATTACTTAAAGGATGATGTCGGGATGTCTTACTTTTGGCACTCAAGGCCTTCCACTGTCCAGCCCCGGCCCCTCCCCGGCCTCACAAGTGACACACCAAATGCAGCAGATACTCTTGAGCACCTACTACGTTCCAGGCACTGCTAGAGGCACTTGGCTACATGGGTGAGAGAGATAAGATCCCTGCCCTCAGACGGCTAGCATTCCAGTGGAGGAATGGGAGACAGATAAGGAAACAGTTAAATAAGCCTGGTGATGGAAACTGCTGCAGATGATGCAATGGATTTAGACAGGTCAATGTGCTGGGGTGTGACTTCTCTGAGGCCCAGCATAAATGGAGACCTCAAGGACAAGAAGAAGGATCAGCCCCGTGAAAATCTGGGGGAAGAAAGTTTCTTGTTCCAGAAGGGAGCACAGCATATGCAAAGGCCCCTGGGCAGGAACAAGTTTCCAGTGTTCAGAGATCAAAGTCATCCATGGTGGCTGGTGTGAGTGAAAGAGGCAACAGTGCAGGAGAGGAGGGCGGAGGCTGGCTAGGGCTGGACATGGAAGGATCTTTGGTTTTTGTCAAGGGAAAGAGAGTCACTGGAAGTTTTTTGTTTGTTTTTGCAGGAGGCTCAGTGAGATATGATCAGATACTCATTTAAAAAGATCACTTTAGGGGTGCCTGAGTGGCTCAGTGGGTTAAAGCCTCTGCCTTCGGCTCAGGTCATGGTCTCAGGGTTCTGGGATCAGGCCCCGCATCGGGCTCTCTGCTCAGCAGGGAGCCCGCTTTCTCCTCTCTCTCTGGCTGCCTCTCTGCCTACTTGTGATCTCTCTCTCTCTCTCTGCCAAATAAATAAATAAAATCTTAAAAAAAAAAAAAGACCACTCTGGCTGTTTCTGTTTGGAGAATAGATGGGAGGAGCTTGGGGTGGACACAGGGAGGCAGTCAGAAGGTGAGGCTGGAGGGAGGGGCACATGTTTCCCCAGTCGGTGGTGTGGTTTTTTGTTTTTTGTTTTTGTTTTTTTTTACACCCCTGTGCCTTTGCACAGGCTATTCCCCTTTCTTATAGTGCCCTCCCCACCATCTCCATCTGAAAACCCATCCGTGTGTCCATGGGCTGCTCAGGGTCTGCCACGCATCATCTACTCTCAGGCTCCCACATGATAATCTGCTACCCCTTAGGCTTTGTTTGGAAATCAGTATCTCTCTGCTTTAGCCCTTATCTCATGCTGCAGTGTGGAAAAAACCTGGGCTTTTGGCCCATGGCCAGGCTCAGCAACACCGGCTGTGGGACACCTGAGAAAGTGGCTCATCCGGAAAATGGGAGAATAGTTACACTTCTTGCAGACCTGACGATGAGGATTCCTGGGTGAGTGATATCTAAAGGGAACACTCCCAGGGGAGCAGTAAGGGACAAGAGAAACAGGACAGGGCCAGAAAGAGAGCAAGCAAGGGTGTGACCTCAGGCAGAACTCTGTAGGGAAGGGGCGCCTGGGTGGCTCAGTGGGTTAAAGCCTCTGCCTTCAGCTCAGGTCATGATCTCAGGGTTCTGGGATTAAGCCCCGCATCAGGCTCTCTGCTCAGCAGGGAGCCTGCTTCTCTCTCTCTGCCTGCCTCTCTGCCTACTTGTGATCTCTCTCTCTCTGTCAAATAAATAAATAAAATCTTTAATAAGAAAAAAAAGAACTCTGTCGGGAAGTCTGGGGAGCTAAGAAACCCCTCATGGCTGCCTGGCTCGGGGAAGGGAGCGGGACTTTCACCCTCCCGCACCCATCAGTAACTCCTAAGGGTCCCCATGCCAGAAGGGACATAAACTCCCAGGCATTTCTGGTTCTCTGCAGGTGCTGGGAAGATGCTCCAGGAAGGAAGAGTTGCGGGTGCAGGTCTTTGAAGCAAAAGCACACCACAGCTGGGGGAGGGGAGTGTAGACACAGCAGGGGGTGCAAGGGGCTGGGGGTTGTATTCATTACACCACCCCCTGGGTTGGGACACTGCAAGGATCACAGCTCCCCACCCCCCTACCCCTACCCCTGGGAGAGTAGAGGCTAAGATACAACCATCTCATTTAGGAGACTTTGGGCTCTCTGGGGACAGAACAGGCCCCCTCCATTTTTGTCCATGGAAGGATGCTTTTGAATGAGGGAATTCCTTGCAGTCCCTGATATTATTTTACAAAGATACCAACTCAACTCACAGCCCTTGGGCCAGGCAAGACAGTGAGCATTTTACAAGGGATCTCGCTGACTACTCACATCGACCCTGAAATGTCAGCAACAGTGTCAGCCCTGTGTGACAGGTGAGGAAACTGGACTCCAGGGAGGGCAGACAAGGTCCCAGAGCTGGGGATCAGTCCAGGGGGGCTTTGAACTTCCAGGTGCTTCACTCCAGAGCTGGGACCCCATGTCCTGTCATCCTGCACTCCTGTCACCTCCCTGGCAGGCTTCTGGTGGGATGATCTCATTTCCCCTTCTCTGATGCCCCCAACAGGGCCCTGTGGCTATGAGGATTCGATTTGTCTCTAACAACAGAGCAGCGTCTGGCGTCCCTTTCCCCCTAAAGCAAAGGCCCTCTTGCCTGGCCCCCAACTCCAGAGCAGTCAAGCTACTTACTCATGAAGGCTGGAGCTCCTTCCCTGAGACATTTGTGTCGGGCGACAACTGGGCGTCACCTGAGAGCACCTCTGAAAGGCTCCCTGGTCATGGGACTCGGCTTCTCCACAGGTTAGCCCTCCCCCCCTCCACCTAGCATGACCCCACGAGCTTTGTGAGGACTTAGGGACTAATCCTATTTCACCAAAACTCTTTTGTGAGCCTCAGACTTGGGTCTGCTGGGCATATTTCACATTTTCTCTTTCTCAGAGGTAAGAGAGATGATAAAAGATTGTTGGAAACACAAGAGCAAAGGTATTTGATCTCTCAGGTGCCTTGGAAAGGGAAGGAAGTGGAGAAGGCCACCTTTGCTTAATTTGGGGGAAAGGAATAGTCTCTTCTGGGGTGCCTCCTGTGTGGTTCAGTGGTTAAGCATCTGCCTCCAGCTCAGGTTGTGATCCTGGGGTCTTGGGATGGAGCCCCACTTCAGGATCCCTGCTCAGTGGGGAGCCTACTTCTCCCTCTCCCAATGCTTGTGCCTTCTCTCTCTCTTTCTCTGTCAAATAAAATCTTAAAAAAAAAGTCTCCTCTCCCCCCCAAATTCTGTCCAGTCTTCTCCATCTCTGAAAAATGTATTAGCAATTGCCCAGATGCCTCAACCAGAAGCCCAGGAGCCATCTGGACCCCCCCCCCCCCCTTCGCTCCATCATCTATCCTTCCAAGGCCAAGCTGCTCTCAGGACAGCTCTGCCTTCCCATTTCTGTCATTGCTGCTGCCCTCAGCTGAACTTCTTGCCCAGACCACTGCAGCGGCTCCTCCCTGGACTTTCCCATCAACCCCTGCCCTTCACCGGCTAAGCTCCTAGGAACACAAATTGGTCTGTATCATCTCATAAGCAGCTCTCCAGCTTCAAACAGCCATGAAACTTTCTTTTGCACTGGGGATGAAGAATAAATTCTATACAGGGCCTGCCAGGCCCAGATCTGGCCTCTCCCATCTCAGCCTGTCCCAGTCTCTCCTCGCTCACAGAACTCAGACCACAGGCCCTTTGCACAGGTGGACCTCTCAGTCTTCTCATTCTCCTCTTAACCTGGCTAAACTCCTCCCCATCCTGCATCCTCCAACATCACTTCATTGGAGAAGCTTTCCCTGACCATGCCACTCAGGTTGCATCCCTATCCCCCCTCATCCTCCCACAGCTCTAAACATGGCATGTTTATATCCCTCACCACAAATACCACTTTACACATATACCTTGATTAATGTCTGTCTCCTAGCTAGCCTGGGAAGGGATCCCATCTGGTTTTGTTCATTCTTGTATCCCCAACACATCCATGGTACCTAGCACATAGTACGCCCTCAATAAATATCGCCTGGGTAAACAAATAAAAGTAAAAATATAGGCGAACATATGGCTGCAACTGCTTTTGAGATTTGCACAGAAGACATGCCGAAAATTTAGGTTCTACATCCCTTCCTGACATCTTAGGCTCCTGAAGGAGTGACAGGTATGGTGCTACCTCTGACTTCGGGGGTCCCACCCACCGCAGCACAGGGATCAAATCTGGCAACAGGGTGTCAAAAATCACAGGGTGTCAAAGCTGGCAACAGAAAGAAATCAATCACAGAAGGAAGAATAGACCAAAGGCTGCCCCTTGAGCCCGCCCAGGGAGGGCTCTGCTTCTTACTCATTGTCAGGAAAACAGAGGGGAATTCCTGTGGATGGAAAGAACGTCTAAGAGCCTCTTGAATGGCCCCCACAATCCATTTCATAGAAAAAGCAAGCAAAATTCAGATACTTAAGAACTTGCTTTTGATTTTAAGAAGCCTGGGGCAAAGCAGGGATAGAATCCCGCTCACCCACTTGGAGATTTCCTGTTGCACACTGCACCTCTGTCTGCTCGGACTGGGTCCCCCAAAATACTTAGAAGTACCCAGGAGGCTTGGAGGGGGGTATGTCAGAGATTCACTCTTCCCCTACACGCCAATGCTGCCTCTAAAAGCAGAGACTTAGCAATGACTGAAAGAGACAACCAAAGGGTTCGGGAAGTGATTCTTCCAGTCTGGGGCGAATACACAAACACAGCTTCATGCCCAACGCTGAACACACACCCTCGCTCTTCTGAACACACAGCCCTTCTCTATTCTTCTCTGCTACACTGTTCCTGGCCCCCATTAGAATCCCCAGTGCTGATGCACATGGGGATACCATTCAGCACCCAGCGTCCGCCTGCCCTTCCTCACCAAATCCCACCCACCATGCACTGGGGCCTGCCTGATGCCCCTCTCTTGCAGAAAGCCCCTCTAGGCCACTGCTGGTAGGCCTGGTTCTCACTGGCTCACAGTCCCTCTGGTCCCTTGTTCAATAGGATTTCCACATTTACACCTCCCTTCTCAGGGCAGAAACTGGGCAGATTAGATGGTCTCCTGTCCTCTCATTACTCCCAGAGATGCCCTGCTGGAAACCCAGAAGAGTGGGTGGGTGTATAGATGGATGGGGCTCAGCTCCCTGGCAAGCTCCCTGGCCTGGGGAGCGCTGCATATGCTTAAACTTGTTGCCCTGAAAAAGACCCCAAGTGTGGCTGAGGGGTCAGGCCCCCAACCCCCAGACCCGCTTTTCTCTGGAGACTGGTAGGTATGGCTGGCAGGGAGGAGAAGGTCTCTCCCCTTCAGGAACATGAAGTTCTGCCTGTACTACCCTCTGAGCTTTAAAATTCCACCACCTGATGTTTTCTAGGCTTCCCACTTCAGTGGGGTTACCAGGCAACAGGGGACTATTTCTTCCACCCCTTTAGACTCCTATGAGGATCTAGGCAGGGTTCCCACCCTCACTGGGGCTCTGGCAAGATGCAGTACCAGAGGCCTGGGAGACCTAGCTTGCCACCTGCAGGCTGTGTATCCTTGAGTGGACTCTTCCCTCTCTGGGGTCTTAATTTCCCCATTTGGAATAGGAAGGCACTAGGCAGGATCATCTCAGAGGTGGTCCCTACCAAAACTACTCTTTGCTGGGCACTGTCCAGAAGGCTCTGGAGTGGCCAGAGGAGTTAAGACATTCTCCTTCATTTTACAGATGAGGAAACGGAGGCAGAGAGGCAGTCACCGGGTTAAGGTCACCCAGCTGGCCAGCAGTATTGGTAGTTTGCATGGGCCTCTCTAATTCAGAACTGGCCACGCTTTCAGACACCCCAACAAGATGCCTTTGAGTGATTCTCAGACATCTCAGGGGTTGGTGGGGCGGGAAGCCCAGCTGAGTTCCAGAGGTCGATGTTTCTTAGCATAAATCCCCCAGAAGCACGGCAGCAGGGAACGGTGGCTTAGAGCATGGCCTTTCTGGATTTCCCAACTCCCAGCATGTAACCTGAGCTGCATTCCGGGCCAGGAAGTCCCACCCAAGTGCTGTGCTACCTGACTGCTCACCCAGGTCACAGGGACCAGGAACGTTCACACCTCCCTTATCCTTTGATCTGCACAGAACTCCAGAGCTCAGTGGGGCACTTTCACTGGTGACCCCATTCTGGGGATGCTGGGATGAGGTTGGGAGAGGGAGGCCCCTTGCGAAGTTAACATGTGCCCCCGTTCAGACCCAGATCCTTCTATTCCACATCTAGTGTGTGCTGAACAGGAGCTACAGTTAGGAAGAACAAGATGAAGAGACATGACGGGGTGGCCAAAATCTCCACAGGCTCAGGACTGACTCTCTGCAGTCCTCTGGGTGAATGCTGAGCTCCCTCCCTCACTATGCAAAATAAACAAGCGAGACAACCTAATTAGAGGGAGGAGAGCGTTGAGTGATCTATTTTCAAAATCAGGGGCTGCTGTTTCATTTTTAAAAAGAAATAGCTGAGCTAGGATAGAAAGTGTGGGGGTGGGCAGGGGTGGGGAGCTCACAGGCTCTCCTGGTGGCTGCTGCCCTCCCCCTCTGGCTTTCTGCCTCCTGGAGCCATGGGACCTCAGGCAGAGGGCAGCCCCATTGCCAGGTGGCTTCTCAACCTACAGGTGAAAAGGTGCTGGTGCCTGGGTGGCTCAGTCGGGTGGGCGTCGCTTTCCTCTCTAGTCATGGTCCCAGCATCCTGGGATGGAATCCCATGTTGGGCTCTCTGCTCAATGGGGAGCCTGCTTCTCTGTCTCTACCACTCTGGCTCTTCCTGTTTGTGCTCTGTCAAATAAATAAATAAAATCTTAAAAAAAAAAGAGAGAGAGAGAAGGTGATGTGGGGGGTTCAAGGCTCTAACTAGTGCCCTATACTTCAGGGTTAACTCCCTGCTTCTGTGTATTTGATCTCCACAGCAAACTGAAACTATACGTCTCATTGTTATCACCACTGGGTGGAAGTTCAGAGAAGTAAAGTGACTTGGCCATGATCACACAGTATAAGAACTGCAGAGTTGGGATTCAAATCCAGACTAATCTAACTCCTAATTCATACCCTACCTGCTACATGCTTCTAAAGAGAAATTCTATGGCTCTAACAAGATTATCAATACTAATAAGGATATTAATATAATATTGAGTAGTTTAATCCCATACTATGTGCCAGATTACTTTAAACTGACCCTCATGCTTCCAAGCCTGCCCCTGCCTCAGGGCCTTTGCACTGGCTATTCCCATTTCCCATTCCTGGAAGGCTCTTTCTCAGTTATCCCTTGGCTCCTTTTCTCACCTACTTCAAGTCTTTGCTCAAAAATCCCCTTCCCAATCTCCTATTTAAAATTGCACCCCTATCTCCACCCCAAACTCCTGATTCTTCCGTCCTGTTTTATTTTTCTTTATGGCACTTCTCACCATCTAAAACACTCAGTGTATTTTGCTTGCTGCCCATCTCCATAAGAATTTACCCTCCCTTAGGGCAGGGCTCCCCATCTACTTGCCTCCCCGTCTCCCAGCCCTTAGCACAGAGCACAGCACATAGCACACAGCACATAGAGTAGGCACTGAGTGGATCATGTTGAATTCTGACTGCTCATGGCAATCTGAGAAGGGTACAGTTTTATCCCCACTTTACAAATGGAGAAGTTCAAGAACCCAAGTCACACTGCTTATAAATATAAAATGCAGCCCCAGGGGAAAAAACCCCAACAACTGAAATACTAAGAATATAGTGAAAGGAGGGTGAGGGGGGTGAGGGAGTAGAGACTGTGGAGCCACAGTCCTCACCAGACCATGAAACCTACTTGTCAAATGCTTTTCTTGTCCGAAAGAGGACTCCACTTGGGACCGCAGGCAGGACACTGATGATATTTTGGACCCAGGACCACATCTATGGAGTTAGAGAACCTGGATGCTGCAGGATGCTCCTGAGGACGGCAGGGTGGGAGACACCTCTACCACACTTAGCAGGGTGGAGCCCCTTCTGGTCTGCAGCTCATGCCCCATTCTTATTCTGCATCAAGAGGGTCTCACTCCTCCCCTGGATGCCCCTCCCCTCCCAGCTCCTCTCTGATCCCCTTGTCCTGACCTCACCTTCTTCAGTCCTTTAACCTGGAGCAGATTCTAACTTTTGTGTCAGAGTCACCTGGGAAGTGACAAATAAGGGGCAGAGCCCCTCTCCCAGGCTCTGGGTCCAAGAGCTGAGTGGATCCAGATGCCTGTATTTTTGACAAGATCCTGGGCAGATGTAAGGTGGGTGATCCACAGACCTCCCTGAACAAGCTCCCTTACAGACTGCACCCGCAAACTTAGCCTTGGCATGTGTGCCCCTCTGTGCCCTGGACAGAAGTCCTCGTTTCGCAGACTCTAAATCCCCTAAATAAGTTACACTTTCATCCTTTAACTCTGATCCTGAATGCTCAGTAGATGTTCAATAAATTCTTGAGGGTTGGCTGAGGTCAGCCCAGCTGTGAGGGATGAGTAATTCACAAGGTAAAGGACTCCAGAGCCAAAATTATCCCAGCAGGCAGAAACCCTGGGCCAGGCAGAGAGAATGATATTCAAGGATAGATGAAAGGCAGGCTTCTGGACTCAGAAAATTAATTACGAATCAGTGGAGATTTGCTTGGTAGTAGTTTTTGTGAGAAAGATTTGAGGGGCGTGTTTGACAGGGTTAATAGGAATTAACAGTATGATATGGATTCTTAAAAAAGCCAAACCAAAATTAGGTCACATTAAAAGAGGTAGGGTGTCTAATCAAGGAAGGGGATGGTGCCCTTCTTTTTGGACTAAGGCAACCTGATTGAAGGGTCGTATTGGACTCCCTGGAAGAGGAATATTGACAGGCAGCTGTCACTCTGAAGATAATGACTGAGATGGCAGTGGGGGTTGCAGGGAGGGGAAGGCATCTAAAAATCACTTCACCCAAAGAACAAATAACAAAATGGAGAAAGTTTAGCCTGGAGAAGTTAAATTCTGATACTAGTTGTTCAATATCTATAGGACTCCTGTGCAGAAGAGGGCCTGGACAGAGAACATAAGATAGGTGGATAGAAGCTGCAACAGAGAAGAATTAATTCTAATGCTGAAAATGAACACAAAATGGGGTTTTCCAACACTGGAGCTGGTGCCTGTGAGGTAGTGACTTCCCTGTCACTACAAGCAACCAAGCATTGCGGACCGGCCCTGATGCAAGGAGTCTATAAAGGATTTTCTGCACTGGGTGGGAAGGAATATCAGATGCCCTGTGAGGTCCCTTTGACTCAGAGACCCCAGAATGTAGGTTCAAATGGGGTTATTTCTCATTTGAACAGAGTTAGCCTCTGGGCAACAGGTGTGAAACAGGTGTGACCTGCAGGCTGGCCTGAAGCATGCTACCCTAGAGACACCCTGAGAATCCAGAATACCTCATGTTCTCCAGGCAGAAAGCCCAGTTGGAATGCAGGCTTAAAATAAAGGAGACGGTGTAGGGCAGGAGACAGGCAGAAAGCCAGGGGTCCCAGGATTTGGCTTCACTTCAGATACTGACTTGCTGTGTGGTTTGGGGCCCTCTCTGTGCCTCAGTTTCCAAAATATACTGTGGGCTAGGCCGAGTTCCAGGAAGCCCCATCAGAGATTGTGCATTTATGGAAAGCCCCAGGTGCTGCTGCTGGATGAGGCCCCACACTTTGAGCAGCAAGGAGCTAGCAGTCTCCAGGTATCTTGGTGTTTGGACAGTCTGGGATCCCAGACTCCCTGTTCCCTCCTCTCCAAAAGAAAGGAACTAGAGGGTTTTATGCTAAGTCAAAGAAGTCAATCAGAAAAAGACAATTATATGATTTCACTCATGCGGAATTTAGGAAACAAAACAGAGGAGGATCATAGGGGAAGGGAGAGAAAAAATAAAATAAGACCAAATCAGCAAGGGAGACAAACCATAAGAGACTCTTAACTACAGGGAATAAACTGAGGGTTGCTGGAGGGGAGGGGGTTAGGGGGATGGGATACCTGGGTGATGGGCATTTCATTGAAGGAGGGCACTTGATGAAATGAGCACTGGGTGTTATATACAACTGATGAATCACTAAACTCTACCTCTGAAACTAATAATACACTAGTTGTTAATTAATTGAATTGAAGTAAAATTTTAAAAAAGAGAGAGAGAAAGGAAAAGCTTAGGGGAGGTGCCCATGTGACTTACAAATAACCCTTTCCCAAACTAGGAAAAGTGGTGGTAAAGCTCCCAAAATGCCTAGAGTAGGATGGAGGGGTGTATATACCGGTCTGCTTAGCAACGGTCCAGATTTGCCTGTTAGCGAGTATGACTTTACGCAATGCGACAGTCAAGCAAACATTCGATAGGTGTTTGGGGCCTGCAACCTTCCGGCAATCCTTTGAGATCATAAGACCCCGCTGGTTCAATCACACGCCAGGATTTCTGCTGAGAGAGCCGCAAACAAACAAGCCTCTGAAACCCCAGGTCAACCCCAGCTTTCCCAACCTCCTGGTGCTCCAGTTTCCAGCCCTATGTAAGCAAAGTAGCTACAAACTCACGGCTTCAGGAGAGGCCCTGGATTCTGTTCACAACAGCAGGATATGTACGGGGCACATTTTATTTTTGGCTTCTTGCTCTGATGACGTGGAGGAAGAGAAAGACGCCAGTGGAAAAGGTCAGGCAGGTGCAGCTAAGTTGGGTTAAGGACCACTTTAATGGGCTCTCTGGAAAGCCCAGGTGTCTTCCAGTTCCTGCTCTTTCTAGGATTCCTGGCCCAATGGCCTGCGTCAAGAAAATAGCTTTGCATTCGGCACCAGGCGGTTTAGATTAATCATTATTCATGCCATTCCCATCACTTGGAGCAGGACCCCTGGCACAGGCCCCGGCATAGTCACTAAATATTAAAGGTTTGCAGACTACCTAGCCAGGGAGTGACGATATGACCAGGGTGTGCAGAACAGGATTATTAGGGTCATAAATTTTTATTAAAGGTCACTAACAGATTTATAGAAAGCACTGTAAAATGACACTTGTTTTTATTAGCAGGGATCCTAGCCCTTGACAGAAAGTGCCTGGGCTGAAGCAGAGCTGGAGGGCTTTCTCCAACAAGAGTGGCCTTTGATTCAAGTTCTTAAAACCCATGGGGGAATTGGCACTGAAATCCCCAGGCTTCTCAGCTGAGTGGGGGGAAGGACGCTCCCGGGATTATTCAGAGAAGGCCTGGTGGTATTTCAAGGCTGTGATGCCCAGAGCTGCCACAGGGTGTGGCTTGGCGCCTGCCTCGGCCACACACTAGAAAGTGGCCCGGGTTGGTCATTTCTCCTCTCAGAGAGTCTGTTTCCTCCTCTGAAAATTGTTATGTCCACTCTTAGGAATGTCATGAGGGTTAAGATATGTTGTGTTAAGATATGTTAAGATATGTTATGATTGGCAATACAGGGTAAGTTGGAGCATGCAAGGCTCCCCATTAATTCCATGACCACTGCTTTTCTTTTCCAAGTATGTGTCAGATGCCTGAACAGACTCAATACCAAATGGTGAGGGCAGATCTGGAACCCTGCCCTGGAAAGGGGTAACCCTACATTCAGGCTGGAACACCTGACCCTAGGAACCCCAAGTGGAGTGTGCCCATGTAGCTTAGGGGTCTTTAGAGACTCTCATCAATATCTAATGTCAATGTTCTTTTCTTTTTTTTTTTTTAAGATTTTATTTATTTATTCATCAGAGAGAGCATGAGCACAAGCACAGGGAGTGGCAGGCAGAGGCAGAGGGAGAAGCGGACTCTCCACTGAGGAGGGAGCCCATTGAGAGACTCGATCCCAGGACCCCGGGATCACAACTTGAGCCAAAGGTAGATGCTTAACAGACTGAGCCACCCAGGGGTCCCTCAATGTGCTTTTCTGAAAAGAAAAGAAAAGAAAAGAAAAGAAAAGAAAAGAAAAGAAAAGAAAAGAAAAGAAAAGAAAAGAAAAGAAAAGATGCCTTTGGAGATGCAGACAGACTAGGAGAGAACCTACAGAAGTGATGGTGTCAGGGAGGAGTTCAGGTGTTCCTTTCCCTGCCATCTTCCCGACTTCTTGTAACGTGAGAGTTGATTGTCTAAAACAGAGGCAAGGATAGGCTTTGGGCACAGGCCGACCCAGGTTCAAATTCCAGCTTTTGTGTCCCTGTGGTAAGACTTGGACAAACTGCCTAGCTTCTCTAAGTTATGGGTTCCTGATACACACAAGGGGGAAAACTATTTGCTTCATGATTACATGCAAGTGTGGAAGCCACTTGAGGGGGTGGGGAAAGGCTTTACAGCATCCTCCCCCTCCTCCCTTCAGAGAATTTACCCTCTGCCCTGTTTGGTCCTGGCAATCATCTAATGCTCAGTAGGGGAGACTGTGTGTTAAAATGAAGGCAGAGCAGAAAAAAAGAGGGAAAGTGGGTCACACATTTTAGGTCCTTGATCAAGCCTGACCTGATATTAGGTATTTCTGGATTGTTTGGATATGTGGACGAATAAATATTCACTTCAGTTATTTGGTTGGATTTTTATTACTTATAAATACCTGACTCATGAGATTATATATAATGCATATTAAATGCCTAACAGATAAGGGACACACAGATGTAACTTGATAAGTGGTAGGGTTTTTTTTCTTTTTTAAAAATGGAAAATAAAATTTTTTCTTTATTTCCCAAGTTTTATTTTGAAAAATTTAGTCCTACAGAAGATTTGCAAGAATAGTTTAGTGTGTGTGTTCACCAACTTTTCACTTAAATTAACTAATTGTTAACATTTTACCCCTTCGGTGCAGCTTCCTCTCTATCTCCCTCCCTTTCCCCTTTACTAAGTCATCGGTTCATTTCAGTCTGAAGTACTTGAGTGGGAATCTCATCTGAGACAATCTCAGATGTCTCTAAGAACAGAGACATCCTCCCACTCAGGAAATTGACATTGACATCATATATCTAATCCACAATCTGTTCAATTTTCTCCAGTTGTCTTCATGTCTTTACAACTACTTTTTCTATCTAGGATCACGCATTATATTTAGTTGTCATGTTGCTTTAGTCCACTTTAATTGAGAACAGTTCTCTAGACATTTTCTTTCTTGCAATATTGGTATTTAGGAGAAATTCCTTACTTTGGATTAGAGTCTCACAGACATACAGACCAGTGACCAGAGGATGCACCTTCACAAACTGAATGAATGCATCTGTGTGTCCAGCCCCTGGGCCAAAACACAGAAATGACCAGCCTCCCAGGAGCCCCCTTCATGCCCCTCCTGGTCTCCCTCAGAGTTCTGTGATCACAGATTAGTTCTGCCTCTTCTTGACCATCACATGAATGGGATGGTTCCACAGGTTCCTTTTGGGTTTGCTTTCTTTCACTCAATGTTGTCATTGTGAGATTCAATAGTGTTACTGCATATATCTGTGGTTCACAGCATTTATGATTATCGATTTATTATTTTCATAGAAATGAAGAACGAATCAGGCCACATATGTTTTCAGCTATAAGAACAAATTAGAGGGTCTGGTGCTAGCCCTCTAAGCTGGCCTGGCCTGCCACTCACTGAATACCTCCTTGCTTATAAGTCCAGCAGCAAATAATGCCAAGGGTCCTGGCACACCCGAAGATTCCTGATGATCTGGCCCTGGCCCACTTCCACTAACACTGACTTTACCTAACTCAAATCTTGGCCTTGACCCTGAGCTGGGCCACCCATCCTATCAGCCTCTGGATTTGCTGTTCTGAACTGCAAGGCCTTAGTGATCTGACCCACCTCTCTCTTCATTCACCAGCACTGAACCTGATGCTCTCCAGCCACACTGGCCTTTCAATTCCAACCTCAGGGCCTTTGCACATGTTTAGCTCTCTACCTGAAATGCCCTCCCCACACTCTTTGCCTTGTGATCATATGCTCATCTTTCAGGACTTGGGGTCAATGCCACTTCCTCAGAGATCTATTCCCTGATAACCACAGTGAATATCAATTTCCAGTCATCCTCTCCCATAGCAATGTGATCATAACTGTGATCACAATTTGCCACGCTGTATTTGTGAATTTTATCCATTTTCTACTCATCTCTTCCACTAGTTCCATGAGGGCAGAGAATGCGTTAGTTTCATTTTTCTGGCCTATTTGAACACTTAGTGCAGGATTTGGCACTAAGTTCAGTGAAGAAAGAAAGGACAGAGGTAACAAAGGAGAGAGGGAAGAAAGGGGGAAGAGAAGGAGGGAATCTGGCCTTGGTTTCTAGACCTTGATTTTTCTTTGGACCTAGCCCAGCTCCCCCTTATGGGTCCCAGTCACTTCTGCTGCCAGGGATGGGTGCCACATAACCCTAGGGAGCCCTTGGCCACCCCCAATGGTCTAGCCTCAGACCCTCTGCTGAGTGAGACAGTGACAGATGGCTGATGCAAGCTGCCCTCATTCCCACAGGAATACCACCATGCTCCCAATGGGCAGCAGTGCCTTGCTCACCTTTAGGCAGCACGTTTAAACCCTGATCCCCTGTGTGGCATGGTTGGAGCATGGGGGATGGAACTGCACACACTCCTTGTGAGGAGTAAACGAACTGCAAAGTGTCTCTGGAGGTCAGTTTGACTCCATATGTCTGGCACACCATAGGAAGGCCACAGGGATTTCTCCAAAGGACTGAATGGCCTTTGGCCTATGGATCCCACTTCTAGAAAGCCATTCTACAGGAAGGGAAAGTAAGGATGTGCACAAAGGCCTACCAGCAAGGCAGTTCCCCACAGTATTAGTTATAATAGTTAAAGAATGAAAAGATGTCTAGGTCCAAAATAAAAGATTGCTTAAATACATTATTTCGTATTTAAGTGGAAGGTGATTTAGCCATTTTTTAAAACATTTTTTTATTTAAATTCAATTAACATATAATGTATTATTGGTCTCATGATTTAGCCACTTTATATTATGTTGTGGGTGACATTTATTGGCAAGGAAAGATATGTGATATGAGGAAAGGTTATAAGATAGTATGTTAAATCAAAACAATGTCGATGACTAACAATTACATAAAACTGGTGTGCCAGGCCCTGTTCCAAGTACATTCCAAGTATTGTCCCATTTTCTCCTCCCACAATTCTATGAGGTAGGTACTATTGACACGCCCACTTTACAGATGAGAAAACAGACACAGGAAGGTTAAGGAACTTGTCCAAGGTCACATGGCTGGTAACGGGGAAGCCAGAATTAACACCCAGACAGGGTGGCCCCGCTCTGAGCTCCTGACAGTTAGGCTATGTTGCCAGTTGAAAGAAGGCCCTAAGAGTGGTTCTCATTATGGGCTGAGATTCTGGGCCCTTAAATTTTTTTTTTCTTCTGACTACTCAGCTCACTGATATTGTCTATGCTAAAATGAATGTATATTGCTTTTATAATAAGAAAAGAAGCCATTAAAATGTTTACTAAAGTCTGGATGGGGCATACCTAAGTTAACCGGAGCATCATATCCTTGCCCAACTGTGAGATGAAATTCTGTAGCATAAACCCCATGTTCCTCGGAGAATGAGATGTGCTCAGCAGTGCCCAGAGGGGGTCGGCTGGAGGGAGAAAGGACATAGGACATATGAAAGGACATAGGAGTTGTCTGCAGCAAGCAAACATCTGCTGAGCACCTACTGTCCGCTGGAGCTACCTTGGAGCCTAAGGGGCTGACCCTGGCTTCTGGGAGTCCAGGTCTAGTTGAGGAGGTGGCCCTTTTCCTAGCAGGGGTCTGGGGAGGTGGGGAGCAGGTCCCTTCTCCCCTCTTAGAAAAGCACTGGGAGCCCCTGGAGGCACAGAGAGAAACTGCGTTCCCAAGGTATTTGAATCCCAGCTCCACCGGTTGCTTGATGTGCGACCTGTGTTAATCAATTCACTTTGCTGAGTTAAAATGGTGATATTAATAGTACTCTCTTGTGGTAGGTGGAATTCTAAAGAGCCCCCAAGATTCCCATCCCTTCCTGTACATACCCTGAATAGTTCCTTCCCCTTGAGTGTGGGCAGAGCCTGTGGGTATGCCGGGATATCATGCTATGGTCATGTTAGGCTATACAGCAAAGGTAAAGGGGTTTTGGAGGTGGAATTAAGGTTCCTAATCAGTTGACTTTAAATGAAGCTGAATAGAGATTATCCTGCATGGGTCTCACCTAATCAGGTGGTCCTCTAAAAGAGGGTATGGAGTCTGTCTCTTACTGGTCTTGGACCACTAATGAATTCTCTAGATGCAAGGAAATGAGTTCTGCCAATAACCACATGAGCTTGTGGAGGACCCTGAGGCGCAGAGGAGACCAGCCTGGATTGCAGCTGTGTGAGACCCTGAGCAAGGGACCCAGCTAAGCCTAGTCTGGACTCTTGCCCCATGAAAACTATGAGATAAATATATGTGCATTGTTTTTAGCCACTAAGTTTGTGATAATTTGTTATGCAGCAGCAGAAATACAATACACTATGTCATGGGAATATTTACGAGATAATGCCTGTCATTTCACACACGTGCACGCGAGCACACACACACACACACACACACACACATCTGTGCTCAATTATTTGATTCTCTTTGCTTTCTTCTAAATATCAGGACCCACAGCATTTCTAGGGAGGCCTATTCAGCACTGAAATCCCATTAAACCCACCACCCCAGGCTGGGATCCCTGAATAGGCTTGAAGGAACCAGCAGGGCACCCTCCCGGTGGGGCAGGGCATGAACGTCATCCTGTCACCCTCATCACTGCTATCCCAGGCCTTGCATTGCAGACACTTGGTAACTGACAACATACGTAAGTAATAAAAGGAGCAAATATCCTTTTTAGCTTCTAGCTCCTGTCCAATTTGGGAGATAATCAGGAGCGGACAAGGCTGAAATCAAAATTTGAAGGGGAGAGAGGCTCTTGCCTATCTGCACAAGGAATCATATACAGGTATGTCCACTACAGCTTTGTCATTGTGCAATAGCAGTAAATTGTTATGTAGCCCTTCAGTGGAATACTATACAGCAGTAAAAGATGAATTGGAACCTCATGCTTCAAGGTGGCTACATCCTCAAACAATGGTGAGTTACAGAAACGTATGTACAGTATGATGTCATTCACATAAAGTTTGAAAACATGAATATGTACTAGAAGTATAAAAAAGATGCTTGGGAATGATAAACCTCAAATTCAGGCTTGTGGTATCTCCAGGGTGGTGGTGTGGGTGTGTGTGTGTGTGTAATAAGCAAGCAGGAAGTCTCAGTTATAATAATAAGCTTGTGGTGAGTACATGGTACAAGAATGTTAGTAGAATGTCAGCTCCATGAGGGATCTTTGGTTTGTTCATTGCTGGAACTCAGCACCTAGAAGAGTGCCCCACACAGAGTAGGTGCACAACATCATTAGTTGAATGAATGAATGAATGAATGAATGGTATCAGTTATGTTATCCTCTGTTAAATCCTCATCTACATCTTAAAAATAAAAACTTGAAAATGCTCTGGCCCCAGAGACATCCTATCTCCAGCCACCAACCTGCTCTGTGGCCCTCAGGGAGATCATGGACTCTTTTGGGGCCGCCACTTTGCCATCTAAAATGGAGCACCACATGGACTGGCCTCAGTTTCCTCTTGTTGCAGGCTTAGGTGAGGGGCAGGTCAGGTTATAGGGGTTGTCACAGACCAGTGTAGCTATCTGTCCCCAGGGGTTTTTCCATTTTTAATGAGCTTTAAAGTGACCCTCATTCCTTGCAGGGCTCAGTTCAGACTTTGCTGGGGTGCCATGAACCCCAGCTCTGGCCCTCACTAGCAGTATAACCTTGCACAGACTGTCCACTTCTTGATACCTTAGTGTTCTCAATCAGAAAGCGAAGACCAGAATCTGTGACTGGAGTGACAGCCCTTTTAGGTCCCACCCTGTGCCCCATAAATGCAAGGACCGTGGTGAGTATGCTCATGTTTCTCAATGATTAGCAGGAACAGTTTTTCCCATATTCTTCTACAACAGAGCTCCTTGGAACATATAAGTTACCTGGAGAGCAGAGAGTACTCTCAGAACTTGTCTGAGGCTGACCTCTTGCAGGTAGGATGTCCCAGTCAGCTGATTCCTAATTTCCCCATCCTTCCCTGAATGGCCATATTCCCAGGCTGGGTCCCATGATGGTGGCCCAGAGACCCGGCCCCAGGTCATTTGTCCCTATAGCCCCTACAACACAATGGCAATCTTTCCACTGTGTGCAGGAACACCTCCCCATTTCCCATGTGCCATCATATTTCATGCACCCCTACTAATCCTCAGAGTTTGGGCGGCAGACATGTCCCCCTATTTCACATAGAGGGAGATTCATGTACAAAACAGTGAAGTGTCTGACTTACTCAGTCACTGTCCTGTTCACACAGATATTCATGAGGCACCTGCTAGGTGTTGACACTGTACTTGGTCCTCAAGCTACAAATATAAGAACAGCCTAAATAGCAACTGTAATATTTATTAAGCACCTGCTACCCGGCAACAATTATTAGGCACCTACCATATTTAAATGTATTAATTCGCATAATTTTTACAATCACACCCTGAGAGGAAGGTGCTATTATTATGCTCATTTAACAGAGGGGGAAGCCTCAGGGCTTATCAAGGTTAAAGAATTTGCCCAAAGTCATACTGCTGGTAAACAGAGAAACCAGGATCCAAACATACCATCGGGCCCCAAAGCCTGCAAATTTAACTATTCTGTTAAACTAGTCCTTGCCTTTGAGAGTTTGCAGTTTAGTATGGAGAATTTATGATCTCCAGGTACATAGTAGGTGCTCAAAAAGTATTTATTAGGTGAATGGATGATTGGCAATATAAGGTGACCAGAAATGCCTGAAGCAGTCAGGGAAGTCTTCTTGGAGGAGGAGGCAGTGGCGCTGGATCATGAGAAATGAGTAGGAGTTCATCAGGACTCTACATCCATATTCTCTGTGCTTTCACAAGTCACACTGATTGTATAATGAATAGACTGATGAAAAGGGATCTCAGCAGTATGAGGTTCCCACCCCTGCCTTACAAAGGTCTGCTATGAAGGGAAGGATTTTCCATCTGCCTCCACTACCAAGTCTGAACTGCTCTTTGCCCTGCATCTGACAGCAAGTTCCGAGCACAGAATCCCATGTAAATGTAGGTGTTACCTCAGAAGGTAGGAGGGCCCCAAGATTAAAACCTAAGACAGGAAGCATGAATCAGGGAGGTACAGAAACAGATACTAGCCAAGAACATGGGTTTTGGGGCAGATAGATTTGGGTTCAAATTCCAGCTTCCCCATTAACTGGCTGTGTGACCTCAGGTAAGTTACTTTAACTCTCTGTGCCTCAGTTTCTTTGCCTATAAAATGATGATACCTATCTAGTAGGGCTGTCATGTGATTAAATAAGTCAGTAAATGTAAAGTGTTTACAAAGTACTATGGGAAATGCTCAGTAAATTCAGCCCATCTTTTAAATTAATATTTGAAACCTGAGAGCTTGCTGGAAAGACAGAGCAGCTGCATGAAAGTGTGTGAAGACCCTGGACCGGGTGGAGCATCCCTGTGGACTCTCAGTATAAGGACTTCTGACCAGGGCAGAAAAAGGGCCAGGTGGGGGATTTGGGTGAATAAACCCAAGAAACACAAGAAATTCCAGAATCCTCCATATGCAGTCTGGTCTGGCTACAGAAGGACGGAGGGAGAAGGCTGCATGGGTCAGTCTGTAAGCCCAATGGCTTCTGATAGGACAACCACTGGGTATCTGGCAGGAAGCAGCCCTGCAACTGAAATAAGGATTGGAACGTGAGAAGGACCTGTCTATTCTCTGTATGTGCACAGTTCATAGACGCTAGTGTGTGGACTGTAGACTCAGTGCAGCGCACATGTTAGATCTCTGTGGAATCTGATATGCTAAAAGATGGGGGTATAAAATGAATGTGGTTACTAATAATGATCAAACACATGTCCAGTGAGCCTTTGCTGTGCACCCTTCACCTCCATTATCTCATGTGACCTTCATAACATCCTTGCCAGATAGGTACTGTTATTTGGTCCATTTTATAGATGAGAAAACTAAGGCTCAGATAAGTTGATCCGCTAAGGGGTAGTTCTGGGATTAGAACGCAGGTTTGTGTGGCTGCAGGGCATGTGCTCCTAACCACATTTTGCAATCTCTAGGGTGAATCAGAGAAAGAGGCTCTGGCAGGGAACACGCAGTAAGCTAGCACTCCTTAATTATAATAGTAGAAAATGTCCCTGGAAGATGGGAATGAGTGTCCGTGTTAAAAGAGCTTTGTTGACTGTACATCCCTGCCCGCTTCTTCATGCAGAATAGTACTGAGGTGATGAACTGATTGAATAATGTGAACTCCAACCTCAAGATTCTCTGCCCCTCAAAGCAGTCCCCAGGAAGAGGTGGGACGGGTTCCTTCTGGGCTGCGACCACTGAGAACATCACTGCCAACACCCTTTTCAAGGTTGGTGGTGAATCATCAAAGCAAATAGGTCTCCGTACTTTATTTCTCCTTTTGACCCAAAGCCTTATCACTTGATTTCTAATCTTTATTAGACTGTCCCACTGACACTGTGCCCTTTTCAAAACCTCCCTGCCCTGGCTGTGAGCATCTACTGTCAGCCATGCCTGGATCTTCAGCACAGAACTGTCTCTTCCCTATCCCATGAGGCTTGGGTGAAGCTGACAATCCTGCTCCTCCCCTGGCCAATCATGGAAGCCCATCCTTCTGTCCACAGCAATTGGTCTAAGAGGAAGGCACATGACCCAAGCTGGGCCAATCCCAGTCCAGGGATGAGATTTGCTTTCTGCACAGGGATGCGAAAAGGCTATTTTTTGCATAAATTTGTGAACTGATTCTAAGAACTACATGGGCCAGAACTGCTGGTGGCCATTTGATCTACCATGAGAGGCAAACCCCTAAGAATGAAACCAACACTGGAGGCAGAACTGAAAGAGGGAAGGAAAACTAAGCCTTCATAATAGGATTTGAGCCCCTGGATTCAGCTGTGCCTGATGCCCCCACCCCTGTGCTTTGCATCTATGTGAGTCAATACATTCATTTTTAGCTTAAACTAATTGGTGATACGATTTGGCCACTGGCAACTGAAAGACTTCTATTAAATACCACTCTCAAAGGATTCATCAATTAATTGTCTCATGCAACAATGATCTATTTAGTACCCACTTTGGGCCTGATGGTGATACGCTATCTGCCTAAATGAAAATTAGGATGAAGATTTATCATCTCAGGGCGTTTGGGGTAATGAGACCTGGGCTCTGAGGGAAGTCATGTCTAGGTCCAGGTCCAGCTCTTAGGACTAGCTTTGTGGCAATCATAACCAGAGCAGGGATCACATTAGCAATGAAAACTAATCAAGTGTATGGCAACAAGTTCCAATAGTGATCACTGCCAGCTAAGTGGCTATTTTACTTGGGATAATGACAAAATCAAGACGATGGTTGAATTTCTGCTGTTGTGAGTTCATTCTGGAAGACAGCCAGCATGGGGGTTGAGGTCAGAGCAGAAAGGGGAAGGGAAGCTAAGCCTGAGAGATCGTGAAGGTTCACCCTCCCGAAGGAATTTTCCAGAAGCTAAGAATCACTTAAGACCAGGGAACAGACTCTCTAAATCCAGATCACCCATTATGTTCTGTGACTCTAAGGTTTTTCTCTT
The DNA here is from genome assembly GCA_028533885.1 of Nasua narica. Taxonomy (NCBI): domain Eukaryota; kingdom Metazoa; phylum Chordata; class Mammalia; order Carnivora; family Procyonidae; genus Nasua; species Nasua narica. The sequence continues at coordinate 45,834,627 of CM052799.1, forward strand.
AGAGCCCACCTTCTTATCTGTAAAGTGGGTGTAGTAATTCCCTACCATCTAATCCTCAGGGTTGCTGCAAGGATCAAACGAAATGCTTTATAAATGGCAAGGACTAAAGCTTGCTTTCCAGTGCAAGCAGGTAGCGAACGGAAGGACTAAAATCTGTCCTGTGGAGTCAGACCAGCACATGTGCTCGCGATGGCCAGACAGGTAGTAAAGAGGCACAGAACAAAGCAGATTATCTTCAAGAAGGCAGCTGAGCAAGCAGAGCACAGCTGTGGGTTTTGTAGAAATGACTCTTAGAAAGCAAGTACTTGCACGCATCCCGTGGAGACTCTAGCTGAGGTGTCTCCACTTCACTGTGAGATTGCCAGACCTCAGCTAAAGGCATCCTCACCCGCCTGAGAGAAAAAGAAAGTGTGTGTGTGGCCACATTCACCTCTGTTCAGGGCCACATGAACCTGAGGCGGCCAACAGGGTTCAAGTCCAGCCCATTGTCTGCCAACCTAACAGTGTGCCCTGGGGCTGCTTCTGCTCAGAGGGGGTGCCTTTTCCTAATGCACACAAAGGTGCCTTATGGTCTAATGGAGGACGTGTGCATGAACAAATCTGCACAGGAATGCACACACACATGACGGCAGCAGGGACCTCTGTGTGAAAGGATGTGATGGACAAATCTTTGGCAACTAAAATTCTTATTCTTTACTAATTTGTTTTCTTAGCTCCAGTACAAAGGCTTCCCATTTCTAAAATCAAAATTTTTTTAAAGATTTTAATTATTTGACAGAGATGGAGAGATCACAAGTAGGCAGAGAGGCAGGCAGAGAGAGAAGGGGAAGCAGGCTCCCTGTGGAGCAGAGAGCCTGATGTGGGGCTCGATCCCAGGACCCTGAGACCATGACCTAAGCCAAAGGCAGAGGCTTTAACCCACTGAGCCCCTCAGGCGCCCCTCAAAAAAAATTTTTTTAAGATTTTAATTATTTGAGGGAGAGTTGTGGAGGGAGGAGCAGTAGGAGAGTGAGAAGCAGACTCCTCGCTGAGCAGGGAATTCAGGGCTCCATCCCAGGACCCTGGGATCCTGACCTGAGCTGAAGGCAGATGCTTAACCAACTGAGTCACCCAGGTGCCCCTAAATTACTTTTTATATGACATCTGGACTTTTTACCTAAACACACTAAAGGACAACCTTCAAACAGATCAATTTTGAGCAGGGGTGACTTCATTTTAACAAGCCACTCATTCTTCTCTCATGGCTAAACTGTAAAATGCTAAATCTGTTCTGCCTTCCTCTGTCCCTCATCTTCCTCTCCTCCCTTTTGATTCCCACTGACCTGGAACCTCATGGTTGCCCCCATTTGAACCATGTTGGATGGGAATTTAAATCTGTATAAGCAGAGAGAGAGGTCAATGCCTCTCTGATAAAAGGCAGTCTGGCACAAACTGTTCTCCACAGAAAAGCACCAAGAGACCAGTCAAACTCTCTAACTGGTTTCCTCACACCAATGTTAGGCATGCGGAGAACAGGCACTGTGCCTGGAACCTCCACGAGTCTCTGTGACGAGTGTCTCAGCAGAATAGAAGCACTTCTGTATTTTAAAGTGAGCGATTATTAACTAAGCACTCATGATGGCACTGTGCTTACCACATTCTCAGTAAACCTCCACAACAACTGTATTTCACAGATAAGAAAACTGAGACCACTTCCTAAACAGTAGTTTCTCTGTCCTCTGAAAGATAAAACTAAGAAAAAAGGAAGTTAGGTGCAATTCATAGGAGCTTCTAGTTCTGGAACACTGGAGGGGGGGAGTGGTATGTGGTGCCCATGGCACCTACCACATTCGTTTCCCGGGTGCAGAGAATGTGGCCCAAACAGGAGCCTGGGATGGTAGAGAGGCACGGCTGCGAGGGCTGGAGCCCTGTCTTCTGAAAGCACAGGGGGCACTGAGAACCTAGGGCCGAGGCTGACCTCTCTTATGCATGGCCCAAAGTAGTGGTAGAGAGAAGCCGCTTCTACATGGAAGCCTCCCTAATACACATACGCCATAGGAAATGAAGAGCCTGGGTTCGGAGAATCCATTCTGCCTCTTACTGGTGGCCTTGGGTTGATTATTAACCTCTCTGCACCCTAGTCTCTTCACATATAAAATGCGAACAATACAAATACCTTCCTCAAAGGGTTGCTGTTGAGGATCAAGTAGGACAAAAAGCAAAATGCTTAGCACATTATGTGGTGCATACCAAGTACTTGAGTATTTTTGACTTGTATTATCTTGGTGGGCTGAAGAGTGCTCTTAATGCCTCTGTTCCAAAATGAATGAAATAGAAGATACTTTTCCAGTGGCATTTCAGGTCAATACTTCTTTCCAGTTTCAGAGACTTCTGGGAACAACTTTAGAGGAAATTTGCTCTTATGAGACTTTTTAGTTTTAGTGAAAAAAACAGAGTAGGGTGAGAAAATGATGAAAATTAAAAGGGTCACTGGGACTCAAGACATCTGCCGCTTATTAGGTAAGTAGCTGTAGAGATATTAATAATGGTCAACTGCCAATATTTATTGAATACATCCAATGTGCCAGGCACGTGTTATGATTTATACATACACACGCCCACATACACACACACACACACACATATATATATACATATATTCATTATCACTATTCCTGTCACATATTCATTAAATTCTCACCACAACCCATGTCAGGAGGGTATCAGGGGTTTTTCCTAGGAGGCCAATCCGCACTGGCCCACCTCATAGGGTTATCAGGAATATGCAGAAGACAAGATATATGACGTTCTAGAAAACAATGAGGGCCGTTCCCTGCTGTCAGAGGTCAGCAATTCTCTGTGGATCTCTAGCCACAGAGAGGGCCCCAGTGGCTGGCTCTGGGAAGGACACCCCAATCCCCAGGTGTGGCACCTGCCTCTAGTGAACCCGTCATTCATAGCATGTTTACTTGAGAGCACAAATCTAGAATGGGCATGTCTTACTTTTCAACACCTTCCTATATGTCTTTCCTGTATGTGCTATATGTCCTTTGCCTCAAATTCCTACTGTTCAAGATCAGAAGGAAAAACATTTTGTTCAGAAATTAGTCTGAGCCCACTTCAACTATAGATTTGTCCCTGATGCTAAATGCTAAATGACCTGAGTCCTCCAACAGAGCCACCAGAGAAAGGAAGTTCACTCTCAGAGGGGGACAAAGTTATGGCAAACAGACTTCTACACCAGCATAATTTATCACTTACCAGGTCACCTATGGCGGGCCAGCAGAAGCAGCCAAACCAGCAAAGTCATTTTGCAAAATCTGCAAAGTGCTTACTCACCAATATGCAGGCCATTAATTTACCCTGGGCATCGGATGGTCAAGATGGAAACCTTAGCTTGACTGAAGATGGAAATGCAGTGATGAGAAAAGGGGATGCACCCCAGAAAGTGTCAGTGTGGTCTTCAGTTGAAAAAGGCAAAGGGAAAGGATCATGAGAGTCTTTCCCTTCACTGCACTGATGTGGAAACTGCCTGGGCCACACTCAAGCTGTCATTACCTTGTATGAGGGCCCGGGAAGGAGGGCAGGTCCATGACTAATAGAGGGGATCCACTTTAGGCTGCGTGTGAATATCAGGTTTGAAGGTCCAAGACGATCTACCTATTGGTTAGCATTATCCGGCTAAAGGGGTTACTTGAGCCTTCCTGAAGATCTAGGTAAGAAACAAAGCCCTGAGTTATCTAGTGCACATCTCAATATATTCTACTAGATTCATCACCCTGAGCTTCTCTTGGAGTAGCTCCTGGGCTGGGGTGGGAGGCAAGGGTGGGCTCTGGCATGAGGCAGGACTAGGATTGAAAATGGCCTTTGCCATTATGAACTCAGCGGAAGCCACCTCACTGCTTAATTTTCTCATCTGTGCAATGCCAACAGTAATGTCTATTTCACAGAATTCTTAGTAACATTAAATAAGATAAACTCTTTCCACAATAAGATAACTCAGTGATAAATAAGATTTCCCAGACTGAAAGATGCCCTGGGCCGGTAAAATTAAAAAGCGAAACAAAACCAACCAATCCAACAAAGAGGAAAACCATTAGATGACTTAATTTAGTGCTGCCAAATACAAACATTAAAAATGTCCTTCTGGCCCCAGCATCATAGAAGAAAGGCCATTTTAGCACAGAAAGAGTAGGAAAGTCACAATCTCAGGACAAAAGGCCTCCTTTCTCCTTAGTTTTATGGAAAACTCCCCACCAGCCCCTGCATCCCTCAGACCAGAGAACCCTGCTGCAGACCAGCATTCTCATGCAGTTGCTGGGAAACCACTAAGTACTCTGCACATGGAGGGAGCCTGGTGGATATTAGTGCCCTGCCGTATTTGTCATACTCTGCCTTGCTTTTAAGGTATTTACTGCACATCTTTCACCCTGTGGTGGGCCTTGTGTGGGCGGGACCCAGATGCTCCACAGAGAAGGTGCTCAGTGAGGGTGGGGCAAACAGAAGGAAGAGCATTCTTTTTTTTTTTTTTAAAGATTGTATTTATTTATTTATTTATTTATTTATTTATTTATTTATTTATTTATTAGGAAAGAGAGAGAGTGAGAGAGAGCAGGTCAGAGTGAGAAGCGGACTCCCCATGGAGCTGGGAGCTCGATGTGGGACTCGATCCCGGGACTCCGGGATCATGACCTGAGCCGAAGGCAGTCGCTCAACCAACTGCGCCACCCAGGGGCCCCAGAAGGAAGAGCATTCTAGGCCTGGGCTGCTCATTGGGGGGCAGGGGTAGCAGGGCCACCGGGGTTCAGGCTGGGGGCAAAGAGAGGCAGAGTATCGGTATTGGTACAGGGTATTGTACGGGGTGGAGGATGTGGGGGTGAGGAGGTAGATGGCAGAATGGGGGTGGAGAGAGCAGAAGGCCAGTCCCAGAATTCAGCAGAGATCAAAACTGAATGGAGGGAGGCCAACCACCCACCCATACACACCAATCCATTCCTGCCACCCTCCACCCCCCAATATACAGAGGATTCTGTCCTCACACTACAGAGCATAAACAATGCTCTGGGGACAAACTGCAACAATGATGTTCATGTCAAAAGAATATGAGTCTTCATTTTCAAAGGGCAAAGCAGAAAAGGGACTGGGAGGGATCTAAGTCTCAGCCATGACTTTGTTCACCATCTGAGATTGACACAAAAGAGGATACACTCCTGATTCTTAAATGAGGTTCCTCTAAGATCAATAGGAGGCTCAATATCCAATCCACACAGTGAACCTATGGTGAGACTGTTACCGTGGAACATTGTACTGTCATCCTCTTGACAGCTGACACTTGCTAAGCCCTTACTTATACCAGTACAAACTAAAAGAGGGATGGGTGGATACATGGATGGATGGATGGATGCAGAAATGGATGGATGGATGGATGGATGCAGAAATGGATGGATGCAGAAATGGATGGATGGATGGATGGATGGATGGATGGATGGATGGATGCAGAAATGGATGGATGGATGGATGGATGCAGAAATGGATGGATGGATGGATGGATGGATGATGGATTGATATATGGATAGAGATAGATAAATAGACACAGAAATGTATCATCATCTCAATCTCAAAAGGTACTCCTCTTTTCATTTCATCCTAGGAAACTGAGGCTTCTGAAGTTTGTTACTTGCTCTAGTCACTCACTCAATCTGTTAGGTGACTTTACATTCCCTCCCTTTTGATGATTAAACTGTGTGAGGTAGATGCATGCAACTTTTCTTAGAACCACCCCAGAGACAGAGATGTGGCCTTGGTGGGGCCCAGGGTCCCCCTGCATACAGCAACAGTGCTGTGCAGAGAGAAAGAGAAAGGCAGCAAAACTGACTTCTGAAAGAAAGTCTTTCACTTCATTATGGGAAAGGTCATGGTCTGATAATTCTCACCTGGATATGAACTAAAATATGTACAAACCTATTTTAGAAAAGCTTTTCCAAATTCAATCCATAATCACATATTAAGTAACTCTTTATTCACGGGTGAATCCCAAATACCTAGTACAGCACCTGACATACAGTAGGTGCTCAACAGGCATGTACTGGATCTTTATGAAATTTTCTACTTCCTGAAGGCCTACCCAGGGTTTCTGGTTCTTCTTAACCAGATGCTTTCAAGTCAAAATGGGGATATTTTCTTTTAAAACAAGAATGGAAGCAGCACGGGCCTTGGTGGGGTGGGGAAGTTCTGGTCAAGCTTTTGCTGTAAACCAAATTTGTAAAAGGCTCCTTAGCTTTTTGGAGCTTTAGGGTCTTTCATCTGTAAAATGGGAATAGAGATCTCTCTCATTACAGGACTGTTCATAAATAACCACACAAGAGATCATGCCTTGAAGAAAATCATTCCAGGCTATGAATACCATAAGGACCCCAACCATTAAGCCACTCTCCCCTTGTGGGTTTCCAGGCCCCATATTCCCAAGCAGCTGTGGGAGGACCAAACCAGCAGCTCCATCTGGCCAGGAGAGGGGCCCCTTTGCTGCTTTCAGCTGTGGTTCTCTAGTTCCACCACCAAGATAGCACTGTAGGGCCCTCAGGCTTCACCCCAACAGCCTAGGTGATTAGCATCCAGCTCACATTTATTTCTCCCAGTCCTCCACATCTGCCTACCTAGGGCCTGATACAGTCAAACAGCAGGAGGGAAAGTGCTCAGATTTATCAATGAAAATCAACTGTCACTTTTCAGAGAACCACACTAAGGTCCCCTTCCATGATGCATGGGCCCAGCACCAAAGGCCAGCACCAGAAGTCACCAGCAGATCCCAACAGTTTCCAAGTGACTGCACTTAGGAGATGCTCAGCAAACATCTGATAATCAATTAATATTATATTTCCATTCCTCTGTCCCAGACGTGGACACTGAAGCAGAATGATGGAGATTTTCCATCCTTCTATGTCTTAAGTGCATGAGCCCAGAAATGTTAAATTCCCTAGGGTCACACAGCAGCTTGCACCCAAACCTTGATACCCCAAGATCACAGTCTTCCTGTGAAGAATGGGAGGGTAACATTTTTCTTTATATATAAGGGGTCTGCCATCAATGATGGGGTTACAGGTGTTGGGAACTTTTCCATGCAGTGTCTCCCTTAATCTCTAGCAGCACTGCCTTCTCATTTCCATGTTACAGTTGAGAAAACAAAAAGTCCAGAGAAGTCAAGTGAGAGAAAGTGGAAAAGGCAAGACTTGAACTCTGGCATTCTGACCCAAGAGTATTATATTGGTTGGCTCTACAAAGGTCTTGATGAATCCTATTAAGATCAGAAAGAGAGAGAGTGAGAATCAGTTTTCACAGTTTTTTTATTATTATTATTAATTCAAAATCTGCATATTTTTACAAGACAACAAACTTGAGGAGCTTGGAGTTGGCTAGCAAACAAAAACCAAGCCAGCGTGATTTTGATTTGTGCTCCAAGGACAGACGGAGTTAACAGACAGATGCAGGCATTAGTATCTGCTTTGGCGGAGGAAGCCTAAAATAGCTGCTGTCCTATTCCTTGCCTCTCTCTCTCCAACCATCATTCATTAATTTCTGCTTTGTGGGCGCCAAGGCTTGCTGGTTACAGACAAGTCATCTGGCTTCGCAGTCTTTTTCTGCAGCAGGGTAATAAATGTGTGCAAGGACCCAGCAGGAAATGGATGAGGGGACATGTCGAGGTCATGATCATAGCTTCTGGATACCCATGGTCCAGGGGGAATCCCCGAATCTGGACTGATTCCCTCCATGACCCCAAGAGCATCTTCATATTACATCATCTTGGCTAGCACTTGGAAGGATGGTTTGTGGTCCTCTGATGGGGACAGCAAGGCGTCATAGCACCTTGTGTGCTGTGGACCCTGAGGATGCAGGTTCCTGGGGAATGCTAAATAAATGGTATGCCTGCTTCTTTATTCTGAGGATGGTGATGGGTCAAAGTCACATGTCCAGACCAATCACAGGGTCAAATCAGGCCCTCAAGACATATTTAGTGAATGAACGAATGAGTGAATGAGTGAACTGCTTTGAGTCTTGGTGTCCTTGCTGGTTAGGCCATCCTACCACAGAAACTCTCCTGTGGGTTAAAGATGAACATGCTCTTTTTTCTTACTTTAAAAGCTAAGTGTTGTACAAGTGTTACTTGTGATTGGAAATTCAGCATTTGCCTTTAAAAAAATCGCAACTCATATCAACTCAGCAAACAGTCCCCAAGGGTCTATTCTGTGTTCTGTTCTAAGCCATGCTCGGGGGTTGCCGAGATGAAGAGACACAGTGGGCTGCAGGAGCTCTGCCTCTGAGAGGGAGGTTTCCCTGTGGACACTAGGACACACGGTGGATTCCCTAAGGGACCAAGAGGGGAGCAGAGAGACAAGAGAACACACACTAGCCCCCTGGGCACTCCACAGGTTCCAGGGCATTTCTCTGTGTCCCACAACAGACTCATCTCCTTCCAGCCATCTATTACTATGTGCCCAAACATTGACATGCAAGACTGGGGCCTGAGATCAGACAGAAAGTGTTATGAACCTCCATTTTCCTCCAAACGGGACTGATAGGAGGATTAGATGAGACAAGGCAGGCAGGTAGGTGTTCCTGACATGCTGCATCACGAACCACAGAACAGTGAAATCACTACCCAGCCAATAGCCAGTGTGCGCAGGTAAGACCTAAGCCCTGATGATTGTGGCTTCTCGGGGCAGGGGTGGGAAATGTGCTCGTGATGACAAAGTTGGAAGGAAAATATGTGGTATCCTCAAGGTCAAGGGTATTCAATCAACATGTCACAGCTCTCTTGGAGGGTAAAGCCATCACTGTGCCTTTGGCTAATCTGTGCTGCCACTGGCCAACCCACAAATGGGTACAATTCACTCCTTCCTTCCACAGATATCTAAGTGCCCTCCCAAGGGCCAGGTCTGCTCTAGGGTGGGGGGACTAGGGTGGGGGAACCCTCATGGGCCCAATGTTCTAGGGAGCTGGGCTGGCTTAAAAGTCGGCAAAGTGTACACCAAAGCTTGGTCCTTCCTTTATTTGACCGTGGTTCTTCATTCTTTTTTTTAAGTAAATGCCTGATTCTGCTTCTTGCTCTTTTTTCCAATTGATATGCTCTGGGGATAGAACCTTATTAGTACACAGAGACATGGGTCTACCTCATTTGTTTCTGCTGTGAGGAATTCCTGGGTGTAGCTACTCTGTGGTTTATTTAACCAGCCCCCTCTTGTGAGACGATCATTAGAACATGAACCCCACATGGGCAAGAACTCAGACTCTTTGTTCATGGTTCTATCCCTAGAGCCTAGCATAGTGCTTGGCATACGGTAGGCATGCAATGAATGATTATTAGGTGAAAGAATACATTTGGGTTGTTCCCAGGTTGTTTCCAATGCTTTGGTACCAAACAGTGTCAGTGGTCATCTGCATAAGGCTCCCAGGGCAGGAGACCATATCTCTATGATGGACACTAGCAATAGTATGCATTTGCCAGGCCAGGGAGTCTGGGTATTTATTTTTAACTTTTTGTTTGGAAATGATTATAGATTCACAGGAGGTTGCAAGGAAATGGGCCGGGAAGACTCAGGGTCCCTTCCTCCAGCCTCTCCCAATGTCAGCATCTGGCATAAACCAAGTACAATAACAAAACCAAGAAACGGCACTTACACATGCCCTTGTGTGGATGTGCATGTGCACACACACATGTGTAGCTCTACACAATTCTATGACATGTACCCCTGTGTAGACACCACCACCACCAAGATACTCACTGTCCCATCCACAAGACCCCCTTCTTCCCCTCTTTATGGCTATGTGCCCCTCTCCTCATCCCCAGCCCCTGACAACCGCTAACCTGTGCTCCCTCTCTAGGTCATTTCACTAATGGATTCATGCACTGTGTATGCTTGGGGGACTGGCCTTTTTCACTCCTTTGGGTTCATCCGGCTGGCTGAATATATCAATAGTTCATTCCTTTTTAATGCTGAGTAGTACTCCACGAGCTGGTCATACCACATGTAACTCTCCCGTGCATTTTTAATTCTAACAGATATTGGGAATTGCTCCCTCCATGGGCCAGGGCATGGAAACTCTGCTCGGCACTGCCTATGGCATCTATTTCCCCTTTTTTCTTGCCAATACTTCAGAATGTCAAACATTTTCCTGCCAGTCTCAGGAGTGAAAATTGACCTCTCTTTGTTTGTGGGGCATCCACTTTTCTAATTCCACAGATAGGACTCTTGTGGAAAACTCTGCACAGCAAGGAAATCCTGAGGGCCAGATAGACTTTGGGAGGGAGGGTCATTCACTGTGTCAGCCCTTGAGGCCAACCCCAGTTAAACCCCCAAGGAATTGAATGAAAACCCTTTCCAGGGTGCCTTTGCCGTCAAGAAGGGCCATTATATTTCCCTACTCCTTGAATTCGGGGCAACCTCGTGACTTGCTTTGGCCCACAGAATGTGCTGGAAGTGACGCTGCACCAATCCCGGGCTTAGATCTCAAGAGTCCTGGTTTGCTTCTGCTCTCTGACACTGCCATGTGAACGAACCCAGGAGAGCTGCTAGAGGATGAGACATGAGACACTGCATGGAGCCATCCCTGGGCCAGCCCAGAGTCTGCTGACCGCCACATATGGGAGAGAGCCCACCAGGATCAACAGAGGCCCCTATATAACCAACGGCAGACCACAGGTATGGGAGGAAACCCAGCCAAGACCAGAAGAGCCATTCAGATATCCTGCAGATTTTCCAGCGAGAGTATAAATTTACTGCTCTAAGGCACCAAGTTTTGGGCAGTTTGTTAGGTAGTAACAGCTAACCGATACAGCAGTGCAAGAGGAAAGCCTCCAGCCAAAGCTGCCTGGGCTCGCTGACAACTGTGCAAGATGGGTTTGAAGGAGTCTCTGGCAAATGAAGTCTCAGATATCTCTGTTCCAATATATAGAAGTCCCAGACAAGTTCCCCCGCTCAATCCAAGGCCCTCAGCCGCCCACTCCGAGTAAGCAACTTTAACAACTTCTGTCAAAGATAGCTCCCGTCTTAACATGGTAGTGGGTGAGAAACCCAAAGTGGCGAAGATGCCCCCTCCCCAGCCTCACCCTCAGAGACATGGGGTTTGCAGTTAAAAATACTCTTTCCCCTCCTCTCAAATGTGGAAACTGTCCAGGGTCAGCCTCCCACACACTTCCACTCGATTTCTAACTCTGGTTATAAAACCTTGTGCCTAAAAATAGATTTCAAGGGGATTTCATAGACATGTTCTCAGGCATAATTGCAGTGTTCCTGCAAACTTTGGAGCAATTCAATTTTAGTCTTTGAACACATACTCTTCAAAGCCCGGCCCCCAGGTATTAAGCATCGGGAAGAGCCATGATTGATTCCTCTCCCTCTGATTCTCCCACAAGGAGGGCAGGTGTCAGCTGCAGCTCTTCCCAATGCACTCCTGCCTCATTTGGTTTCAGTCATTTATCCATGTGCCCACCTCCATATTGCCCAGCCCGGGGTTTGCACACCTGCCTAGTCCTTGCTATCTGCCTGGCCTCTGGGTCCTCTTTGCTCTTCCTTCTATCTTCTGTCCTTCCCTTCCTTTGCTTCTCCAGCACAAAGTCAGTCCCATACACCCCCTCACTCCTTTCTGATCCCATTTTGTCATCGCAGCCTTCTCTTTCTACTTCACACATGTGTAGAATTTAGAACAAGGGAGGATGCTAGAAATCAACTAGCCCAACCTTCTTAGTTTACAGATGAACCCTGGAGAGCCAGGATGATGGGAGGGATGAAGTCAAGGTCAAATGTGGAGGCAGTGACCAAGGCAGAACCGGATCCCAGGACCCCCACACTGAGGGAGTCACCTTTAGCTCTGGTTAGTTATCCACCAAGTTCTAAACAACAGCAACAACAATATTGATAATTATAATCACTCCACATATTAAATTCTTATTATATTCCAGGCACTGGGTACACATTTAATTATTATCACTCTATAGATGGACAAACTGAGGTATAGAGAAATAAGGTGTCCTGCCCAAGGTCACAGCTATCAACTGGCAGACTGAGGATTTGAAATCAGGTCTGAGGCCAAAGGTTGCGACTCCTCAAGCCCACCCTGAATCCTGTTATCAATACCTCTTCTATTGGGGTGTTTACCTGCATTTTCACTGTACCAAGCCTTTCCTAGGCCCTCCTGTCAGTTTCCAGGCTCCCATTCCCATTCACTCCACTGCCTGCTGGCCCCTTTGGCCATCATGGCCCCTTTGCAGAAGAGAGCCAGCTTTTCAGAATGGATTTGCTTTCTCAGCCAAACTCCACTCCTTCCTGGCTCTACTGAGTTGGGCGAGCAACCTCACTCACCTTCTGAGCCTTAGCTTCCACACCTATAAAATGTGGGAGAGAATGAACTACCTCATAGAGCCATAGGAAAAATAAGACAAAATAAATCCAAGTAGGATGACCTGCACACAGTAGGTCCTCAAGAACGAGTCCCCTTCAGGCCTAGTCGATGCCTTCCCTGCCTCAAATCTATCATACTCACATCCCTTCTCTGAGTACACAGTGTTTTTCTCCACTACCCACCTGTGCCTTTCATGATATCTGGTCCCTAATGGGCCTCATCCTACTTCTCTGGGCACCTATGGAGGCATTTACTTCCCATGGCATGTCCAGTCTGTGCCAGAGTCCAGGCCCTAATTCCACATCTTTTTTAGGTTCAAGTGTCTTCTCCACAAGTACACTACAATATCTTTGAGGGCAAAGCTATTCTCCAAAATACCAAACCCAGAGCATTGGAATTGCTGGTGCAGAGAATCCTAAAATCTCAGTTTGATGGAGTCTCCAGAAACACCTGAGTTCACTCATTCATTCATTCATTCATTCAACCAATATCTTTCTCAATATCCACCATGTTCCAAGCCCTGTGCTAGCCTGCAAAGGGCACAGGAAGGGATAAATCCCAATCCCCAGCCCTCTCACAGCTTCCAGTCTAGCGAGAGAGCCAGGAGAGTGAAGGCATAGTCAGGCAGATGCTGGGGGTGGCCTCCGCAGGGGCCATTCCCTCCTCCTTCCAGCCTGGCAAAGCCCTGACTATGCCCTCAATTGACAGCTTCAAGCCTAAGTCCTAGCCCTTTTAAGCTTTTGGTCCCATTCTCTTGGCTGTGACTGGTTTAGGCATGGCTATGTGACCCAATTTCAGCCAATGAGACACAAGAGGAAGTCAGCTGGGGACTTCCCGGAAAAGAATTCCTACCTGATAAAAGAAATGCAGACAACCTCCTGTCTATTGTCTCCCAGGCACTGTGACATCTGCAGGGAATGCTCCCAAAAAGGGAGCTACCTCCCAGCTGATGTTGGCAGAGGAGAAAGACAGACCACAGGCTACTTACAGTGGATGAGCCCTGGGATTACCCACCTGCAGAGTTTTAGATTAGGTGAGATAAGAAAGGGTCTTACTGTTTGCCAGTGGAGTCAGGGAATCCAATTCATTGAAACAAAAAGCCAACTCCCAGGTTCAGCAGTTAATACACAATAGTTCAAACTCTGGGGTGCGGTGGGTGGGGCACCCTGAGGAAAAGCTTCACAAAGAAGTCACATTTGACCAGTCTTCCTTTTCAAGAGGGAGAAAGAGTTGGCCAGTCAGACGAGTTGGCATCTGCAAAGTCTGAAAGCATGAGCTAGCCCAGGATGTGTGCAAAGGAAAGGTCACGAGCGCACACACTATAAATGAAGACAACGGCTCCTTTTGCCACATCCTCTCCAGGCCTCACTTTGCTCCTCTGTAAAATGGGGCAGAGACCTTCCTCACAAGGTGGTGGTGAGGCTTGAGTGGGACTGTGCGCAGGAAATTGCTCGTAATTGCCTGGCCCTCCCGAAATCACAGCTATCATCTGCATTCCGCCTTCGCCCGAGGGATGGCTCCTCTAAAGCCTTCCCCTCCCTCCAAATTTCCAGCCTGCTGCAATCTCCCTTTCATCTCTCCCTTCAACCTTTTGCAGGCTGCCCTTAAATTAGAGATGATTTCTCTATCTGACCATACCACAGTTCTCTTCTCTTCTTTCATTCTGGACAGCTTCACCTAATTCAGTGACTCCATTCAAGAATTCAGCCTCAGGAGATGCCTGGCTGCATGCCCAGGGGTCCACACACCAGAATGTTCATCATGGCATTGCCTATAATAGCAAAATTCTGGACACAACCTGAGTGCGCATCAGGAAGGGATCCATTAAATAAGTTATGACAGAGCCACTTATAAAAGATGAAGGAGAGATATATCCATTGATATTTAAGATGTCCATATTCTATTATTGAGTGAGAAATAGGTACAACCCCCCCCACTATTTACATATCGATCATAGAGAAATGTCTGGAAAGACATTTGGCAAAATATTAGCAGAGATTAGCTCTTTTTAATGAAATTTTATTTATGTTTTACTTTCTTTTTTTTTTTTAAGATTTTATTGATTTATTTATTTGGTGGAGTGGGGGAGCAAGTGAGCATGAGCAGGGGGAGACAAAGAGGGAGAGGGAGAAGGGAGCCCGATGCGGGGCTCGATTCCAGGACCCTGGGATCATGACCTGAGCTGAAAGCTGACGCTTAACAGACTGAGCCACCAGGCGCCCCTATGTTTTACTTTCTTTATGCTTTTCAATATCACTTGCATTTTCTATAATCATTATGTAACATGTCTATAATCCATGGGTAAAAGCTATTTTTATTTCGGAAGGGAAAAATATAGAGAATTGAGCTAAGATCCACCTTCTTTGGGCAATCTTACCTAGTCTCAAGTGTGACAGGATTGGAGAGTTTACGCTAGTTCTGCTAACCTGGAACTTGCTCCATGGGACCTCTGCTCAGACATTGGCTGGTGTGCTGAGCTCACTATTATGCCAGGCCAAGCTCTAATAACTAGAGAGTTCTCTCTCATTGAACAAGAATCTCACTCTTAGTCCTAATGCTGCCTTCTGTGCCTCACAGAACAAGCCTGATGCTTCCCTCTTCCCCCATGCACTTGTCACACTCCACCCCAGCCACTCATCAAGTGACATGATTTCCTGGGGGATGCCCCATTTCTAGGCAGAGCATGAGTAAAGAGCTAGAGATGTGCAAGCATCTGTGCAAGCATGCTGTGAATTTGTCTGGAAGAGCAAGGGGCACATGAGAGGGACAGATAAGGCCAGGGTGAAATTGGAAATGTTCATATATGCCATATTAAGGATACTAGCTGTCATCACCTAGGGCATGGTTCTCACCCATTTTGTATTCATAACACCTTCATACACTAAACATTTGGCATCACACTTGAAGGAATTAAAGGACTCAAAAATACCTCTAAACAAATAGTGATTATTTCAACTCATTCCCTACCTGTATCAGTCAGAATGGGCCAGGTTATGCTGCAGTAACAAACAAGCTCAAAATGCCAGTTCTAAAAGCATGGTCTTCTCACATTATGAGTTGGCTTGGGGCTCAATCTCATTCTCACTCAGAAATTGGATTAAGAGAGGCTATATCACCATCTCTGTGCTGCTACAATTGCCAAGGGAGGAAAAGGAGAAAGCAGCCAATAGTGTGCTGGTTATTAGAGCTTTCACCCAGAAATGACACATGTCACTTCTTCTCAAAACTCACTGGCCAAAGCAAGACACACAGCTATAACTAATATCAAAACAGGCAAGGAAGTTTATTATGTGCCTAGGGAGTATGGAGCTGGAAATATTTCTTTATCACTAATGAGTAACCAAATTACTACGTCAGAAAGAAGAGGGAGCAGAAAAAGAGGCGGAGGATGAAGAAGGCAAGGGAGGGAGGTATTTATGATCCGGGCTCTTTGCTAAACACTCTACAAATCTCAACTCTTAAACCAATCCTGTGCACTACTTTTATTTTCTTTCTTTTACTGCTGAGGGAACTGAGGCACAGAGAAGTTAAGCAATTTGCCCAAAGTCACACAGCTGGTAAGAGCTCTGTCCATAATTTGTTCCTAGGTACTCTTAACCATCATTACATTACTGAACAAACAGTCAACTGTGAATCAGTGCCAATAAAAACATTCAGTTATTTCAGAATTCAGCCGGTTGCCCTTTGCACGGATTTGCTGAGAACTTGCCAGGCCTCATGTTCTTATCTACTCCTGATGGCAATGTTTGGGAGATTCCATTCAATGTAGCATCTCTATCCAATGTCAGTTTATTGCACACTGTGCCCTCTTATATCCCACCCACATGTGGGACCCTCTTTACACCCCTGCCCATCAAGACCCACCCCCCACCCCACATTATGTTATGACTACTGGACGTTTCCCTCAACAATTCATTTCTTCAAACAGCATCAGAAGCATATTTTTCAAGTTACTCACACAATGGCCCACCTATGAGTTTTAGTCGACTATAATCACTGCTTGGCAAGATCCCTCATCCCAGGCTTTTGTTGTTGCTGTTGGGGGATGGTGACTAATTTGGGTTGTATAAGAAATCCATTCATCCAACACACATATATTGTCAGAAAGTGTAGTGACAGTTGGGAAACAGACACTGGGGTGGAAGGCTTTGGGCACTGCCCCCCTCCCCTTTATGCCCTCCCCGACCAGGGCATAACACATTGCTGCTCTCCAACATCCTGGCCCCATGAAACCAGGAAGGATCCATTAGAAACATCTCCACGCCAACAAGCTTCCTGCTACCCAGCTGATGCCATGCAGTGAGGCCAGCTGGGAACTAGAAACATGGGGGCTGGTTTGCGATGTGGCTTCATCAATGAGTAACCACCTTGTGGGGAAAGGAAGCTGATATTTATCAAGCCATATTATAGGTTTGCTGTGAAGATGGAAAGATAGAGAGATAGGTGAAAAGTGCTCTCTAAATGACAAGCTGATGATGACGAAGGCAGTGATCACTGCATGCAGTGGTACAAGAAAATACCTACTGTGTGCCAGACACTGTTCCAAGAACTTGACTGGTCTTAATTCTTGTCATCCTTCACAAAAGTCCCTATGACATAGGTGCTTTTAGTATCCTGTTCTGCATACGAGGAAACAGAGGTTGTTGAAGCCACTCACCCAGGATCACACAGATGTGATCAGAAAGTGACAGCACGAGGACTGTAAGCTCAGCAGGCTGGCTTAAATGGCAGATGCTCTGGTGTACACTTGGGCTATTTTCTCTCTAAATGTGGAATGAACTGCTGTTGCTTTCCTCTTTTTGATTCCTCAGCACTGGTCTGAACTTTGGGGGAAAGGGGAGTGCCCCAAATTATAAACATTCTTGCCCCAAATCATAAATATTCACTCACTACTTGGCTCATTGTTGTTGTGCATTGAATTGTGTCCTCCCAAAAGACACAGTGGAGTCCTAACCCTTGGCACCTGTGAATGAGACCTTATTTAGAAATAGGGTCTTTGTAGATGTAATCAACTTTAGATGAGGTCATACTTAATGAGGGTGGGCCCTATTCCTAGTCAGGTATCCTTATAAGGGGAGAAAGATTTGGAAATAGAAACAGAGGAAAGTCAGCTGTGTAAAGACAGAGACAGAAATTGGAGTGATGTAGCTACAAGCTAAAGAACAGCAAAGACTGTCTGTTACCATCAGAAGCTAGGAAGAGGCGAGGAAGGATTCTTCTCTGCAGGTTTCAGATGGAGTGTGGCCCTGCCGATACCTTGATTTTAGACTACCAACGTCCAGATCTGGGAGACTAAAAATCTGTTTGTTTTAAGCATCCTAGTTTGTGGCAATTTGTTTTGGCAATCCTAGGAAACTGAAACAATCATGTATGGAGCATCTCCTATGTTCCAGACATACTTGGAATAGAACAGTAAAAGAGACAGGGACTCAGACTTTAACAGGTTCACTGTTTGGTGGATTTGGCTTATACAGAACTCTGCTCTAGAGGAAAAAACAAAACAAAACAATGACTAAGTAGTGGTTTGAGTGGCAGGAGACATGAATTCTAGGACTAGTTCAGCCTCATTAAAATGCTGTGCAACCTTGAAGAAATTGCTTTCCCTCTCTGGTCCTATCTTTTCACTTTTTCTATAAAATCAAGGAGTTGGCCCAGTTACTTCTCAAGGAGTATCCTAGCTTTAAAGTTCTATGACTTGCCGGGGTGAGGACAAGCAGGAAGGGCCAGGGAAAGCATGCGCAGCCTCCCATACTCCTCCTACCACCCTCTTTATGGAGCTCCGGCACTCTGGGGCACTATTCCCCTGCCATCATCATTCCAGGACCAGCTACCAGACAACTAGGGACAGCCTCTATGCCCCAGAGCCAAGCCTAAACCTGTTTACCCTGCCTTGCCTGTTCCTTCCCATGGAAACCACAGTAAAATCTCCTGTCCATGTTTTCTTCCTGCCTCCCTCTGCCTGCTGACGGAACCTGGTGCTTCCCTTGTGGTGTGGTGTGGCCCCTCCTCTCGGGAATTGTAACAATCGGAATCAATTCAACGGCCATTGATTCCGATTTATTGGCCTCGCCATACCTACATCATAATAAACCTATATTTAAAAATAAGGATAACATCATTATCTCATAGGAGCGTCATGAAGTTTAAAGATTAAATATGGGAAAACGGTCTCTCTCACACAGCATCAGACAAATGGCAGAGGCTTTCAAAATGTTACTCTCTTTTCTCTCTCCCTATCCATATCCTTTCCCCTATGCCTTCCTACTCCCATATCTCTCTCCCTCCCACGACTGGCTACATAGTTTGTGGGACTCAGTGCAAAATAAAAATGTGGGGTCTCCTGTTCAAAAAGTATTAAGAATTTCAATATGGTGACCATAGCATTAAATCAGGTGTGGGGGCCCTTCCCAACATAGGACTCTGTGACTGTCTAGGTCAGGTGCCCATGAAGCTGGCCTGTGCTTTCCTCCTTTCCAACCTTCCATCAGGTTCCCTTCTGCTTCTCAAATCTCTCTAGCCTGATTTTCCAATCCCAAAGCCCCAATATCGAACCCCCTTTTTTGTTCTCTACTAATGGATTCAAATTTTTAGATACCATAAAGTTTTAATAATTCCACTTCATTGTGAAGGGAAGAAAGGAGGCCAGTATAAATTAATGAAAGTCTGAGAAATAAGACATTACTAAAGAAATACTGTTTTATTGCCCTCCGATTTATATGGTGACAGAGGTGACATGGAGAGGAAGGAAGAGTGGAAGAAGCTGAACCTTTTTGGATTTGATTTGACAAATAGAAAAGATTTCACTTATAACCTGTGATAAGCATATTCCTATTTTGCAAGTGATGCTACTAAAAACTGTCTCTTTTAAGTAGGTTAATATTTCTCTTGTTGACAATTACTTTGCTTGCAGAGAACTTTTTGATGCTACAGATGCTGGTAAATTTCTTCCGCAGTGATCCTATATAACAAAATGATTTCCCTGACCTTGCAGGCAATCTATAGTATAGATTGAGTTATAGACAGTTCTTGTCAAAGGGAAATCCAGTCCAGCAAAGTCTCTCTGCTCCCTTCTTCTAGGATGGTCACATCCTTAGAGCAACCTTCAAAGAGGCAGAGCTCATCGCGCACCACAGAACAACACTCATTGACTTAATCTTCACTGGCTGCTGCCACATTTTAGACCTAACAACGGTCCTGTCATGATTGGATCCAGACCTATTTGGGGGTGGCATCCCCCAACAGTGCACACACCCCACATCTCCAAGCATTAGCAATCTGGGCCTGGACTGCCCTCCCCCAACCTGCACAGTCTGCCAAAATCCTAACTCATGTTTCAAGGTCCAGCTCAAAGGTCCTCTCCTTTGGGAAGCTGCCTTTGCCGTTTCCAGGCAGAATCTGTGCGTCCGTCTGCCCCCACGGCACGTCTATTAGAGCATTTGTGCTCCTGCCTCACTGTCATCTGTGCACCTCTTTCAGGGGGACAGGGGGTGCCTTTGGGCCCTACGTCTGGCCCATCTCTGAGGAGGCCGGGCAGCCCAGAAGCCAAGAAGCAGAGGAGGTCCCCGTTCCAATGCCAACCAGCTGCAGACAGATGGGAACACCAGCTTCACCCCAGTGTGAGGCTTTATTCAGAGGATAACCCCAAAGTGCTTAGCACAGAGCCTGGCAAAAAGCAAGCTCAAAAAATATTAACAGTTCTCCCTGAACACTGGTATATAAATATGAGGTCACAGAATGGCCACACATCCTGGTTTAGCTGGAAAGTCCTAATTTATGCCTGTGGTCCTGGAGTTATTATTAATACTGCCCTCTCCCTTTCTCAGAAGTGTTTCAGTTTGGATGATAATTTATACAACCACTTTTGACAGTTAGGACCAGGTCTACTTTAGTTACCAGTGTGTCCCAGCCACATAAGCAGTGCCTAGTACTTGTTAAGTACTTAATAAAAATGTATCCAATGAATGTGTCTCCCATGCCTAGCAAGTGCCCGGCACCTGGTAGGAGCCTCATAACTGCTAGACATGGCTGATTTCTCTGTATTTCCAAACACCTCTTGACCCAGAGAAGGCATGAAGCAAGGCTCAGTGAGTGCGTGAATGAATGAATGAATGAATGAACGAACGAACCCACTCCCTCCCTTCTTCTCTACTGCCAGGATTACATCTGGGGGAAGGAATGACATCTCACATAGGTAAGAAGCAGACTGGGTCAGATGGAGGAAGTGAGGACGATGATCTTCCCGTGAGACTGTCAAGGGGGTGTCTCTACCTGAGGCTGCAGCAGGTCCCTGTTTCCATTTCCCAGCTAGAAACTAGGGATTGATATCTCCCATACATACAGCAGGAAACCACAACCAGTGGGTCTAGGGGGCCCTTGAGGGTGCCGAGACACCCGCCTCTACCAAATATTGCATATAAATTACAGGTGCTTGGGGTTCCAGCAAGCGCTGCCTACCCGCAGCTGACAGCCACAGGAGACAAGTCACCTAAATCTAGGTGCCAGAAGCAGAAGGAAGAGAATGGGAATTACTTCTCCCCTTCTAGGCTCAGAAAGGAAATTTCACATGTTGGTAGCCAAAAATATTTGGATACAGACCATGCACCAGACATGATGATAAGAACTTTAACTCAGCCATCAGAACAGCCCTATGAAGTAGCTGCTCCCATTTTACACATGGGAAGTGAGTCAGAGTGGGGAAATGACTTGCCAGAGGTCATACAGCCAGTAAGACAGTGTCCCAGAGCTCAAATTGCCCGGAGGGCAGCAGTAGAAACCGAACAGGAGTCCTCTCCATCCCTTCCCAAACCAATATAAGAAAGCCCAGTTCTTGTTCCTCCCGGTCTGGCTGTGTGACCTTGGCCCTGGCTCACCCTCTCTGAGCCTCACTTCCCTTTTCCAAGGCTAATGTTCTAGGGGGCTAGGATATACTCCATTTCCAGGACATAGCCTCTTTCTGAGACCACAGGCTTCAGGGTGACCAGAGCCTGGGTGAATCCAGGTGTCCAAGAACATACTAATCCACCATGGAGGCCAGGGTGGGGGGATACCTCCTCCACCCATTTTCTGAAGGAGCCCCTGCAGCTGGGCTGAAAAATTAAGCTACAGATCTGAGAGCCCAACTGAGTGTGGGGCTTCAGAGCTCTCATGTCACCAAGTGGGATACTGTCAGCGGCGGCTTCTGTCTGGAGAAGGGCTGTGGGAAGGGTGAAGGAAGCCAGAAAAATGCGAGGAGAGAGCAGCCAAGAGCACCTGGTGAAGGGTCCTCCTGCACTTTGTCTCTTAGAAGCTAGGAGAGAAACCCCTTTTGGGGAGGGTAGACGCCCCCACCCCAGGGTCAACGTCTATAGCTCTGGTCATTTTCCCAGCCTGCAGGAATCTGGGCCTGGAGAAAGGGGGCCCCCTAAACTGGGGGGACGCCAGGCGGAGAAGTCAGAGCCAGCTGAGAAGGAGGAAATAGGGGGGAGGTTTTAGCGCTCTGGACGCCCCCAGCTTCAGGGCTGTTCAGAGCCCGGAAAGTTTGCGCGCGGCAAGCGCGCGGTGCGCCCCCTCCCAGCACCCGCAGGCGGCGGGTCCGCAGGCGCCCACCCCGGCCCGCCCCGCCCGCCGCTCGGTGCCCGCTCAAGGTCACTGCTGACAAGGCGCCTGCCTCCGCGAAGCGAGGGACCCAGGAAGCGCTCCGGCTTAAGCTCCGACTCTGGCCCGCCGGGGGTTCCTGGGGTCGTGCGCGTTTGGAAAGGAAGCCGGCTGGGAGGGAGTGAGAGACCGAAAGAGAGGGGAGGAGGCCCAGAGCCCCGGGCCCGGCCGCCCCTGCCTCACCTGCGCCGGCTCCGCGAGCGAGATGCTGCCGCTGCCGCTGCCGCTGCCGCCGCCACTCGTGCGCGCCCGGCCCGGCCCGGCCCCGCTGCGGCTGCGGCTCCTCTGCCGCGGCTGCCCCGCGCTCGCCTCGCCCCGCGGCCCCGCCGCCGCCCGCCTGCCTCCCTCCCTCCGCTGCCGCCGCCTCTGCCACCGCTGCACTGCGCTCTGCCCGCCTCCCTCCCTTCCTCCCTCCCTCCCCTCCCTGCTCCCTCCTCCCCCGCGCGCTCCCCCTCGGCCCTCCCCAAACTCCGCACGGAAAGCGCCCCACGGGACCCGGAGCGCGCCTTCCCGCCCGCGCCCTCCTGCACGCGCAAGTGCGGGTTGGCCTGGCGGGGGAGGGGTCTGCAGCCTCTTCTTGGGTGCCATCTCCAGTACCTCTAGTGGCAGCAGCCCCTTATTCTGCCCCATCCCCACCGTTAGCTTGCCCCTTGGAGGGACCCCTCCCACCCAGGGTCAGGATATCCCAAGCCTTGCCTGAACAACTGAAATCTGTAGGTGGGGTCACACAATTTGGGGTGAATTGAGGCATCTTGGGAGACCTAGCTTTGGGGGAGAGGGCTGGCTGGACCAATCCTAGGGAGTTTAGCTGGAGGGCACTCAGACCCTGAGAAAGGACTCGGGTAGGGGGTAGGGCAAGGGCACCTGTTTGGCCCAAGCCTCTGGCCTCTCAGGCCTAAGGCCTGGAGGAGACCAGGAAGAGGCCCTGCCTGAGGAGAAAGGAGAAAACCCCAGACACACACTGAAAACACCTCCTCAAAGCAGGCTTCCCCTCCTTGGCTCAGGCCCCAGGAGGCTAAAAAGCCTAGCTCTACCAGGAAGCTTGGCCACCTGACTCCAGCGCCTTGGTCTGCTCCATGCCATCAATTAATCATGCCCGCTTGCTTATTTATTTATTGGCTTTATAAAAAGCCAAATGCACTGCTCACAGGAAGATAGAAGATGGGCTCCCACGGGGGTGGGGGGCAGGGAGTGCCTGACCAGGAGGACTCCCCCTCCCCAGCCCTCTGCTTGGTAAATAAGGAGCTAAGGCTGGTGAGACCCTGGGCTCTGGATGTCTGCAGCTTTCAGGGAATGGCTGGGATGTTGTCACCATTCATGGAGCCAAAATTCACCATGAGCTGTGCTCTGCAACCCTAGGATGGGGCAAAGGATATTTAGGCTTGGGGGTTTAGGCACAGAAGGAAGAGAGGAGGCCTTGGAGGCCGGTGACCAGAAAGAAATCTGACAGGTGTGAGAGGAGGTATCTCCAGGCTCTTGGCTCAGGGCTCTCCATTCTCACTGCTCTCACTTGGCTTGGCAGGCAGCATCTGTATCTCCCGCCACAGCCCCGTCCAATCTCTAGAGTGCCCAGAGGGCATCTCCCCATGGATGCCCCCTCACCCAACCATATCTCCTCCCACGTTCCCAGTCCCAGTTAATGACACTGCCATGCCTCCAGATGGTCAGCTCTACACGTCCCCTCACCAAAACCTCCCTGATGGGGCCTCTGCAGTCTCCCTGGCATCTGCTCTCTGATCTCTGTTGAAGGGCCCCTCCTTCAAGCCCCCAGCACCTCTCTTCTGGATTCTCACAGCTGGCATCCAAACTCCATCCTGCTGGCGCACTAACCTTCATGGAACCAGACGTAGATCATGTTTGCTCCTGCTCTAAAACTTTTCATGTATCCTCAGAAGTCCCACAGCCTCAGGCTGCCACATAAGGCCTTTCATGCTCTGTCCCAGGTACACTTTCCTCTTCTTTACTACCTTAGTTCACAGTGTCCCACACACTTAACATTATACCGTGTCTATGTCTCTCTTCTGTTCCTTCCATGAAAATGCCTTTTGTCTCTCTCAGTCTCTGCCCAGTCATGGTGTCAAAGCTTGGCATTAGTTATGATCTCTTTTATGAAACCTTCAGAAACCAGCAGGCAAGTTGAAAAGTCAAAAGGAAAGGGTGTGAAAAGTCACAAAATGTGAGGCAACTCAGTGCAAAAGTGACACCACAAAAGTCCGAGTGACAAAACTTACCAGCTGTGTGACCTTGGGCATGCCCTCAACCTCTCTGAGCCCGTTGGTTCATCTGCTAAAAAAACAACAAATTCCACAGCCTCCTCCAGTATAAGCACTCAACAAATGATAGCTACAGTTATTCTCGAGCACTTATTGTATGCTAAGCCTCTGGGATTTACAAGAATGATTTCTTAGGGATTGGAAGCAGGGCAAGGATTATAAACTCAAATGCCTATAAGGACCAGGCAATACTGAGTGAGGTGCACTCATTCTAACAGTAGGGCTCTCCCTCCTGGAATTCATCAATAAGAAAAAGCAACAATGTATATGAAACAGCAAAGAGCTAACAATGGCTCTGTTTGGGGAGGCAATAAGGAGTGGTGGGGACTGTGGCATCTGCCTATGTACAGGGACATGGCCACTACTCGGCTCCATTTGACTCTGGCCAAACAGAGATATGAGCCCAGACTGCCAGTTATCTATTTTCAAGAAAAGCTGGACATCTGGATTTTTATGTGAAAAATCTTGATCTTTAAATGTCAGCAACTAATTTTTTTTAAAAAAATTAAAGCTCTGAGAGGACTGAACACAATATAGTTGTGATAGGTTTTTGGCCAGAGGGCTGGCAGTTTATGACCTCTGGGTTAACAGGAAGTAGATCAATGTTATCTATTTACACACAGACACACACTCCCCGCTCTCCTCTCTCTGGCAGAATGTGGTCATGTCCACCTCTGAGGTACAAAGGGTCATAGGAGTGGAGTGGAGGGAGCACCTCACTGCAGTGGACATGATGGGAGGGGTCAAGTGAGGCACCCGGGATTAGAACCAGAAGGGAGGGCCTGGGTCTGCCTCTATAGCACAGAGGAGCTCACATAGACCATCTGTCCTCCCTGAGCCTCAGTCTCCTCAGGCAGGGACAGGGTAGGGAACTACTCAGATGTGGTAAAGGTTGTGTGAGGTGATGAGCATGTGAGAAGTGAGGACGCGGGAGGTTCCACTGACAACGCAGAGGAGCATCTGCTAGTGAGAGCGTTTCAACAATCTGGACACCCCGGAGAAGTCCCACTCCACTAAAAATAGGGCCCTGACAGACTCTTAGAACTTGAAGACTTCTTGAGAGATGGAACTGGCAGCAAAGAGAGAAATGGCTGCTTCCCTCTGCCGGACGAGTAAGCTGGGGAGGTGACTGGCTCCTGGCAAGCTGGTGAGCATGTCATCTGTGAGTTCCAAATAAGAACAGAAAGAAGCACTGGGCCCCTTTGGTCTCTTAGGGAGACAGGGGCCAGAAATGGTCTCAGAGCAAAGCCGGGAATGGCCATGTGATCCCAGGGCCGCGTGAAAGCCCCTCAGAAGGGTTTGACGGGATGGGATTAAAGCTGACTTTATTTTCCAATTCTCCAGAGGAACTGTGTCTTACTATTTTAGTCACAACGTTATTAAATACATAACAATAATCCTACTAAGCAAAAAGGAGACATCTAAGTAAATCGATGAGGGAGACATTCAGCAGATGGAAGCCACCTTTAAAACAACATTCTTAGAGCTATATTTTTACCTCATGTACCTGGAGAACTTGTTACCGGAATCTGTAAGGAGATTCCTGGGGCCGACTCAGGTCTCCAGAGTCAGAATCTCCAAGGGGAGGAAGCTGGAAATATGTATTCGATGTCCCACCCCACTCTATGATCCAGAAATTTGGGCTGATACTGAACTAAGGAAGCATTTATTGAGCAGAACAAAGAACTCACAGCAGGTCCCTCCCATTAAAGACTCTAAATGTAGCCAGGGAAAACCCAACTCCTTAAATATAAGACAGGATGACACACTTGGGACACAAAGTGCCCCTGATGAAGATCTAACAGGGATTTCCTCTGGGGGATGTGGGGCAGAGAGGAAGACATTCTACCCTATATATTTCAGACTCTGTGAGAATCTTTTACAATAGCAATGCTCCCATGTCTTACTTGAGCTGTTTTAAAATTTAAATAAAAAGGGAAAACCACCCAGTGCCAAGGCAGCCTGGGGGAGGGACAATGAATTCTCCAGGAAGTATGTGAGCAAGACTTCAGAGGGGGGATTTGAGCTGGTGGCTGAAGCAAGAGTGAAAAAATGGCAGAAACAATAGCCAAACTCTAAGTATTGGTTACTATTGTTAGCATTTCGGGTACACTGATTTCATGTTCCCAAAGGTTCTATAAGGCAGGTGTTTGTTAGCAGATGCTATTGAAGCTCCACCCTCCCCTCTCCCTGGCGGATACACCCGGCCCTAGCTCTGGGGTGTTGGCTTCCCACACCTGCACCCTTCTATGAAGGACATCACCCTTGGCTGATGGGAACCACTAGGTGGCAACAACCCATATGGTGCAATTCACCCTTCAGGGACCCCCCCTGGGATCAGGCTGAGGGTGGACTTCTCCCAAGCTCCTTCACCTCCTTCTCCGCCTCCCTCCTTCCCCTACAGGTTTCCCCTGAGAGCCTTCCCTTAATAAATTCCACACACACGAATGCCCATCTTGGACTGTGCTTCTGAGGAAGCAGACCCCAGATCATTTTCTGATCCCCATTTTGCAGTGGAAGAGGGGAAGGCATAAACCAGCTAAGACACTGACCTAGAAAGAGGATAAGCCAGGCAGTCTGACCCTTCTCCATGCCCAGAAGGATTTCTCTAAGAGGATGAAGGAACAGGAGCAAGGAGCAAGGACAACAGAGGCAGGAAGGAAGAAGACCATGCAGCCCTAGAAGCTCTTGGGTCCCATGCTGAGGAATCATCCTCTCATGGGTTTCCTAGGTGTGCACCTACAAGAGCCAGACACTTGCATGGTGTGCAGGGTTCAAAGATGAATGCGTACAAATCCTTTTCCTCAAGAGGGGCTGGCGGGATGGGAAGGGGGTCAGGAAAGGGGACAGGCCCATAGAAGCTCAGGTTTGCACCTAATCCAAATGTTCTGGAAAGCAAAACTGGGCAATTTTCGTTGGGTTCTGTAGTAAGAGAAGGTAGGCACAAAGCCCCTCTTGAAGACAGAGGCAGGAATGACAGAAATAAGGGAAATGTGTTGAACTCTGCTTCTCTATGAAAGCGAATGACCCTTGAGCTGAACATTATATCAGCCTGGCAAGGAGGGGCAAGACGGATTCCTCTGCGGACTGTGTATATCAAGATGAAATTGAACACAGATCAAGAGCCTTGCTGACACTGTGGATCTGAAGATGTGACCCCTCAAGTTCAGATGGGGGATCTCCGTCTGACTCGGAAGTCATGGATTTGAAGGGGAACCTTGAGGGATTAAAAGTGACTATGGGTTTAATATATGCCAGAAGAGCCTGCTGAAAAAGCTGATGCAGTTGGGGGCCAGAAGCCCTGTCTCCCCAGAACTCCAGAGAAGGCTAGGAAGGAGAGGGGAGTCTTCAGGCTCGAGCAGAGGGAGTTCTGTGGGAGTCAGGAGGGTAGAATAGGGCCACCCAGGAATCAGACTGCAGCCCCTAAGCGGACGAACTTCCCCATAGAGCTGTGATGAGCCCCTCTGTTGGGAGGGAAAGTGCACTGAGCATTCCTTGGGGCCTCCTCCAGCCTGGATGAAGGACAAGATCTAAACTAGACCTCAAAGGGTGTTATGCCCACAAGAAGTGAGAAGAGCATGTGCGGGAGGAGAGCTGCTGAGCCTGGGGGAGGGAGGAGGAAAGGCTTTTCTCCCAGAAATATGTGGTCTTTAAATGTCATCTTTGGAGAAAATACAGCAACCTTTTGATGGTGAGACTCTGAATGGCATCCCCAAGAGGTGCTGCTAGCGCCCCACTCTATTCCTTTAGCAACCACGTGTGACTCTGTGCCTGGGATCTTCTGTCTGACTCGGGGAGCTTCAGCCCGCATGTGGGGCGAGCCAGGCCTACCAGACATGAACAGCCCCTGGGAGCAGCGCTCCACAGGCAACTGGTGGGGGGAGTTTGCCAGCCCCCTCACCGCTCAGGCAGGATAACTTGGAGCCTTCGAGTCTCCACCAGCTCTCAGATGACCCAATGCAAGTCAGCTCCAATGGCCACAGTGGTGAGCAGCTGGAGGATGCACCTTTGTTGGCCTCCTTCCCTTCTCTTCTCTGCTTCACTCCCATCTCTTCCACTGTTCTTTCCTGGAATCACCTCCCACATCAACTACCTGCGCTTGAATCCTGGTCTCGGGGTCTGTTTTGGGGGAACCCAAACCCGGAGAGCTTCACAATTAAACTTATGGGCTGTGCAGTCAGAGGGTTCAGGTTCAAGGCCTGGCTGTGTGACCTTTATCTGGACAAGGTACCTAATTTCTTCAAGCCTCCATCTCCTCATGTTTAAAATGAGGTGGGGGTAATAACTCTACCTACCTCGTACATTTCTTATGCTCATTCAGTTATTCCACAAACACTCATTGGATACCTACTATGTACCAGGCACAGAACTAGGCTCTATGGACACTGAAGTAGATAAGACTAAATTTCTGAGCTAGTGAAATTTACATTAATGATGAACTAGGGTACTAAATAAATATATAATATCAGGCAGCAATTAAAAAGTCAAGGGAAAAAAGCTGGACAGATGACAATTGAGATTATTTTAAATGTTATTGAATTAAATGAGACAATTCACACGAGTGTTGAGCATGTTGCATGGCACACAATAAAGGTTTGCTAATAAAATCTTCAGCATCATGCTGATCATCATCTCTCCCTACTCACTCTCACTGTTTCCTCACTGATTCACTTGAGAAAGATTCCTTCTCAATGACAGACCCTCTAGTAGGTAATGGGGATGTTTTGATGGGCAAAACAAACATTATCTTGACTTTCATAGACCCATAGTTTAGTAGAGAAGAATAATAATCAGTAAAACACAACTTGTTGTATATTTACATCCTGAAATAAGTACTCATAATGGAAATCAAACATACACAACACCATGAGAGAAGGGATGTGAGAAGGTTTGTATGGTCACAAAGGCTTCTCTGATGAAGGATTGCTTGGTCTGAAGACTAAAGCAAAGTTAACAATATGTAGGGTGAGACATACTCAGAAAAGTATGAAGTGCATGTGCAAAGGGCCTGGGGTGAGGAAAGAGGACAAAAGGGAAAATCAGAAAGAAGGTAAGTATAGCTGGAACAGAGAGAACAAGAGGGATTGTGGGCAGGAAGAGGTAGGCAGAGGCCAGAACATTCCATGCTATTCTACCATTTATTGCGTACCAACCAATGTAGTATCTGTTTTAAGCACTTTATAAGTTTTATCTCATTAAGCTCCAAGCAACATTTTGAGGCGAGTTCCTTTTTTATAAATTTTACACCCAAAGAACCTGAGGCTCAGAGAGGCAAAATGGTTTTGCCAAAGTTACTCAGTCAGTGATTGAGACTTGAAGTCAGATCTCTCTGACTCCAGGGCCAACACAGAATAACAATCTCTATCTTTATCTTAAAAGCAATAAGGAACAATAATTCAAGATGTTGCCAGTTGGGGAAACTGGGTTTCAAAAGGTACACAGGACCTCTCTGCTATTTCTTGCAATCACATGAAAATCGATGTTATTTCAAAATAAAAAGTTTAATTAGAAAAGCAATAGGTATATTTAAAGAGTGATTTAGTTCACTTACAGAGTTATTAAACAAAATGCCTGATGAGAATGGAGTTTTGATAAGATCCCACTGGCTTCCCTGTGCCCTGGAGGGGGAAGCGGGGGGGGGGGCACTGCAGTAATACAGAGGAGAGAGGATGCTGGCTGGGGTCCCACCTGCAGCAGTGGAAGCAGTGGGAGGATAGGGAATTAAGAGATGTCTGGGAGGTTTATTGTGACTGGATGTGGAGCTAGTTGGGTCAGAAGTGAGGGAGAGAGAGAGGACAGCGAGGCTGTAGAAGGTCAGAGAACCAGGCTCCAGGTCCCAGTTCTCAGCCCTGAGTCTAGCTTCCCTGGGATAAATGGTGTTGTCACTTTCCTGTGTTGTCACAGGTTCAATGTGGGGATGAGGGGGTCCAGAAATGTTTGAAGTCCAACCCAGGTTTGAAAAATGCCACACAATGTCGAGCTCTGCCGTAGAAGAGAGACCCGGGGCCAGAAAGACCACCCAGTGCACACCCTACTGCATTAAATGCCATGCCAGTGTTTTTCCCTTTGTCCGTCCAGGTGCCGTCCTGGAAATGCAGTTCTCTAAGGACAGATGGAAGCCATCTCGGTGCCCCCCTGGCACCTGGCACAGGGTCTGGTATCAAGGATTGGTTCCAGAAATGTTTGCCAAGGGCTGGGCAGCCCTTAAAGTGGCCTGATATTTAAAAAGAACTGACAGCCATGGACTGGCCCAGACTTGCACAAACCTCACCAGGGTCAGCGGAAAAGGCTTTTTTTCCAGTGCAGACTGGACACCAAGAACAGGGCAAAGTGCCCTTCTTGTCATGTTGACAGAAGAAAGAATAATGGGACTCCAATTCTACGTTCTCTCCACAAAGAAAGCAAACCTCCCACTGGACAGAGAGGAGCTGGGTCAATGGGGTTTCAAGACCAAAAAAGGAGAGGAGAGGCCAGTCCCTGGGGCCTCTTGAGTGTCCAGGGTCTGAAAAGGAGCATCCAGTCCTGAAAAGACACCCAAGTTCACTGCAGACCCTCCAGCCCAGGTCCTGAGACATCTGGGAAGGCTCTCAGAGAAATATCAGAAGGCTCGAGGCAGGGAAGTTGTGTCTTGATTTTCAAATAAGGCAAAATGTGGTGTGTGCAAAACCACAGTTCTGTGTACTTGAGGGAGGGATGAGTGTGGGTGTTGGTGGCTTGCCCCTTGCCAGGTCCCTTGCCAGGCCCCAATCCAGTCATAGAGGACAAATCTCTGATCTTAAGGAGCTTGCAGTCTGCTGGAGGTCAGAGGCATAAGGTGCATTAAGAGCAGAGGGGAAGGGATGTCCTATTTGTTTAAGGATATCTTGGAAAGCATCACAGAGCAGGAGGATTTAAAATGGATTTATACCATAAAACGTCAGTCGTTAAACCAGTGTGGTACCAGCACATAAAGAGATGGGCATACCAATGGAACAGAGTAGAAAGTCCAGAAATAGGCTCAAATGCATTCAGGAAGTTGGTATGTGATAAAGGCAACATCTCAGTCAGTGGGGGTATAAATGAATTTATTACAAAATGGTGTTAAGTTAAATGGGTAGTCACTTGGAAAAAGATGTGATTGAATCCATACACCACACCAAACACCAAATGGATCAAGTAGATCAAAATTATAATTTAATAGCAAAAACACAAACCTGTAAATTATCAAAATAAAGCTTGGGCAAATTCCTTTAAAATCCTGGAGTAGGTCTTTCTATCACTCAAAATCCAAAAGCCAGGAAAGATTGGTGAAATTAATAAAATAAAAAATCTTTTAAATTTCTATGTGAAGAAAAAAAAAACATAACCAAAGTTATAAGAGGCAAAGGACAAATTAGGAGAAAATAATATCTTACATCACAGGCAAGGGATAATTGCTGCAATGTATTATGAGTTTCTGTAAATCAAAATGGAAAAGGCCAGTGACATAATAAAAATGGTGTGAACAGGCAGTTTCCCCCAAAATAAACCCCAGAGGCTTTTAAATATATGAAAATCTGCTCGATCTCACTCATTAGAGAAATGTAATTTAAAACTGCACTGATGAACCATTCAAAAGTCTGTTGGTGAAGGCTGGGGAAACAGGTACTCTCAGACACTGCTAGTGGGGTTGTAAATCAAAACATCTCTATGGAGAGAGATTTGCAATATCTGTCAGAATTACAAATGGAGCCATTCTCTGACCCAGCAATACCATTTGTAGAAGTCTGTTCTACAGATACACCAGCCCACACATGGAACATGTTATTCCTCCCAGCACTATCCAGGACAGCAAAAGGCTGGAGTGACCCCAAGTGTCTATCAGCTGGGAGCCTGGTAAATAATGATGGAAATTTAAACAATGGATCATTCTGCAGTTGTTTAGAGATTGAGGAAGCCTTATGTACAGTGGTTGAGAAAGAACGCCAAGCTATTTTGTAACATGGGGAAAAAAAAAAAACCAAGATGCAAAACAGTCTATCTATATATTTTTTTAAAAATGGATATATCTCAATAAATTTAAGAAATGGATTTATTGAGATATAATTTACCTACCGTAATGTTCATCTGTTTAAAGTGACAGTTCAATGGCTTTTAGTATATTTACAGAGTTGCACAATCATCACCATCATCGAAACTTTGTAACATTTTTATCATCCCCTGTAAGATCAAAGAAATCTTACTACTTTACCTTTTGTGTACGAGAGAGAAGAAACAAGAAAATAGACCTCCACATGTCTACAACCACACACCCCCATACACACATATTTGCATGCGTTTGCATAAACCCTAAAGGGCACACAAGACACTACCACAACAGTTTGGGGATTACAGAGGTATGTGATTTGACTGGAGATAAGTGTGAATGGGAAGAGCTGATGGGAAATGAACTGGGACAGGCCAGTAGGGGCCAGATTGTTTGAGTCCTCAAATACCAGGCCAACAAGTTTGAATTCTATCTCATGAAGTCCAGCACTGTCCAATGGGACTTTCAGTGGTGAGGGAAATATTCTATACCTGTGTTGTCCAATATGGTAGGCATAGGCAGCTACTGAACACTTGAGGTGTGGCTCACATGACTGAGGACATGCATTTTAAGTTTTATTTAACTTTAATTAATTTACATCTAAATAGCCACCTGTGGTGAGTCGCTACCATATTGGACAGCACAGCATAGGTCATGGGGAGCCACGGAAGGTTTTGCAGGTGGGGAGGGACACTGCCTGATTTGAGTGTGAGGAAGTCTGTGAAGGATGGATTCCAAGGAAGCAATGGAGATTGGGGACATTGGAGGGACACGGCTACATGTCACACAGAGGAGTTGTATAGAGGGGGACTCTGACCCAGGGGAGGGGCCCAGGGCTAGATCAGAAGAGCTGAGTTAAGGAAACATCTAGAAGGGGATATGGATAAGATGACAGATGGTGAGGGTGAGGGAAAAGTTGAAGATGACCCTGCAGTTCTAGCTGAGCACGTATGGGGGTGGAGAGAACATGAATAGAGGGATCCTGTGGTGGATGGAGCAGGTGTAGGCAGAGCCACTAATAAGCTCACACATGGCTTCTTAGCCTCAGAACAACCAAGGGCATTTATATTTGGAATAGAACCTCAATTCCTCCCAGGGCAGAGGAGTCTCACCAAAGTCTGGCCACTACCCACTTATCCATACTCATCTTCTCCTACTTCCCCAGCTTCAGCCACCTCCACTCATGCTAACCTCCCCTCTGTTCCTCAATGCAACAAACTTAGCAGTTGCTACTCCCCTTATTATAGGGCCTGAAACTAAATAAGTAGAGTTCAAAGAATATTTGGTGATGAATGAAGAAGGAAAAAGGAGGGAAGGATGGAGAAAGTCTCTCACCTCCAGCTTCCCCAAGAGAAATTTCCGGAGACCTGGAGAGGAATGCGAGGGCCATCCTGGTGACCAGAACTTCTGCTGAAGACACAGGCTCCAGTCGGGAAAGACCCAGGTGACAGGGACCCTGTCTTTCCAGCCTCTCACAGCCAACATCAGTGATGAGCTGGAAAATTGAGTCTTTACAATCTACCCAAAGCAACTGCTCCTTGCTCAAGAGGGTGGTACACCTTCAAAGCGAAAATAAACCCCCCAGCAGAAGGAACCCCGAAGGAGGAGAGACCGGTATGAGCACTGCATCTTCCAGTGAAGACACAGGGGTAAAAGAGAGCTGGGGCTCCGGCTCCACAACCACTGGGTTTGATTCCTAGCTCTGCCTCTGGCCAGTTGGGAGCTTGACCTTCAGTTTTCTCATCTGAAAACTGGTGGTAAGAATACCTATTTTAGGGACACCTGGGTGGCTCAGTTGGTTTAGCGGCTGCCTTTGGCTCAGGTCATGGTCCCAGCATCCTGGGATCGAGTCCCGCATCGGGCTCCTTGCTCGGCAGGGAGCCTGCTCCTCTCTCTGCCTCTACCTGTCTCTCTGCCTGCTTGTGTTCTCTCTCTGTTAAATAAATAAATAAATAAATAAATAAATAAATAAATAAATAAATCTTTAAAAAAAGAATACCTATTTTACAGGGTGGTTGTTAGGAATAAAGGTAATGGATAGAAAAGGCTTGACACAAAATAGGGCCACAATAAATATTATCTATCAGGAAAACCCATTACCTGGATGACCTCAACTCCCTAATAAATAAGATGTAGTAGAGAGCCCAAAAGGATGGAGTGTGAGCATATTCTGCCTAGAAAGAACTTGTCTCAGTCAGAGACAATAATAATGAGTTATAATAATAAGGGTAATTATATAGCATGTGTTCTGTGCCCGGCACTGTTTTAAGTGATTTGCTTTGATCAGCATATTTCATTCTCACAACAGCCCTATGAGGTAGATC
>CM052799.1:45869772-46087684 GCA_028533885.1 Nasua narica
CCCCCCCCTTTTTTTTTCTAGCAATGACCTAATTTTACCAATCATATGATTCTACCTAGGAGTTTTTCTATCTGGCGTGAATGACTAAAGAAGCAGGGATAATGGGTGATTCATCCAGAAGGGGCAAAAGGGAAGCATAAATCATCCATCCAGTGACCAGGGTTTCCCACAGCAGTTGCACCCTGTATTAGCTATTACCTATTGCTGTGTAACAAATCACATGAAATTGTGTAGCTTAAAAGAACATTTCTGATCTCACAGTGTCTGTGGGTTATGAATCCAGGCACTGCTTAGCTGAGTCCTTTGGCTCTGGGTCTCTGAGGAGGTTGCAGTCAAGGTATCAACCAGGAAAAGGTCGCTTCCAAGATCATTCATGTGCTTGCTGGCAGGATTTGGTTCCTCACTGGCTGTTAGCCAGAGACCTCCCTCAGTCCTTTGCCATGTGGTCCTCTCCACAGGGCAACTCTTAAAATGGCAGCTCCTTTCCAGCAGAGCAAGCAAGTGAGAGAATAAGATAGAAGTCAAAGACTTTTTATAATCCGATATAAGAATTCGTATGCCCCCATCACTTTTTATGGTGTTCTATTCATGAGAAGTTAAGACACTAAGTCCAGCACACACTCAAGAGGGGATTACACAAGGTCTTGAATACCACAAGGTGGGGCCCCCTGGCAATCATTGTAGAATCTGCCTACCACATATCTAATAGGTCCTATAGTTGGATTTGGGCTATTTCTCATGTCTTCCTTCCTGGATCCCAGCTCACTCTCCAGTCTTCCAGGAGATTCCATACACTGCCTGATAACCTTTTCTGCTTAATGCTTTCCTAGTGTCTGTCACTGGAAATCAAGAATATTGAGGGGGAGCTCCAGGCATGAATAAGGATTTCATGTCTTATCAGGCAAATCAGCAGAGGGATGCTGTATTAGTTTCCTAAGTATGGAGTACTACAAACTGGGAGGCTTAAAACAAAAGAAATTTATTATCTCTCAGTTCTGGAGTACAGAAGTCCAAAATCAAGGTGTTAATAAGGCCATACTTTCTCTAAAACCTGCAGGGGAGAATCCTTCCTTGCCTCTTCTTAGCTTCTGATGGTTTTTGCAATCCTTGGCATTCCTGGGCTGGCAACTATAGCACTTCAATGTCCACCTTCATTGTCACATGACATTTTCTCCTTGTGCATATGTCACTGTATCTCTTATAAGGACATCGGTCATATTGGATTAAGGTCCTACTCTACTTTAGTATGACCTCATCTTAACTAATTACATCTCCAATGACCCTATTTCCAAATCAGTGAATCCTATTCACATTCTGAGATACCGGGGGTTAGGACTCTAATATATCATTTAGAGAGACACAATTCAGTATATAACAGATATAAGATTCAGACACAGTAGACCCTCAGCAAATATATACTAAATCAGTGTATGAATAATGTAGGCAAAAAGGGGGAAGATTTGATTTCAGCCTTGGAATGGGCATTCAGATACAGGATTCATCCATCCAATCCACTAATATCTATTGAGTACCTACTTTGTGACAGCCACTGCTCTAGGTGCTGGAGACATAGTGATGGCAAAACAAAGTCCCTGCCCCCCTCAACTGAAGTTACAGTCTAGTGGCAAAGACAGAAAACAAATAAAGAAATATATGATCTTATGGCAGGTACAAAGCATCATAAAGAACAATAAAGCAAGAGAAAAATAGTCATGGCTATGGGTGTGGGCAGGGAAAGCCTCTCCATGAAGGTAGTATTTGCCTCCATTCTTGAAAGCTCGTCTAGAACT
This sequence comes from Nasua narica, assembly GCA_028533885.1. NCBI lineage: Eukaryota > Metazoa > Chordata > Mammalia > Carnivora > Procyonidae > Nasua > Nasua narica. The sequence goes on from CM052799.1 coordinate 45,871,563, forward strand.
AAAGCCCACAACAGTATATGAAAGAAAAGAGGGACTGAGTTTCTGGGGCCAAGAGCTGGGCAACAGGAGGTGTTTGGGGAGTCATATAGAAAGGGACTGCAGGTAAGGCAGGGCTTGGCCTAATAAGAAAGCTGAAGCCCAGTTCTCAGAAGGGGCCAAATGATCAATGTTAATTAAGCAAGATCGCCAACTTGGAGTCTGGCCCTCTTGGTAACAAGCTAGGACTGGGACTATGGGGCAATAATGATAAGGACGATATCTATTGATTATTGCATGTGTTAAACATTTACATAATCTCATTTAATCCTTAGAATAAGCCTATAAGTTAGGTCCTATGACTACTCCCATTTTATAGATGAGGAAACAAAGGCCCAGAAAGAGGAACAACTTGCCCCTGGTCTTACAGATAGTGGCAGAGGCAGGATTTGAACTCAGTCTTGACAGACTCCACAGTCTCAGTCCCATAAACAGATGTATGTGGGGATAGATTCCATGTGTCAGCATTGGAGAGATTCTGTAGCAGAGAACTCTAGGCATGATTTGTGTTACCAGAGGAGAAACTGATCCCTGTGTCCACGGCAGACTGAACAAGAAGCAAGGATTCAGTCTAAGCAGGGCTCATGTCAGTTCACGATGAGCAATAATAAAAGCTAACAAATGGAAAGAGAAATGTTAGAACATGTACCCTACTAGATGTCAAGATTTATTATAAACTTGCAGTAATTGAGACAGCATGGTATTAAAACACAAATTTGCAAATAGACCAGTGGAATGAAATAGAGCTCAATAATCTTATTGGGAGAGGAGGATGAGCTCAATCCCTACCTCACTCCATATATAAAAGATTAATTCCAGTTAGATGTTAGATCTAAATATGAAAGATAAAACAAAGCAGTGTTATTTAAAATAGCCAAAAACTAATACAACAACAACAACAAAGCAAACTCATTCCCATCAACAGTAGGATAGATAATAGTGGTACATTTATGCAATATTCAACAGGAATATGTTACTACTAAACATAGCAGCACCATGAACAAATTCTACAATCATAATGTCCAATGAAAGAAAGACATAAAAGGACATATCCCCTATAATTCTACTCATATAAAGTTCAAACAGACATCTTGAATTGATATCACTGGAGGTCAGAATACTGATAGTCTTTGGGGAAGAAGTTTGGTGTCACGAATAGCAAGGGCAAAAGAGGAGGTTTCTGGATTCTGGTAAGTCTCTACTTATAGACCTCTGTGGTACTCTCAGAGGTGTGTTCATTGTGGCAATTCATCAAGCAATGCGCTTATGACTTGTCTGCTTCTCTGTATGAATATCACAATAAAGTTATTTATTTTAAAGAATGAGGAATGAAAAATTATCTGCAACAAATTGAAAAAGGGTAATAGCTTTAAATATAAAGAGCAAAAAAATCAATAAGAAAATACTAAGACTTCTCCACTAGGAAAACCAGCAAAGAAGACATAAACAACCGATAAAAGGGGCATTACAAATGGCTGTGTATATGCCTGAAAAAATCTTTAACCTTGGTAGTGAAGAAATAAGTTAAAAATTTAAAACAATGAGATATCAGTTAAACTGAGCAGACTGGCGAAGATTTAATAACAAATAATAGAGACTTCTGCTTCTGGCCATAATGGAATAACAGAGAACACATTTCCACATATACTCTCACGCTACTACCACCTTAAACAACCAAAAATAAAAACAAACAAAATTATATGAAATAATGTTTTTTAGTTATTGAACCACATGAGCACTGTATAGGAATTCCTGAGAGAAGGGAGACAAATGAGGGGAGCCCTATGATACCTCAACTTACTTACTGATGAGCATTTCCAAGCCACAGAACAGAGAAAAAGGAAACCACAAAGAGACTCATAGTCCTCCTTAAGTAGAGTAGATGGAATTGAGAGTTCATAGAGCTCAAAGAGGCTAGAATTTACAAGGTGGGGTACAGAGAGTAGAATGCTGCTGAGAGAGAGAGCCCTGGAGAGCTTTAGAAAATTCCCCTTAAATCTTGAGCCAAGTACTGATCAGCATATGCATGTGAGTAAACCACCCAAGGCTTGGGAAGGAACCACTGAAAAGGAGTAGAAAGAATAATTCTTAATTTCCAAACTCACACAGGGTCTGTAAAGGTTCATATTCATATCAACCAGAGTTGGAAGACCTTGTAACACACAAGGCTTTTGGTGCAGTTCTCAGAAGGCTATTTCCTTGGTATTGGAGCCAATTTGAGCCTGGACTAAAGGATATTCTGTTCCTGCATAACAAAGCTTAAAAGCAAGCCTCTAAAGTATCAAACTGTTTCCTAGTAATTTAACTGAATCTCAGAACAAAGTTCAAAAGTATTTAAAGAAAATTGAAGAAATCCATCACCTAACATGAAATCCCCAATAAATTTTTTTAAAAAATTACCAGGCATGTAAAGAAACAGTAAAAACTGACCCATAATGAGGAAGAAACTCATTCAATTAAAACATCCAGAAATGCAGAAATATAATTACTAGAATGACATTAAAAAAACTCTTTTTATAAAAATATATGTAAAAGAAGGTGAAAGCAAGGAGAGGCATGCATAGGAGAGATATAAGAGGTATAAAAGGTCCCAAATCAAACAGAGATTAAAAGTAAAATGTCTGGATATGAATAGAATTAACAGCAAGTTAGCTTTAGCAGAAGAAGATATTAGTAAACTTTATAAATAGCAATAGAAACTATCCAAAATGAAATATGGCAAGCCAAAAAGAACAGAAGAAGAAAATGAACAAAGCATTCATGAGCTATGAAACAAGGAGCCTAACATTCATATAATTGGAGACCTCAAAGGAGAGGAAAAAAGAGTTTTGTTTAGGGGAGAGAGGAACAAAAAAATGTCCTAAGAAATAATGGCCAAACATTTAAAAATGTTGATGAAATCTACTAATCCACAGATCCAGGATGTTCTAGAACCTCAAACACAGGAAACATTACACAACTACACCATAATAAAACTGCTTAAAACTAGTAAAAAAGAGAATTGTATAGGCACCCAGATAGAAAGCACCCTGTAAGTATAGAGAAACAAAGGAGAGAACAACTTTTCATTTTTACTGCAGACTTTTCACTGGAACAATGAAAGCTAGGAGGAAGTGGGATAATATTTTTAAAGTACAGACAAAAAATTGTCAACCTAGATTACACTAGATATATAGTGAAAACATCTTTCAGAAATGAAGGAAAACAAATAACAAAGGAGAAATTGAAACCCTAATATACTGCTGGTGAGATTGTGCAAAATGATGCATCTATTGTGGAAAACAGTCTGGCAGCTCCTCAAAAGGGTAAATATAGTCACCATATGACCCAATGATCCCACTCCTAGGTATATACACAAGAGGATAGAAACAAATTTCTATACAAAAACTTGTACATAAATGTTCATAGCAGAATTATTTATACTAGTCAAGAATGAAAATTACCTAGATCTTCATCAACTGATGAACAGATGAACATAATGTGGAATATCCATACAATGGAACATTATTTGGCCATAAAAAGGAATGAACTACTGATACATGTTATAACATGGATGAACCTCAAAAACATGGTAAGTGAAAAAAGTCAGACAAAAACACCACACATTATGTTTCGAATTATATGAAATGTCCAGAATAGGCAAATCTATAGAAACAGAAAATAAACTAGTGGTGTATAAGGCTAGGAGAGGAGGAAAATGAAGACAGAGTGAGTACAAAATGGGTATTTTTTGGGGTGATTAAAAGTGTTCTAAAAATTAGTGTTGATCTTTCTCCACATTTTAAAAGAGAGAAATTTACATGTAAATTATATCTCAATGAAGCTGTGATTTTTTAAAAACAAAAGTAAAATAAAGACTTTTCCAGACACACAAGCTGAAAGACTTCATCACAAGCACCTTCAGAAATGTTAAAGGAACTCCTCGAAATAGAAAGGAAATTATAATCAGATGGAAAATATGGATTGATACAATGGAATGAGAAATACTAGAAATGAGAAACAGATGGATATTAAGAAATATTTTTTAGGAGCACCTGGGTAGCTCCATCAGTTAATCATCTGACTTTTGCTTTCCGCTTGGGTCATGATCTCAGGGTTGTGAGATCGAGCCCTGTGTTGGGCTCTGCAATGGGTGTGCAGCTTGCTTAAGATTCTCTCCCTCTGCCACCACCCCCTAAAAAAAAGAAGCATATTTAAAAATCTCTTTAAGAGATAATCAACTGTTTAAAGTAAAAATAGTCATTTATTGGGGGGGGGTTATAATATAAGTAGAAGTGAAACACAAGACAATAATAGGACAAAAGCCAAGAGAGGGAAGTAAAGTATTCCGTCATGAGGTCCTTACATTCCATGAGAAGTGGTGTACTTGAATGCCAACTGTGATGTTAAAGATATAATCCATAAACCCTACAGCAACTGATACAAAATTGGGGATATTAATATCCCCATTAATAGTCCAACAAGGAAGATAAAACAGAATCATAAAAGATGTTTGATTGGTCTGGGGCAGGGGGAAAATGAATAAAGAAAAAATAGGACAAGTAGAAAGCAAATAGCAGTACGGTAGCTTTAAACCCAATCATATCAATCATGACATGATATTTAAACAGCAAAAACACCCCAGTTAAAAGGCAGATTTTGTCACACTGGATAAAAAAACAAGACCTAATTATATGCTGTCTGCAGTAAACCACTTAGAATATCCAGATACAAATCGGGTTAAAGCAAAAGGACAGAAAAGGATCTATTCTGTAAATACTAATCTATAGAAAAGTTGGGGTGGCTATATCAATATCACACAGTGAGGCAAGATGTCCTGGGACAAGATGGTGAAAATGTAAATTCCTGGGTTCTACCTGGGGACAGGACTATCCCACTATGCTGGAAGGCTATGAGCCTTGAATGCCCAGCTGAGAACCGGCATGTGTTTGGGCAGGCAACAGATTCACTGCAGGGTTTGGAATGCATGTGTGGAATGTGTGGGGGTGGTTTTGTAGGCTGGAGATGGAGACTCAGGGAGGCAAGGGGTGATGGGGGCCTGGGCCACTGCAGAGGCAAAGATGCATGGTGTGTTTGACAAAACATAGAGGCAGGATGGAAAAGGCAGAGGGTGGAAGAGACAGGGACAGATGGGAGGGATTTGAGCCAGAGGGACTGGGAGGTAGGTCCATAGCATAAAGATGGGGAAATGAGGAGGAGGAATGGTTAGTGGGTAGGGAGATCTAGGTTGGAGGACAAATACTGATCCATTTAGCATTTACTATACATCTAGTATGTGACAAGCCACCCTGAACTGACTGATGGCCCATGGAGACGTCAGAAATAAGGGAAGCTCAGCTCCCTCCTTCCAGAAGCAGAATACAAGTCTGCATTACTGGGATCTGTATTTTTCTGGCCTGCATTATGAGTCTCGGAGAGTGCCCTGGAATGCAGCATTTCCCAAACCCACTTGGCCCTCTGAAGAGCAGAAGCATAGCAGTGGTTATCAATTATTGAGCACCTCCTGCATGCCAGGCGCTTTACCTGCAGCTGGGCTTTTAGGGAACATGCTCACTTTGCAGCACATCTCTAAGACATGAGAGTTCCCCCTCATAAAATCCCAGCTGCACGTGTCTCACTCCTACAAAAACCCATCTTTCCCCACTGATATGGTGTTGGAAGATAGAGTACTATTTCAAGTCCTGTTTGAAGGAATGAAGTGGCAATGTAGACACATAAAGCCATCCTACAGGTAGGCGCAACTGAATTAGGGTCTGCACCCCAGGCCCCTACCCTGTGTGTCCACTAGGAATCCCCTTGTCAGTTCCCAGGCCACTGGCCATGTGGTGGTACTGGGGGACTATTGCAACAGCAGCAGCGGAGTGAGCTCCAGGAGATGGCCAACACCCCCCACCCCCGGCCTTTAGGAGAGATTTCTCTCATATCTTCCACTGTGAGGTCATAGAACTGTTATGATCATTTTATAGACGAGGAAACGCTTACAAGGGTTGAGTGACTTGCCCAAGGAAACACTGCTAGTAAGTGGATCTGAACTCAGACCACTTTGACTACAGATTCTAGTTCCTTAACTTTTGCATGGTGAATCTTTTCACAGCTGCGGAGTTAGGGCAACAGAATTTGCACAATGTACCTCTGCAGGACAATAAACTCATGATACAGATGAGCCTACAATAGCTTGAGCCAGAAGTGTTCAAAGAATGCTGGGGGCATCCCAAAAAGACATAAGAGCGAGCTCCTACTGGCCTAATCTGGGACAATTTGAGGATCAAAATAAATAATCACAGTAATGCATTATAATCCATTAAATAAAATGGGAATCCATGAGTCTATATGGAGTCTGTGCACAAATGAGTAAATAAATGGAAGAGGAGAAAGCTTTTCATTATGGTTGGATTGCCAACTGATGAATTTAGAAGGAATGATGGAATCAGAAAATCGCCATTTGGCAACTGTCTTTGTAATACTTGATTCGGGCGGGAATCGTGACTAAATGCTAAAACTAGTGGCTGAAAGTTTAATGGGAAATGGAATATTCACCTAATTCCAAGGTACTTCCTCCACAAAACACTTCTTGGTGACAAAGGGGAACAAAGGGACTTTACTGCAAGGAAATTCGGCAGACACTGCCTTAATCAAGTGATTAAAGCTAACCTGACCAGTGATAGAACAAACAGAAATCGTGTGCTACCTGACAGGATGCCATGAGAAGGATACATCCCTTCTGTGATATTCCTAAAGTGGGCAACCTGATCTGGTAATGAGAAATACCAGCCCAAGTGATGTTGAGGGATATTTTATAACATATCTAGCCTGTAATCTCTGAGGTCATGCAAACCTTAGGAAGACTGAGGAGCTGTTCTAGAATGAAAGAGACCAAAGATGAAAGAGACACAATTCAGCACTGGATCTTCTGCTATCAGGGTGTCATAGGGATAATTGGGAAACTGAACACAGTCTGAGGGTTAGATGCTTATAATGCACGGATGTGGTTTCCCAATGGGTGCTTGTGGTGAGGTAGAGAATATCCTTTTTTTTTTTAATTTTTTATTTCTTTATTTGACACAGAGAGAGAGAGATCACAAATAGGCAGAGAGGCAGGCAGAAAGAGAGGGGGAAGCAGGCTCCCCGCTGAGCAGAGAGCCCAATGCAGGGCTCCATCCCAGGACCCTGAGATCATGACCTGAGCCGAAGGCAGAGGCTTTAACCCACTGAGCCACCCAGGCGCCCCGAGAATATCCTTATTTTAAAGAAATATGCATAAAGTATTTGGGGATATTGGGTATCTTTTAGCAACTTAACTTTCAAAAGGTTCAGGGGAGCAATGCTCTTGGTCCTGTTGCTGCAACTTTCTGTAAATTTAAAATGATTTTTTAAAAATGGAGTTGCTTTTTGGGAAACTTTTCTGTTATTACCTAAGGAAAGTGTTCGCCTGTGGAAAGGAGGAGGGGAGAGAACTTTCTTCTTTTTTTTTGGCAGGGGTTAGGGAGAGAACTTTCTAAGAAGAGCCAAAGTTTTCTTTTCTCCTCTCACACAGGTGTTGATGAGCCCCTGACATTCTGGGCAAAGACCTAGGGCTGATTCCAGAGTCCTAGGCTTGAGGCCAGACTCTTGATTGCACACTTGTGGCAATGCAGAGCTCAGCACCTCTAGTATAAGCTGTCACTGTTAGCAACCCACAACTCAGGTCTGAGGGAGGCTGATCTGCACCCTAGAAGGACCAGAACCTTTCTGACTTAAGCATCAGTTTAGTTTTACTGGGAAGTATTCAGTCAGATTCCTTCAGCCTCCCCAGCCAGGCTTTGTAGTAATGGCGCCCCCGTGTGTCCAAGGAAAGAGGTCCAACCACCACAAGTCAAGATCCTTCCAGATGGATCTATCCTCACCACCCCCACCCCAAATTTATTCTTCCTTGGACCAGCCAGCCCCTTTACTCCCACTCATTCAAGCATTCATTCTTTATTTTATCTGTTCCTCCCCTCCTTTTTTTTTCATTCAAGCAAAAACTGCACTCCAGGTAACTATGCTTGACCCTATAAGTACAAAAATGGATCATCCCCAGTCTTAACATCAAAGAACTCTCAGTCTGATGGAGGGACAGATTGCTATAACACAGCAGGATCTGTGCCCCCCAGATGTAAGCACAAGGGGCTCTGAAAGCACCCAAAAATATCTGGGAAGGCTTCCCGGAGGAAGTGACCACAGTCAAGCTCCTTTCCACTCTTTGCTAACACTATCCTGGAGTTTTCCAGAACTTGCTATCCTCTCCTCCAGGGCTTCCAGCTCTGTCTAGGCCTGGCTGATGGTGGGCTACACTTTCCAGGTCCTACACCTAGCCACAGAGGCATCAGGGCTCAGTGAGTCCCTCTGGGCAGTCCTGAGGCACAACTTCCCCTGCTGGTATTGATGACAGTGATACCGAAACTGATATCAATATTAGTAATAGTAGCTATCACTTAGTGAACCGTAGTTTGTTCCAGCCCCTGTGGTCAGAACTGTGCAACACTGCGTCAAGTAATCCTCACAACCAGCCCTCAGGTAGTGAGATTATTCCCATTTCACAGAGGAGGCTCAGCGAAGTCACAGAGTGAATCTTGCCAATCTCCTTCCAGGCACTGAGTCTAGAGCTTCCCGCAGTCTGCACCCGTATTCCCCACTCTCCTGGCTGCTCCATCCACTGAAGGCCCCCACTTTTATCACAGGTCAGCTCCAGATTCCATCACCTGGCACATTCCAGGGACTTACCTCAGGATTATTATGCTTGACGACTGTTGGGCATCGCCTTCCTTCACAAGAGCCTGGAGTGAACCACAAAGCTGGTAAACAGCAGGTATACCTGTACCTATACCAGGAGTGGGGACATTTATACTTCTCTGTATCCCCCAAGTTCATCATCCCTCAATCCACAGGTTTAATCATATCTGTTGCTTGAAGGAAACTGCCTCCTGTTTTGACACCTTATATTGGTCTAAAGCCAACAGAACCTTTATTTCCAATGCTCAATCTGATCTTGGTTTTGATATACATCTAGAATCCTCCTGTAATACCATAGGGGATATTGAACTGACCATTCTGGGGCAATGGTGAACATTTTCCTAGGGCCTGCTATATGCATCAGACTTGTCATATTCATTATATCCTCAATCATTGACTCCCTACTCATTCCTGAAGGAGTAGGGTCTCAGAGAGGTGAGAAACATGGTGTCTCGGGCACCCTCAGGTGTATTCTCCAGTTCCTCCCACACAATACATTCATCCCTGTCTCCAGGCCTTTGCGCCAGCTCTTCCCCTTCCCTGCAGGCTTGTTCTCTGGAAGCTTCTGGCCAGCACCTGCTCATCATTCAGGTCTCCGCTCAGTGTCACCTGCTCTGGCCACCCTACCTAGCCATGTCACTCTGCTTGACCTGCTTCTTCGTGGCATTGACCACGCTCTGAGATCCACATGCATTCCTTTGCTTCCTCGCTGACCTCATTTCCTACAAGCACATGTGCTCCATGAGGGCAGTCATCTGCACCCCTGGGATCTAGCACAGGGGCTGGCACATTGCAAGTGCTCTGTAAGCATATGCTGAGTGAATCAGCTCATTGGCAAGCTCTGTCCACTTGACCTCTGATGACCCTTTCACCCACCCCCTCATCCCTCCCACTGCTGCCACTGTGGTTATGACAGCCATCCCTGGAGACACCATCTCTAGCCCCTCAGGTGTTGGAGCCATCCTATAGAGTTGTCTTTTTAACTCGCACTTCTGTTCACACCACTCCCCTCCTCAAAGGAGTGATCATATTGTCATCATGACTCTTGTTTGATGAAGCCTGTGAACGTGTCATCATTGCTGCATTAAAATTCCCCCGCTGTCCCCAGCTTATTATCCACTCGACAGATGGGGGAACAGAAGCTTAGGGAGGCTGAATGCCTTGCCCAAGCTGACAGAGCTACTAAGGGGCAGAAATGGGATTTGAACCGACGTCAGTGCGGCTCCCAAGGCCTGACTTGGCTGCTGTGTTCTACTACAGAGCACGGCTTTAGTGAGCATCAGACTGCAGTGTGCATCCGAATCCCCGGCAGGGTTTGTGAAAACACAGGGGCCTGGGCTCCAGGCCCTAACGGTGTGATTCAGTGGTTCTGGGGTGCCCCTGAGAATCTGCGTGGCTCACATGTTCCAGGTGAGGCTGCTGTTCACCTGGTGAGTGGTGAGTAGTGTCATACTGGGAGGACCACAGACCTAGAAGAATGCATAGCAGCCCCCAAAGAGAATTTTATCCACAGTTTCAGGAGGCTCGTGGATCTCCTGCAGCCTCTCTGTGCACTCTGGAAGGGGAGGAGGGCCCACGGACCTCACCTTAAGAACCACTGTTCATAGAAAGGATGTAAGTCAGACCCATGACACCCCTAGCCTGGGAATTCTGTTCAGCAAGTTCCTGTTAACTGAGGGACACCTAAGTCTCACTCCCTATTCCCTCTGCACATCTGACTCTTCCTTAATAAAGTTAATTATCTGACCTTGAAATGTACCACAGCTGACACTCCACGGAAAGGCCTCTGCTTGTCTTATCGACGCAAATGATAAATATAGGGCCTGGAGCAATTTCTCTCAGAGATTTTGTGTCAGTATTTTAATAATTGTTGAGCAGAGCCTTGGGAGCCAATTACAGAACTAGGACAGTTTTTTTTTTTTTTTTTCTAAAACTACTTGGTTTCTAGCTCCTAAAACTTGTGGGTGGCTAATACTGATGGGTCCAGAAGGGTTCTGACATAGTTTCCCCCAAGGGTTAGTGGTGCATAGAATTTGAAATTTTGTTCCAGTAAAGCAGTTGCACTGACACTCTCCTCCTCCATTCCCTTCTACCCCTCCTCTTCCCTCTCCTGGTGAAGAGATGCCCCCCACCTCTTCACCCTCCTCTTCTCACCAGCCTCCTCTCCGAAACCAATTTATGCCAGGATCTCCATCTGGAGGTTGGAACCTGCCTGGTTTTGATGGGCATTGGGACCATTAGCCTTCTTCCTTGCTCTGGGGAATCCATACTGTCTGGCTGGCTTCAGGTGAGACATGGACCAGGGGAGTTTGGGGGCCAGTGGTAGACCAGGCCTCCCAGGACAGTCAAAGCATCCAGAAACCCCTGGGAGCTTGTCTGGCAATGTCCTCCCCACCTGGTGATTTCCCTTTCCAGGCACACACCTGGCCGTGGCCCGTATCTTCCCAGGTAATATCCATGGCCAGGTGGAGCTGTCCCTGACTCCAGCAAGGCCAGTGACAGGCACTGGGTCCTCAATGCCAGCCTTGGAAACTGTCAATCACATCATGTTGCAACCTGCTCTCCACCTTCCCCTGGCCCCCACCATCCCTGGAAAGTAAGCATGTCTTCTCCATCCAGCGCCCTCCCACCTTAGTGACCCCATCTCCCCCACCGTCCCCCTTTGTTCTGTCTGAGGCACACTGGCCTCTGGCCTATTCCCAGGCATAGTCCTGTCTCTGGGCCTTCAGTGGAAGTTTCCTTCTTCCCAGGGAGCTGGTTCTTCATATGACTTGGGTCTCTGCTCAAACATCACCTCCCCAGATACCCCTATCCCTCTCCCCATACCCTGCTATATTTTTTTATAGCACTGGCCATTACCCTCACAATCTATACTTGCTGACTGTCTAGCTACTATGTGTCTCCCTCACTAGAGTGTAAGGACCACAAAGACAAGGACCAGGTTTGGCCTTTACCTACACTTGTATTTCCAGTTCTGGGCTCATAGGAGACACTCAATAAATATGAATGAAGGAATGCATGAATGAAGGAATGCATGAATGAACGCATGCATGGTACTGGTGATAGCGTAGACCATGTGTACCAGCCAGATAGTTCCACATTCATCTTATCACTCATCCTGCAAAGTAGATTGCTGGTCCTTTTTTTTTTTCACTTTTTAAAATTTAAGGCCAGAGTTTTTTATTCACTTCTCTGCTTTTGTTGCAATACAATTTTTAAATAGGTAATATATTTACATTTTATTTACTTGTTTATTTTTAAGTAGGCTCACACCCACAACTGTAAGATCAAGGCCTGCACTGAGATCAAGAGTCAGATACTTAACCTTCTGAGCCACTCAGGTACCCCGGTAGGTATTATATTTAATGTTTCCCAAATGAAACAGCACAAAAGCTATACAGGGAAATGTTTAGCTCTGTCCCCACTTGTGCCACTTTCCCCTTCTCTAGCCCCATCCCAAGTAAACTCTTACTTTCTTATATATGCTTCCAGGATTTCTTTAGGCAGATATAAAAATGCAAATATATACATTTACTTATTGTCCATGTTTTTACACCAAAGGTTGCACATCATGTACACCATCCACATGTCCTCTTAACAATTTACCCTGGACATCTTTGCCTTGGGAAAAGCCTCCAGGCTCCTACCTGAGGTCTGTTGAGGTCTGTCTGTTGGCTTCAGGGAGATCACGAATTCCCTGAAATCAGAGGCAAAATTTTGTGTTAATGTACATGTGTCAATTTTCCTTTATTTCTTTTTAAAGAAACACAATTTTCATTATTTATTTTAAATTTTGTATTTTTTTCAGGGGGAGAGAAGAGTATATAGGAAAGTGATATAACAGGACTATTGTTATTGGCCTCTTTTTTATATGATGATGACTCAGCTAAGAGAGGTGATTTCTCACTGAAAGTCATACCATGGTAGGGGGACCTGGTTAGGAAGGCAAGTCTGTATGACTCCAGGCCTGAGGATGGGATGTTACCCTGTGGCGGCTCGGACTGGCCTTGATGCAGGTGAGATATCTGTGACCAAGGCCCAGGCTTGTGCTGATGGAGTACAGGTGGGAGGTCAGAACTCAGGGCTCAGGCTACATGGGGTGACTATTGCATGGGATCTGGGGGTGCCCCTAGAAAGAGAACGAGGGCTAAGGCAGGGCCCTAGGCAGACCTCAGAGTAGACTCAGAGCAAAAACCTAGTTCCCCAAAGTGGGGAGGGGGTTCTTCGAGACTGGGGGCAGGGGCTGGTCAGGGTGGGTCGGCTCCAGAGGTTTCCAAGCTCCACGCACATGATTTGTGGAGCTGGGCTGCTGACCTGGTCCTGCCCTGCTGGGATGAGCTCAAGCAAAGCGGACACAAGAAATGCAGATGGTTCTAGGGAGTTTCGCTGGACACATTGTTGCCACAGACATTTCTCCTGCAAGCAATGTTGCCACATAACTAATTGACCATAAGGCAATTTTGCCATAAAAGATAAAGTAACTGTGACAGTTTGGTTTTATTTCTCCACTGACAACATTTCCATTTTTTTAAAGATTTTATTTATTTATTTGACAGAGAGAGAGATCACAAGTAGGCGGAGAGGCAGGCAGAGAGAGAGGGAGAAGCAGGCTCCCTGCCGAGCAGAGAGCCCGACGCGGGGCTTGATCCCAGGACCCTGAGATCATGACTTGAGCCGAAGGCAGAGGCTTAACCCACTGAGCCACCCAGGTGCCCCATCCATTTTGATATTACATAAATCTTAGTCCTCATAATCTATACAGTGATGAGTAGATGAGATGCTTGAGACAGTAGATGATAACAACTACACGCAGAAAATACAGGAGTAAAACTTACTGGGAGTAGGAAAGATGAGAGCATAAAGGATTGTGTTCTGTATTATACTAGAAAATGATGGTGTGTCAGTTAGAAATATGTATCCTAGTATTTGGAAAACTGATACCTCTCAACAACGGAAGAAATAAATAATCGTATCAATTGTTTTCATGTCTCATTTCATTCATCATCCTTTCTGATGTCCCTCATTTACTTTTCACTATTTTATCCTTACAGCAAAATTGCCTTATGGCCAATTCTTTCTGTGGTGATAATGCCTGCAGCAAAGATGTCTGTGGCGAAAATGCCAGACATGGAGATGGAGTGTCAAGATATGGGGTTCTGTAGAAGCTAGGGCTGGGGGTCACAGGCCAGCAGAGTGGGTGGCAGAACTCTCAGGGGAGAAGGATGCTCACTGCTCAGAAGCATGCTGGAGCGACAGGCGTGCAGAGGGAAATCACGGGCATCTTGACTGTTAGGACAGCTCGGGACCCAACACTGCTCCCAAGAGGTGGGCGTGGTTGGGATTTCAGCACTTTAAGCCAAGTGTGGGGTCAGGGGCTTTGTGGGGCAACAGCACTCAGCTGGTGGCTGGAAGGAGGTGCCACAGTATCCCAATGAGGACGACAAAAATTAGAACCAAGAGGAAACAGTGCAAGGCCTGCCCCGATGACAGATACATGCATCTTCCTGGGAAGCAGAGGAGATAAAATCGAGATGAAATGGGTCGGAATGACTTGACCAGGGCTTGGGATTTGGGCCGGACGCAAAGCTAGGAAGCCATGGGCAGCAGTAACGAGACCCATATCGGCAGCATGGCCAAGGGTGGAAGGCTGTGTGTTCTCTCCCGCACCTCCTAGAGCATGCACACACCTACCCCAGTTTCCTCATCTGTGAGATGGGACCATGATCCCAGCCCTGAAGGGTGCTGTGTCCATGAGGCAACTTGGACATACTACCGGTCCCATCACAGTTTCTGACCCACAACTTAGAATTGACCTCTAGGAGGAGAGCATCCCCTCGCCTCCAGGAAGTGCTGTGACTCCCTTTAGAGAATTTCTTTCTCCAAATCACCTGCAGCCCCAGGACTCAAGTGTCAGCTCCTAGGAGCATTTACAGAGCACCCGATCCTTGTGTGGCCCCAAAACATGAATCAGATGTCAATCAGATGCTCGAGACCCAAAGGTGAATTGGATGTGACTCCTGCCTCACACAGACTGGTGGAAAGGGGCATTTGGACAAATAAATGATGACATCAAATTGTAGTCCTTTTGAATATATTCAAGAAATGCAAACCATGGCCCTTTGGCAGTGGATTTAAGCCTTGAGGCTTGGAACCAAAGCCAGTGAACAAGGTGAATGACCCAGCTGGGAAATTCTGACAGACATGGGTGGAAGCTCTAGAACCAGACCTGGGTTCCCCTCGCCCTGGGTGGGCAAATGCTCTGACATTTCTGGGCCTCAGTCTGCTCTCCTGTAAAGTAGGGACACCACAGGACCTGGGGCTAGTGGCAAAGATGACACAAGACTAAACACAGGAAATGCAGAATGAGCCCCATCCCTCCTCCATGATGAAGGTTGTTACAATTCCAAGACTTTTTTTTAGGAACTGAGAAGGTATAAGCACCCCAGGTGAGCATAGAGGTGTGGGGGGAGGGCTTGGGGGTCAGAGGAGGGCAAGAGCCGAGGAGGGAGAGTGCTCCTCTACACTTGCTCTGGGATGCACTGTAGGGACACTGGTGTCCTTAAAAGCAGGACAAGCCTGCCACCCAGTGCTGCTTGGTGCCACCACAGCAGCCAGGCAGAGCAGCTGTCTCTCCTGGCTCCACCCCAGGGTCCCCCAGCCTACGTCTGGCTTCTGGGAATCTCAATGGCTTTTAGAATTCTGTTATTCTAATTCAAGGCTGCTACTCTCTCCTCTCACCCGAGAATTCCTCCTTCCACCTGATTCTTCAGTCATCAACTTATAGATCAAAAGAGGGACTTGAGACCCTAGGAGGCATGCCCTGCAGGTGCCATGAAGTTTGAGTACAGCTGGAGTCCCTGATAGCAGCAAGATGAGCATCCAGAGTGGCCACTGGGCAGGGGACTCTGTCGAATATCAGGCCCCCATTAAAAGTGATTATTGTGAAGATAGGGTGGCACAGGGAAAGTGAAAACAGCTGTACAACAACCTTCTGCCTAGTCCACTCAGAGGCATTTGGATTAGGTGGAAGAATTGAATACGACTTCTTGTTTATACAGCATATGTTTCATTATTATATTTCCATATTATAAATAATCAAGTCTTAAAATTTTTTTATATTTTTATTCTTATTTTGTTATAGTGCTTATGACTCTGTGCCCAGCACTGACTGAGAGTTTGATACACATTATCTCATTAATCCTCACACTGCCCTATGTCTAGGAGCCATCATTCCCACTTTATAGATGGGGAAACTGAGGCACAGAAAGGCAAAGCAATTAATCCAGAGTCATAAAGCCAGGATGAAGCAAAGCCAGGATTTGAACCCAGGTCTCCTGGCCCAGATTGTGCTTCTAAGCCTTGATTCCATAGAGGCTTCCTGGCCTTACAAGTTTCTTTGAGTCATCAGTTCAAATCCTACAGACACTTAGCTAAGAAAAAACATTTTTAAAAGCTCTACCAACAGGGCGCCTGGGTGGCTCAGTCGGTTAAAGCCTCTGCCTTCAGCTCAAGTCATGATCTCAGGGTCCTGGGATCAAGTTCTGCATCAGGCTCCCTGCTCAGCAGGAAGCCTGCTTCTCCCTCTGTTCCTAGCTTGTGTTCTCTCTCGGTGTCACTGTCTCTCTCTCTTAAATAAATAAATGCAAGAAGAAGGAGGAGGAGGAGGAGGAGGAGGAGGAGGAGGAGGAGGAGGAGGAGGAGGAGAAGGAGAAGAAGAAGAAGAAGAAGAAGAAGAAGAAGAAGAAGAAGAAGAAGAAGAAGAAAAAGACGACGATGACGACGACAATGCTCTCTACTTGGACACTAAAAAACACTAGCAAAGGAAGGAGAGAGCCCTTGTCAAGAAAACAGGTGAGATCCAGAGTTGTAAGTGATTCTGCCCCTGGTCAGCTGTGTGACCTTGGGCAAGCCACTCAATTTCTCTGGGCTAAGTTTCCTCAACTATAAAATGGGTTGATGCCTAGGCTCAGGCTTATCCCAAGGGTTCCAGGGGGTTATGAAATAATATAATGGGTGTGCACTCAAGCTGTACACTGAAAACATTTCACTATACAGACAATATTATGATGATTTTAATAAAGGATTGTGGATTGCTTTCTCCATTTCTCCTATAAGTGAAGCTGGTGCTAAGAGCTTGGTCATTGGATTGTGAGAATTTCAGAGTGGCATTGACCATGGGTAACTCTCCTAAAGGCCCAGAAACAGCAAAAAAGGAGTGTCATCCCCCACCAGCCAGGCCTGCTCTCCAGCATCCATCATTAAAATGCTGATACCTCTCATCAATATGCTCTTCTACGCGGTAGGCATATCCCTCCATTTTACAGAGAGGAAAACTGAGGCCAATTTGCCATATATCTCTCAGCTTGTAAACAGCAGAGACACACTAGATTCTCTACCTCTTTGTATACTTCCCCCCACCCTTCCCCATACCTCTCCCAGCCCCCAGCATTCACAAAGGATAAAGACAAGAAGCGAGGTTGGCATGAAAAGGCAGCCCAGTGGCCTAGGACCAAGATCCTGATGAGCAAAGACCTCATTTATAAACCAAAGAGAGTCCTGAGGAAAGTTAATTGAAGTGAACAAAATCCCGAAGAATTTAGCATTCAATTTGAGAAACTATTTTTGGCTGAACCAAGATGAAAAGACAAAAGAAAGTGCACCAAAATTGAAGAGAAACTAATTTGGAAGACATAATAGGGAGCAAACTTCGTAAATTTCCTCAGAGCCCAGGAGACGTGATTATTCAAGAAATAATTAGATGCTATCCTGGGGGTAATGAAAGCTAAAAATGAAGAGGGAAGAAATTGAAAACCACCAGAAAGGTCATGGGCTGCTCTCAATATTTTTTTCCTTTACAGATTTGAAGATGCAAGAATTAATTTGCAAAAGAACAATAAAGCCATACAACTAATCGGAGAGGAAATTGAGTTGAGAGAATTTAAATATCTCGCCCATCTGTTCATGATGAATCTGCTGGGAAACACAGAGCCAGGTGTCTCTTGAACCTAGAAGGGGTAGGCAGTCCCTTCCAAAGATGGGTAGAGGAGCACAGAAGCATGTGCCCTGCCCCAAAGCTGAACTGCTTCCTGGCTTGAGGGGTCAGCAACCTTTTTCTGTCAAGGGCCAGATAGTGAATATTTTCGGCTTTGAGGGCCAGATCATCTCTGTTGCTACCATTCAATTTTTCTGCTACAGTGTGAAAGCAATAGTAGCCAGTAAGTCAATAAGTGGACATCGCCATGTTCCAATAAAACTTAATTTACAACAACAGGCAGCAGGCTGGATTTGTCCTTCAGGCTATAGTCTACTCCATCCTACATGAATTGTAGCACCTGGTCTTCCTACCTGTGGTCTGACCCTGCTCCTATTTACCCCAAAATATTAGCTATTAGAAGAATCTAAAACCTAAGACAATAAGACGATGATGATGATGATGATAATGATGATGATGATGGCGACGACGATAAGAAGGAGGAGGAAAAGACTACTAGTACAGAAACACACAGTACTTAGTATTGCTAGGTATGGTTCTCAGCATTTATATAACATCTACTATCTTCAAAACAATCTTTATAAGGAAGGTATAATTTTATAGATGGGGAACTGAGGCCCAGGGAGGTGAAGTAACTTGCCCAAGGTCACACGGTGACCAGAGTGTGAGAGGCAAGATTTGAATCCATATAGTCTGGCTCCAGAGTCCATGCTCTTAACCACTATATTTTACTGCTTCTAATATGATTGGCTCCAAATTCATCAGGAACTTTCCACTGCTTACACCATCAAATCCAAATTCATTAGCTCAGTACACATCATAGGTGACTTGGTACATCTCACCTCTCTAGCCTCATCTTTCTCCAGGCCTCATCCCTGCCCCATGCATCCAGAACTGCTTCAAGAGCCCTCTATTTCCATGCTTCGTTCATGCTATTCTCACTTCCTGGGATTCTCTCCTCCTCCTTCACTCACTAATACCTATTGTACCTTCTCAGGTAAAACTCAGTAAAAGCATTATCTCTAATCAGCTGTCCATGGCCTATTGTCTGTTCCAGGTTGATCGATTCACTTTCCCTCTATGAATCCTAGTTTCAATGCCTATTAATTGGTGGCAGATAGTGGAATACCTGATTCTCCCAATAACCACTAACACTCTAGTATAAATTAGCCAATAAAATTAGCTTGGTTTCCTAGGAGCACCTTGGAGGAGCGAGAAACAGAAGAAATAAGTTTGGATGTAGGGGAGAGAAAGGTTGTATGTCATAGGACTACATTGAAAACTGATTCTATTCAAGGTTGGGATGCAGCTCTACTTGGTTGAGGGCCTGACAACCTGTCTCTCCAGCTCATATTCCCCCAGGGACTGAGTTCTATCAGACTGAATACCAACTCCTTCTGCTCTAATTCTGATTCTCCAAGGAAACTTTGACCTATAAATTGGTTTTATCCACTCAAATCTGATTCAAATCTGTTATTCCCCAACTCACTGTTCACAACTTTTTTACTCTTTCATCCACTCCTTTATTTTAAAGTAACTTTGAACTAGGAGTTTTGACTCCTGTTCTAGCATGTTATCCTTCCAGCCTTCTATCCAACTATCCTTCCTTCCATCCACCCTTCTATTCATTTCATCCATTCATTCACTCAAACATTGGCTGAGTGCCCATGGTAAACCAGACCCTTTACGGGGGCTTTAGTAGACAGAGATAAACCTAGAAGGGAAGGACTTCACCTTGAGGGTCTCATGACAGAGAAGGGACAGCTCTCCTTCTGTCTGAGCATCTCTCCTTCTCTGACACTATTTGCAGGAAGCCCTGAGTCCTGTTTCCTTGGAGTACCCAAAGTCTTGCCCCTGCCCTTCCTCATTTTCCCTCAGCCTCTCCCCTATATGTTTCTGCTCCTCAATAGTCCACCTCTCCTTCCTCCCCAGGGGAAGGACAATCCTCCCTCCTTTCCAGGCTCATTCTGTACTTCCCTCACCCCAGTCCTCTTGAATTCGTTCTCTTCCGCCTTCTGTAGCCTCTTCCCTTATCATTAATTACTCCAGTAATTACCATTTATGTTACTGTTTATTTGGTGTTTATATTCAACAATACCACCCCATGGCTGAGCCACTGAGATCTCTAGGATGGATTACTATAATAGCCTCCTTCCCCATCATTCTTGTCCTACCCTGCAGTCTTTACTCAATTCAGTATGAAAGGTTGTGCACAAAAAATGCAAGTCAGATACCAACATGTCTTTGCTCCAAGCCCTCTGGTGGATCCTCTTTCATCCAGCGTAAAAGCCTAAGGCCCTACACTGTCCTACCCAGCCCTAAATGATCTCCAAGTCTTCTGCTGCTCTTCTCCACTCGTTCCACCCCTACTACACATCACTGTTCTCAAACACACACCTACCTCAGGGCCTTTGTACTTGCTACTTTCTCCACTGAGAGAACTCTTCTTCCAGATCTCTCACAGTTTCCCCTCTCACTTCATGTGGGACTTATTCAAATATTTCTCATCAGCAAAGCTTTCTCTGAATGACCATGAAAAAATAACATCCCACTCCTCCCCATTATTCTCGATCTCCATTTTCCTGCTTTATGCTCTCTTGTGACATTTTCCATCACTGGACATATGATATATTTATTTATTTATTTGTTACCATCTTCCCCACTTAGGATGCAAACCCCTGAATGTGGGGGCTTTTTCTGGTTTTGTTCACTGCTGTACCTCCCGTACCTATTATGGTTCCTAGAAAAAGTAGGTGCTTAATACATACTATGAAATAAATGAATGCATGAATTAAATGTCCACCTCTCTACCAAATCTTTCCCCTAAGCCTACAAAAATGTCCAAACCTCTCTCTCTCTCTCTTTTTTTTTTTTTTTGGTTTTTTAAAAAGATTTTATTTATTTATTTGAGAGAGGAAGCACAGAAGGAAAGGGAGAAGCAGACTCCCCGCTGAGCCAGAAGCCTGATGTGGTACTTGATCCCAGGACCCTGAGATGGACCCCGAGACCATGACCTGAGCCAAAGGCAGATGCTTAACCAACTGAGACACCCAGGAAGCCCGCCTTTATTTTTTTTAGAGGGGTAGGGGGAGAGGCAAAGGGAGACAGAGAATCCCAAACAGGCTCCATGCACAGCATGGGACATAAGGCTCGGTCTCACAACCCTAAGATCAAGACCTGAGCTGAAATCAAGAGTCAGATGTTCAACCAACTCAGTCACCCCCAAGTGACTCAGGTACCCCCAAGCTATAGGTCACTCAGGTACCCCCAAGCTTCTATTTTTAAAACAAATGAGGCAAAACAATAACATTTCTTTGCCTCAAATTTACCTTTTCCCTATGTTTTTTCTTTCACCACCATCCAGGAACATAACTCCTTTTTTTCCCATTTTTTAATTAAAAAATTTTTTTTAAAGATTTGTTTATGTTAGAGGGTGAGAGAGCATGCAAACCAGGGGGAGGGGCAGAGAGAGACTGAAAGGGAGAGAAGATCTCCAGCAGACTTCCTGCCAAGGGCAAAATCTGACCAACCACAGGACTTGGTCCCAGGACTGGGAGATCATGACCCTAGTAAAAACCAAGAGTCCGCAAGAGTCTGATGTCTAATCAACTGAGCCACCCAGGTGCCCCCAAATGCACAACTCTTTTTAACATAATTGCTATCAATGTGTGCATACAATTTTGAGTTCCTTTTTCTCCCCTAATCATTCCTTGCACACGCTGACAAATGTTCTTGCTGCAAAGCACTTCAGGGCTGTGCTTCTCATGTTTCCTCCACTCTGATCCCACTGTCCAACTTCTGCCACATCCATAATTCCCTTTACACTCTTTGACTCAGTATCTTCCTTTAAAACAAATACCTCTTTATTTTTTAAAAAGTCTTGTAAATGTTACCAGAAATAGAAAACCAGTGTGACCCGCCATAATTAGAATGCAGCTGTAAAAATGAAAACAAAAACAAAGTGATTAAATTCTAGACAGAGACTGTCACCTGCTGGGGGTTCTGGGCCAGAACCTCTCCTGCTACCTCTGCTCTTTGTGAAAAGAGACATCAGCAACTGTCAGAGAGACGTTAGAGACCCAGGAGCTACACAGCACAGTGACTTGAGTTAATAATGCTCTACTGTACACTTGACATTTGCTAAGAGAAGAGATCTAGCATTCACACACACACACACACACACACACACACACACACACGCATACACACAGGTACCGATGTGAGATAATGGATAGGTTAACTTGTGATGATTTCACAATGTATATTGTGAATCAATATACAATATCAAAATATTATATACTTTATCAAAAAACACTGTATACTTCAAATACATAATTTTATTTGTCAATTATGCCTCAAAAAAGCTAAGAGCTAAAAAAGGACTTTTTAGCTCCATATGGAAACTCCATACCAAGGCCTTCTCAAGGAGTCCTCTGGACTGGAAAGCTAGGGAGATGCGCTGACATTCTCAGTGTCGCTCAAAGGTGCGGAATATCCCTGATTTCATGGCATTTAATGTCCTGCCTATGCTCCCCCAAAACTCAAACTCATCTTCCAAGTGAAGTGTAAGTCTCCTTTTGGAAGATTCTGGAAAGGCAGAAAGGCGGCTAGACTGCAAGGCAGCCCTGAGCGACTACTCGCTTGGTTCTGGACTTGTGTGGACTTCAATCTCAGAGAAGTCATTTCTGTTCTCTGGAAATCAGACTCCTCCTCCCCTCTAAGAGAAACAGTTGATTTGGAGGATTTTTAACATTTGTAATCTGTTGGGGCCCTATGTTTATCATGTTAGTGATAAATCTAACATCCCACCAAATTAACAAACCATGATTCATTTAACCCACCTATAGGACATTTATATTATTTTTGGTTTTTCACAGTATTGCCACTGCTACAATTACATTTTCCCCTTAAAACAGCACTTCCCTATTTTTGAATTCTTTCATAGGATAAATTTCCAGAGTTGTTATTCATAGATGAAAGCGTGTAGGTCTAATCCTCAGTGGACAGTGGTCTTCCCAAAGGCTTGGACAATTTCACCACATACACAGTGCCTGGGAGTGTGTTCTGGGAACAGGCCATGAGCACTAGCAGTAGGGATATCCAGAACTTTTTAAAACCTGGGGCTTGGATGAAAGACCTCAATGTGAGACAGGAATCTATCAAAATCTTTGAAGACAATCTCTTTGACCTCAGCTGCAGCAACTTCTTCCTATAAACATCGCCAAAGGCAAGGGAAGCAAGGGCAAAAATAAACTACTGGGACTTCATCAAGATAAAAAACTTTTGCACAACAAAAGGAACAGTCAACAAAACTAAAAGACAACTGACAGAATGGGAGAAGATATTTGCAAATGACATATCAGATAAAGGGCTAGTATCTAAAATCTATAAAGAATTTATCAAACCCAACACCCAAAGAACAAATAATCCAATCAAGAAATGGGCAGAAGAGAGGCACATGGGTGGCTCAGTGGGTTAAAGCCTCTGCCTTCGGGACGCCTGGGTGGCTCAGTTGGTTGAGCAGCTGCCTGGGATCGAGTCCCACATCGGGCTCCTTGCTCAGCAGGGAGCCTGCTCCTCTCTCTGCCTACTTGTGTTCTCTCTCTGTTAAAATAAATAAACAAAATCTTAAAAAAAAAAAAAAAAGCCTCTGCCTTCAGCTCAGGTCATGATCCCAGGGTCCTGGGATCGAGCCTCGCATCGAGCCTTGCATCGGGCTCTCTGCTCAGTGGGGAGCCTGCTTCCCCCTCTCTTTCTGCCTGCCTCTCTACCTACTTGTGATCTCCCTCTCTCTGTCAAATAAATAAATTAATTAATTTTTAAAAATCTAAAAAAAAAAAAAAGAAATGAGCAGAGGACATGAACAGACATTTCTGCAAAGAAGACATCCAAATGGCCAACAGACACATGAAAAAGTGCTCCGCATCGCTCAGCATCAGAGAAATACAAATCAAAACCACAGTGAGATACCACTTCACAACAGTCAGAATGGCTAAAATTAACCAGTCGGGAAACGACAGGTATTGGCGATGATGCAGAGAAAGTAGAATCCTACACTGTTGGTGGGAATGCAAGCTAGTGCAGCTACTCTGGAAAACAGTATGGAAGTTCCTCAAAAAGCTGAAAATAGAGCTACCCTATGACCCAGCAATCACACTACTGGGTATTTACCCAAAAGATACAAATGAAATGTAGTGATCCAAAGGGGCACGTGCACCCGAATGTTTATAGCAGCAATGTCCACAATAGCCAAACTATGGAAAGGACCTAGATATCCATCAACAGATGAATGGATAAAGAAGTGGTATATATATATAGTGCAGCCATATATAGCCATAGTGCAGCCACTATGGCTGCACACTATGCAGCCATCAAAACTAAATCTTGCCATTTGCAATGACATAGATGGAACTAGAGGGTATTACACTAAGTGAAATAAGTCAGTCAGAGAAAGACAATTATCATATGATCTCCCTGATATGAGGAATTTGAGAGGCAGGGCAGGGGGGGGTGTTGGGGGAAGGGAGGGAAAAAATGAAAATAAGATGGGACTGTGAAGGGAGACAAACCATAAGAGACTCTTAATCTCAGGAAACAAATTGAGGTTTGCTGAGGGGTTGGGGGGATAGGGTGGCTGGGTGATGGAAATTGGGGAGGGTATATGCTATGCTGAGTGCTGTGAATTGTGTAACACTGATGATTCAGAGACTTGTACCTCTGAAGCAAACAATACATTATATGTTTAAAAAAAATCTGGGGCTTTAGGAAGATGTGAATTTAAGGGAAAAAGATTCACCTTCAAATGGAGCTTTGTTTCCGAGCTCACACCTCAAAAGCCCCAGTGACCTCAAACTTTCTCCCTCCCTACCCAGATCTCAGCCCCTCCTTCTTCCCAAACTCTTACACCTGAAACAAGTAAGGGATTTTAGGGAAATAACCTTTTCCCTCTTGCTTTCTCTTCTGTGGACCTGTCACTTCACTACCCTTTCCTCTAACAAGGGGGCTCACAGCCCTGGTGTCCCTTACACCCACCAGGATGGGTATCTGAAACTGTACCCAAGACCAGCACATTTGAGACCGAGTTTGGATGTTTAGGAATATCTTATTCTTGGTTCTGAAGGGTATGTGCTTTTTCTACATGATTTTTCACCCTCATCCAGCAACAGGAAATCTACACTCTTTCCAGTGTGGTAATATCCTGTCTCCCATGAGTGTGTCAGCTCTCTGACGGCAGGGATTTGTGTCTGTCTTGTTCATGGCCACATTTTTTGCACCTACAGCAGTTCTGGGCACATAGCAGGGGCATAAAACATACTTACAGAATGAATGGATGTTGCAACCAAGCTCCTCTGCATTGATTTGGTCGTGGTGTAGAAAATGGGGCCAGGCCATTCTGAGCTTCTAAGCTTCTGAGCCCAAAGGGAGAGAACATATTCTCACAATATGGCAGTTTATGGAGAAATAAGGATTTTTGTAATCTGGAGAACTTCAAGATTACTCAAATTCAAATCCAGATTGTGAATAAAGTGAATCAATGAGAATCATTTCTTAAGAAGATGGGTAGAATCCTTCTCTTCTTCAATGAAGGGGATATTCACTCTGAGAGGAGAGAAAAAGGTAGAGAAAATGAACGAGGAAGAAAGAGGGGAAAAAGAAAGGTGAGAGAGGGGCCCCCTTGGCTGGCTCAGTTAGTAGAGCATAGGACTCTTGATCTCAGGGTCGTGAGTTGAGTTCCATGTAAGCCATAGAGATTGCTTAAAAATAAAATATTTTTTAAAGATTTTATTTATTTATTTGAGAGAGAGAGAGAGAGAGAGAGAGAGAGTGCAAGTGGAGGGGAGAAGCAGAGAGAGAAGGAGAAGCAGATACCCCACAGAGCAGGGAGCCTGATATGGGGCTCCATCCTAAGACCTTGGGATCACAACCGGAGCTGAAGGCAGATGCTTAACCAACTGAGCCACCCAGGTGCACCCAAAATAAAATCTTTTAAGAAAACCCAGAAAGAAAAAAAAAAAGAAAGAAAACCCAGAAAGGTGAAAGAAGTAAGAGAGACTATGTGACTTGACAGACAAATTGAGCAAAGAATAAAAAGCAAAAATTCCAGAACTATGTTGTTCAATAAGTCATTTTAAAACATTGTGGGAGGCAGGGGA
The DNA here is from genome assembly GCA_028533885.1 of Nasua narica. Classification (NCBI taxonomy): domain Eukaryota; kingdom Metazoa; phylum Chordata; class Mammalia; order Carnivora; family Procyonidae; genus Nasua; species Nasua narica. The sequence continues at coordinate 45,897,495 of CM052799.1, forward strand.
GGTAAAACCTGTTTTTAAAAATCAGTTTTAAAGCTGATAGGTTTTTAATGTGTTCCAGAGTAATGTGGCAAAGCTGCGCCTGAGCCCTGGATCCTGCTACTGGGAACCTGGACTTCGGAGCCAGCATCTGGGACAGAGACTGAAAGCCAGGACCAGGTCAGGACCCTGGAGAGCGCCAAGCCCGTGGATAGGAGAGGGGCTCAGGCAGCAAGCCCAGCAAACTCTGCCAGGCAGGGCTGATGATGTCTCCTTTTCCCAATCCCCTTCTGAGTATTAAGGGACTGGAGTCTTACACTCTTGACTGAGGCCTTGTGCTACCCGGGCATGCAGACTCTGAGAAATGGAATCTTGGAGCTGAAAGTGGCTGTTGCCAATCTCCCTTGGAGATTTCAAACTCAGATCCCACTGCATTTTCCGATCACCTCCCTCACTGCTGACTTCTGGGTCCTGTGTGTATCTGATTCTAGAGACCATTGGTTCCCTACTCTGCCCACATTATATGTGAGAAAACCCCAAACGCCACTTGAGAAATGTAATGAAATACCCTAAGTCACCCTGAGATGAGGCCTCATATTCTGAAGGGGAAGCTTCATGTGTGCAACAGGTTTGGGGCCCATTGGACTATAATTCCTTCTCAGAGGGCCCCACTAGATCCTTTGAGGTTCCTGCAGGTATCCCCATCTAATGGTCCCAGAAGAGGGGTCCACAAAGGCTCTAGGCTCTGAAGTTCTTTGTTCTTTATCTTGTTTTTCCTCTTTCCCCATCAGAATGCCTACAATCAAGGAGCTACCTAAAACCAACAAATGGTTTACTTTCTATGAGTAACAATCATTGTGCTTGTCTTAGTTCACTGCACAGTGATGGACTCCTTGCTGGTTGGACAATTTACGAGCCCCCACTCTGTCCCAAATTTTTCTGGTCTGGCTAAAGCTTAGTCCCTTCTGGGGCTCATCCCTGTGCAGCTAATCAGTTATAAATGCAAGAAAAGCTGAGAGGCTCTGGTAACTACAGCAATACAAGATAGCTGGATCCCAATGCCAACTCTCTGAAGCAAAAATCACTATATAGCTTGGGGAGAGAAAAAGCCTTGCTCAAGGTCAACAGCAAATACACAACTTTTGTAACCCAGAGCTAGGGACAAAGACAGAGAGGCTGAGCTGCTTTAGACTCTGAAAGAGAGAACCAGGTCTCAAAATAAAGCCATCATCACTCATCTCCTGGGGCCTGCAGGACACTCTTATGTGTGTCTGGCACTGGGTTTTATCCCCAGTATATGTCATGAGAGGCATAAAAATGTGGTCTCCTGTCTCCAGGTGTCCCATATCTATGTATCACGGGATCAGAAATCCCAGCCTTGCAGATGACAATATTTCTTTTGTGTTATCTTGGTGTCCTCATTCAGAATGCAAAGGTGCTTCAAAATTGGCTCATGTGATGGGACGCCTGGGTGGCTCAGTTGGTTGAGCAGCTGCCTTCGGCTCAGGTCATGATCCCAGCGTCCTGGGATCGAGTCCTGCATCGGGCTCCTTGCTCGGCAGGGAGCCTGCTCCTTTCTCTGCCTCTGCCTGCCTCTCTGCCTGTGTTCTCTCTCTGTTAAATAAATAAGTAAAATCTTTAAAAAAAAAATTGGCTCATGTGATTATGGAGGCTGAGAAGTCCCACAATTTGCCATCGGCAAGCTGGAGGCCCAGCAAGGCCAGTGGTGTAGTTCAGCCTGAGTCCAAAGGCCTGAGAGCCCAGGGAGCCAATGGCATAAATCTCAATCTGAGGGCCAGGTAAGATCAGATGAGATGAGATGTCTCAGCTTACACTGTGAGGAAGAAAAAAGGGACCAATTTCTCTTTCCTGTTCTATGCAGGCCCTTAACAGCTTAGACAAAGCTCATCACATTGGGAAGGCTATCTGCTTTACTGAGTCCACTGGTTCAAATGCTAATCTCTTCCAGAAGCACCTTGACAGCATACCCAGTAATATCCAAAATGTGTTTAATCTGGACACATGATGATCAAGTCAAGTTAACATATAAAATTAATCATCACCCTGAGGGTTGGGTGACCTTATAGGGTCATTTGGGCCCAGGTGAGCATGAGGGCATTCTACCACTGCCCTTCTTCTTCCACCCAACACATGAACTCAGATGAGGTCAGATTAGAGCTGCAGTTGGTACAGCCTTGAAGGGGAAATTAGTACAACCAGGGATCATTATTACTATTCTTCAGAGCAACAACAGCTAACATTGAATACTCATCTTAGAATAATCTGACTACTAGCTAGCATTTATTTGAGCATTGACTATGTACCAGGCACTATGCCAGGTGCTTTATTCACATTAGCCCATCTGTCTGTCCCACCCTGTAGATGCTATACCCATTTTATGGATAAGGAAATTGAATATTAGTCTAGGTATCTCATCAAGGTGACTCGGACTGAAGTCTAGCAGCGCCAGGACTTGGACACAGGTATCCAACTGCAAACACCATACTCCTAACTCTGATCTTGCTCTTCTTTGAGAACTGACCACTCCAAACATGTTGGGGTCACAGGAATAAACAGAACAGATACAATCCCTTCCTATGTGGATTTAATAATCCTGGAGGAGTCATTTCTGAGCATGCACTGTCTACCTGACACTGTGATTTGCTTGTATTCAATTATTTATATGACAACCCTACAAAGTAAGGACATTATTATCCCCATTTGACATACCGAGGCAGGGCTCAGAGAGGTTAAGTCATTTTCCCCAGCATCAGACAGTAGGGTCAGGCAGGGTGTGGAAGAGGCCAGAGAACACCTTCCATGGTGTTCAAGGCAGATACCCTGTCCCCAGTTTACTATGTAGTCTAACCTTCTCTAAGCCATCATACTACCTACCTGGCAGGGTCAATGCAATGATCAAATTAGAAACCACAGAAGAGCATCAACAGAGGGGAGCCTAATACAAGTCAGTTACCTCTCTCAAATTTCAACATGGCAGTGAGGTCATGGGAGATCCATAACCCCCACTTGGAGAGCCATTAGTTGATAGGGAGCATGCCAGGAAGTTGCCCCAGGTCCAGAGATGCATCCCCTCTGGACCCAGCATTGCCCTTCCAACATCTGAGGACCACTGAGTACCACCCAGTAGGCTCAAGGGGAAGTGGCCCTTCCAACCCAAATGCAATATTCACCTTGGCCACATGAGGACAGCACATACCCATACAACACTCTGGTCACAGTGATTCCTGGATATGGGGCTCCTGCTGCTGCTTCCAGAAGGAAGGATTCATAACAGAAAACTGGGAGACCTCTCCCCACCCTATTCTGCCCAACGTTCCTCCTTACCCTTCACTTGTTCACAAATCCTCCCTTTAGGTAAGTGCTTACTTGAAGAGTTAAAGCCATAGTCTAGACACTACTATCACTTCTTATTCAGCCAGTATTTATTGAAAACCTGCTTCACACCAGGCATGATTCTAGGTGATGGATACTCAGAAGTCACAAAACATTCAAAGATTCCTGTCCTTACTGAGCTCACAGTCTACTGGAAGTTGCTGCCTTCCTGCATACATTATTTTTATGAAAAATTTCAAACATGCAGAAAAGTTGAAAGAATTTTACAGGGAACACCCATAGACCCACCACCTCTATCACCTGTATATCCACGTATTTATCCCTCTATTCACCGATCCTACTTTTTCTTGCATTTTGTGGAGTTGTAGACATCCCTATATTTCTGCTCTAAATAATTACTAGAATTCAGTGTTTATTCATGCTCTTTTAAAGGTACAATCAATATTTAGTGAAATGCACAGATCTTACGTGAACAATTGTGTGGGTTTTGACAAATGCACACACTTGTGCACCTAAATCTAATCACAATAGGATGATTGTTAGCTGCTTTTTATGAGTTCTGCAATTTTGGGCTGGTTATCTAACTTATCTGGACTAGTTTCATCAGTTTTTCAGAGCAATAAAGTTTCTGAAAACATTAAATGAAGTAGTATATGAAAGCACCTAGAGGAGTCTCCCCTCGTGCTCTCTCTTGCTCATGGTCTTTCTCTAACCTGTGTGCTCTTTCTCAAATAAATAAATATCTTTAAAAAAAAAAAAAAAAAGCACCTGGACCATGAAAAACACATGGGTTATACAGTGAGCCTGCCCAGGGTGGAATTCTCCACTATTTTCTGGCTGTATGACTTTGCGCAAGTTGTTTAACTTCTCTGAGTTTCTATTTCCTCCTCTGAAGTCAGTCATTGAAAACATATTTTTTTTAGTAGTGGTCTCATCCAGGCTGAACCCTAGAATCACCTGAGGAATGTTTACACATAGTCAACATGCCCTAATTATGTGGAAATGTATAAATATGCTTTCAGAATGGAGAATGACTGGCGTTCGGAGAACTAGGTTCAGGTAACCCGTCTGCAGACCTGGGCAGACCTTGGGTAAGGAGGACACTCAAACTCTCTGGCCTCAGTTTTTCCATCTTACAATGGCAACATCATGGGCTTGTCATGAAATACAAATGAGCTCATGAATATGAGAGAAGCCTGTGAACTGTAGAGTGTTCCACCCTAGGAGATAGATACTTTAACACTGGATCAGAAAGAACCTTCCAGATCTTAATTTAACGTAATTAACTCTTTTAAAGGAGGAAATCAAAGCATGGGGGAAGAATCAACCTTTTTATCACCCCGAGGAAATGCAAACTGGCCCAGATGTTAGCTCAGACCCCAGGGGGTGCAGTGACTTTAACTGCTCTTGTCTTACCTCCTTCAGGCAGCCTTTTCTAATCATACCTGTTTCTTTCTCTTTCTTCTATCATCTGCTTTATACAATTAGGAACTTGTGAGAAACTCCCATGTTTTCCACTGCGTGGAAATGAAGAAAAGAAATTGTGGCATACATATGCCCACTACCCACTCCTGTACCTCAGACATTAACATTGATCACTGATCTTTTTTCCACTGACACCACATGTGCCCTAGGGGCCTATCCCTCCCTAGCTGTACTCAAGTCAACCTCACCAAATGATCAATACCAACAGGTGAAATGACACCTCTCTGCCATTCTTCCTGATAATGACATTTCAATAAATACTGGCTGGCAATGAGAGCGGCTTTGTTCCCCTAAACAGAGTACTGAATCTTTGAGGACAGGACCATGTATTATTCTCTCTGGTGTGCCAACAACGTTTTAAGCATTTCAGATGGCAGATGCCATTAACCTACCCCTTTCTGGTTGGAAAGGCAGTGTACCAAGGTAGGCACGGTCTCTGGAGCAAGACAGTCCTAACTTCTAGACACAGCTCTGCCACTTGCTGGCTGGGTGGCCTGGGGCAAAGTGACCTCCATTCCTGAAGCACCATTTCCCCATCTGCAAAACGAGGGAGCACACTGGCTCTCTTGCAAGAATACTGCAAAGGTTCTGTGAGCCCATGCAGGTAAATAAAGCCCCTAGCACAGTGCCTGGGACAGAGCAGATGCTCAGCAAACAATGACTTGTGTCATTAGCATGATTGCTGAGGTACAGGAAGGAGAAGGTGAGCCAAGTCTATAAAATTACAAGCCAGATGTGCTCACTGGAGCCTGACAGAATAAAAAAGACATCCTCCCATGCCTGAAATCGGTGAGTGCATGATAAGTACTTATCACTTCGCCTGGCAGCTAATACAGGTATTTGTTACTGCAAAGGTAGTAATTTCTGGAACAGAGCTAGGGCTGGAAAGGTTTAGGTGAATTTGTGTCTGAAGAGCTCATGGTACCCAGAAAAGAGGGGAAACTGAGGGCTTCCTCATGCCAACTAGCCAGAGCAAGGCAAGTGTGTTTGCAGAAGCACCTATCTGCAGGTGATGGAGAGGAAGAGAAGCCTGGTAAGTGGGGTGGAAACAGGTGACACATTCCCACCCAGGTGCAAGGCAGGCAGCAAAGAGGAGGTGTCCAGGATAGGGATCCAGATAGACAGGTGGGTGATAGATAGCTGGAACTCACTGGGTATGGAGGTACAGAGAAGGGTCAGAGAAGAACAAGAGCAAGATACACAGTTGAGGCTCAGCTCTGAGAATGAGGCTTCATTCAGTCCAGGAGTTAACGGACATGCAAGGTCAGGGAGCTTGGGTCATCTGTGCCCACATCCCAGAATCGGTGATCAGCTGAGGGGCTTTGAGCCCAACCTCTAGGCTGCTTTCATTGCTCTCAAGGTGCCTCAGCCCCCAGCCTGAGGAGCTTCCCTGAGCACTCCCTCTGGCCCAGCAGAGTGATACATACATTGCTTGTCTCTCCTTGTGAGTGTCTGTCAGAGCAAATTTGTGGTTGCAGCATTCACATGCTTCAGGAAATCCAGGAGGCTGGGTGCTTCAGGGGAATGGCCAGATTTAGCGATGACTAATATCTTTGGATGACATCAGGAGACTCATTCCCTGGCCAAAGCCATGGAAAATAGGACAGGGTGGGTTTCCAGGAAAAAGAAAAAGGAAGAAAAGAGAAATCTACTCAAATGCCACCACCTTGATTGCAGTGGGACTTCTAAACAGGTCCTGAGTAGAGTATAAGAGTCCAGATTCCCTCCGTTGTCACCCTCAGTTCTGTTATCAAGTTGCGGCATGCTGCGGAGGAAGTCACTTGGGGCTTCCTCCTCACTGTAAAATTAAGACAGGTACACCTGCTCTGACTTGTGAAGCAAAAATGAGGGGCAGAGGTGAGCAAGCTCTTCGGAAAGCACAAAGTGATAGACCAGGGATAACAAATGCATGTTCTTTTGGGCACTGACTCTGCTTGCTTGTGGCTGCCTGATCGCTGTGTTGAGAAGGATTCTGAAGCTGAGGCCAGGCCAGAAGAGCTGTGTGGTCACTTAGCTATGTCTGCCAGGGGTGCAAAAGTGAAGGGCACCCCCTCCCATGCTCTATGTTTGCCATATGTGTGCTAAATGGTTGTGAGGTGCCGTCACCGTCATTTCTTCTTGTTTAGCCCAAAGCCACCCTGAGAAGAGGCCAATATGCAGCCTCTGTTCAGGAGGCATCAAAGGTGCTCATCCCGCATGTCCCTTCCCTGCCCTTCCTCTGTCCCTCCCACCCTCCCTCCCTCCCTTCCTTCTTTTTCTTTTCCTTTCCTGTTCCTTTCCTTCTCTCTCTCCTCCTTAGCAGTAGGACCAGGTAAAGTGGACTCAGGCCAGATTTCAGGATCAACAATATCAAACTCCGAAGAGCAGAAAGAACTGGAAGCCAAGGTCAAGTTGGCAAAAGTCAGATGCATGGAGGGCGACACGCAGAGTCATACAAAGACAGTGAGCAGGCATAAACATCAGGACCCACAGAGGTGGAGAAGAGGCCCTTTCTCCGAGTGAAGGTCAGGGACACTGAGACCTGGCCAGGCAGGGATGAAGAGCATGAGAAAGCCAGTCATGAGCAAACCATTTGCCCCCAGCAGCTGCCTGGGAGTGTGGGAGGAGCAGAGGTGCTGGTATGAGCTCTGCTGTGCCATAGCTGCGTGGCTTAGGTCAGTCACTGACGCTGTGAGGCTCAGGGTCTTCACCTGGAACACGGAGATCACAATCCTTCTACCTCCCAGCTCAGGAGATTCCTGTGAAGACTAAGTGACACCATGCCCACAGCAACCTGACAGTGTCCCAGTGTGCCCTGCCTCCTCTCCTCCACCCCCTCTGCTGCCTACATCAGGCATCAGGTCAACCCCCACAGGCCTGCCCCCCCGCCCCCGGCTCAATCTGGGAGACCCAGGGCCAAAGGCACAGAGGAGGCCTGTGAAAGACAAAATGTTGCCTGTGTCATTGATTATGGATGCCCTCTCTTGTCCCTGTTCCCAGGCCCTGGAATGTCCATAGTCTTCCAGATTCTAAGTTTTCCTGGGACTTAGACCCACCCCTGCCCAGTGGTTTCTAGCTCTTCCTGGGACTGGCCCAATATGGTGCTGGGAAGGAAACTTGTGGTTCTTTGCAATTAATCTAGAAGTCCAGAGCACTGAGTAGGGAGCAACCATGATTATTTACTTGTCCCTCAGTGTCCCAGCCTTTTGTCATGCTCTCAGTGCCCACTAAGGGGGCACTGACATTATTGAGAAGTACGTGCCTTCTCAACCTCTCTTCAGAGGAAGAGTGGGCAGAGCATGGGTGTCAGACTCAGGCCCCTGAATCACAGCCAGGCCACCTCATGGCTCAGAGACCTCCAGTGCCTTTCTGGGGCCTCAGTTTCCTCATCTGCAGGTTCTCTCCAGCCCAGTGGCTATAGGACTACATAAGACAATGTATGTGTATGAAAGGGCTCTGTAAACTGCAAAGTACTGGATATATATTAACTCATGTCCCCCCACCCCCTAGAAACTCACAACTCAGAGTAAGTCCTGGGGGCCTGTTCTGGGCGGTGACTAGGGAACAGATCACCCTGCTTCTCTAAGTCACATCACATGGTCATCCCACCCCTATTACTGCCTAATTTCCAGCTATGTCCCTTCTTCACTTCAGTTAAAAGAGACTTTCCATTACTTTCCAGTTATACCACATACTTTCAGGCCTTAGCACCTATGCTCAGGCTGATTCTTCTTTTTTTTTTTTAAGGTTTATTTATTTATTTGTCAGAGAGAGAGAAAGAGAGCGCACAAACAGAAGCACAAGCAGGGGGAGGAGCAGGTAGAGGAAGAAGCAGGCTTCCTGCTAAGCAGGAATCATGACTTGAGCCGAAGGCAGATGCTTAAATGACTGAGCCACCCAGGCATTGCCAAGCTGATTCTTTTGCCTGGAATGCCCTTTGCCTCCTGGCCTGGCAAACTCTTATGCATCCTACAAGACCCAATTTCCATGACAGTCCCCCTGGGAAGCCTCCCTGTCTGATACCCCTTCCCCCAGGCAGAAGTAGTATCCTGCTCACTGCACTCCAACAGACTTCTATTTTTGCATGCTGTATTAGAATGAGACTGGAGAGGGCAGGCTGAGTAGTTGGCTTTGATGCATGCATCTCCTGGCCCAGAACACAGTGGGTGCTTAGTTAGAGTGTGGACTTGCACCCATTGCCTTCTCCCACTCACCCCAGACTGGCCACGTGTCTGCTTTTGGAACTCCACACAGGCTTCCTCCTGACTTTACAAGCCCTCGATTCTTGTTCAGCCTAGCTCATGTTCCTCCAGACATCACAGAGCAAAGTCGTCCCGAGGCAACCACAGGATGCTGTGCCCCTGTGTGATGGGGGTGTGCAGGAACAGAGGGGCAGTGGTCCCAGAGGAGCCAACTGGGAGCTCGGAAGGCCGTCCGTCACCATGGAGACAGGGCTCATGGGCCAGCCAGGCCCAGGCTGGTCAGTGAATGAATAAACGTGGCCCATTTTTCTGCCTTTGTTTGGAGCCTCCCTGGGGCTTCCTGCTGTCAGCCCCAGCTGTGGGGAAGGCGGAATTTGCCTGATATCGCTGAGCCGCCGCCTGGCAGCGCCGAGCCTGGCCCGGGCCGCCCCACGCCAAGATTCATGCCCAGCTAACAAGCCCTACTTTGTTCCTGTGGGAAAGTCCAGCCCCTCAGGAAAGAGCCCTCACTCAGGCCGGCCCCTGGTCTGGGGACTCAGTGAGGCAAACAAAGCTCCATCCGTTGGCGACAATTCACAGGCCCCAATGTCCACCTCCATGCCCAGTGAGATGGACGGGTCTGCTCCTGAAGGCAGAACTCTGTGGTGCATCCTTGTGCCACTCCTCTGGGAGGCCGAAATGCAAACCCCTGCCAAAGGGCTCCCCCACCTGCCCCAGGCTTTGGTTTCAAAGGGAGAGGCTGGTGGGCCCGGACCAGGGCTGCAGGGGCAGAACTCAGCTGATGTGTACATGTGGCCCGGGGGAAGTCAGCCTGGCCCCCGCATTCCCTAGAGGTGAGACCTAGTGGACCTTAGACATTCTTACTGTATTCCACTCTTGTTGCTGGCTGGTGCCCTGCTCCCACCTCTGTCCACACAGGTGGCCTTGGCCTTGCCTCATCATCCCACTTCATCAGCCGCAAGATAAGGATGCTGAGTCCAGCTGCCTTCTCTGATGTCATTGATGCTGACAGTGATAAGGAGTAACTTCATTTAGCACTAGTTTTGTGCCAGGCTCTCTGCAAATGGTCCCCCATGGGCTCTTTCATTGCAAAGGTTCTCACAATGAGAATTCACCAGCTCTGATGTCTCCAGAGAACCACAGGCAGGTAACATGAAGGACTGTCAGAGCCCAGAGGTAGGAGAGCAGGGGATGGTGGACACTGTGGGCACCCAGTGATCCCTGCCTTGCCTACTATATCCCCAAGGACTCAGTGCCAGAAATTGTTCCCATGTGGGAATGTATGTCCAGACTGGACAGATTTCTGATTGTTGTTAGAGGAAGCTGGATATCTGGATTTTGATGAGAATCTTCTCAATTTGTAAAAATGCAAAACTAAACAATATATCATTTACATTTAAAGTAAAACTGCATATAAAGCACTAGGAGGATAAACACAAAATTCAGCATAACAGTGACCTCACAGGGGTGGGAAAGACAGACTGGGGAGGGGGACCTAGGGGCTCAACAGCCTCAGCTATTTCTTAAGCTGGGAGCTGGGTACACAGATGTTCTTTTGTGATTCTGGGCCTTATATGTACAGTATGTATTTTCTTAGAAATGTATGACATAGACTCCATAATAACTTATTTTAAAATCACCAGGAGTCCAGATAAAAACCTACTTGCAGACCACATCTAGTCCCCATCTGTGACACCTGCCCATGGCTTAGGTAATATTTTTCCCATTTCACAGATGAGGAAAATTGACTCTTGGAGTTTAAGCTACATGTCCAATGTAGCTTAAGTAACTTTCAGTAACTGCTGTGGTTTGGATTCTATCAGAAGCAGAGCCTGAGACAAGGGTTCTAGGAAAAATGGTTTATTAGGAGGTGATCCCTGGAAACACAGCTGGAGAGGGGGAAGTGACAATGGAAAGGAAGGAAGCCAATTGAGAATGTGTCATCAAGCGAGTGACTCTCATGGGCAGCTGGAGCTGAGTCCTGCTAGGACTCTCTGGGAGAAAGCATAGAACACACACCTCCAAGCTCTCCTGCCTGAAGGACGAAGGAGCTGGGGCATTTATACCCCCTTCCCTTCAGCATTAATTCAGAGCTCCTCTGGAAGGCATTAAATCCCCTGGTCTTTTTGGCCTGCTGCTGGTGAGGGCAGAGTAGCTCTGGGGCCAGAGAGGGCCCTCAGGAAAGAGCTATAGGGCTGGCAGGTGGAAGTCAGGTAGGTGTGCACCCCAGTGGCCAGGGCCAGAGGCCAGAACAGGACACCCATGACAGTGCCTGCTACAGTGACTAGGAAACGCAGGTGGCTTGTGTCCTGCACTATGATGCCACTTTCCTGATCAAATTCATTTGCTGAGCAGCTCCCTACCCCACAGCGACTGAATAAGAGTCTTGCCAGGAGGCGGAAGGTACAGGCAGATGTGTTTTCAACAGGGTCCCACATATTCCTCGCATACACTAAAATCTTGGCTTAGGAGACAAATCCTAGACTCTTAGCCTCCCATTCAAGGTTGCCATCACAGTTCGCTCCTGCCTATCCTTTCCTGTCCCTGTTCCAGTCCCCTAGGCTATAGCTCCCTCAATCTGCCCCATTATCTCTCTTAGGAACAGACAGCCCAGGGAACTGCAATGCTTGCAGAAAAGTTCATGTGCAGCGATTTCAGACTTGTGGGATTTAAGTAACTGCCCAAATTGAGGGTTTCTGAAATTACTCCACTTATCTCTTCTTGGCCTTAAGATTGCTTTTTATAAATTGAGACGTTGGAAATATTTCTCTTCCACCGAGAGACATAAAGGGAACCAATTCCATTTTGTAGCCCAAAACATAGGCCTTAATTTTCTATTTCCTCTGCAGCCACAGTAAAGCCACTAATCTTTAAACCTGCACTGACAGTCCCCATCATGGATGTCAAAGGAGTCTAGAAGCTTGTCCTGCTTCCCTGTGGTTTATCTGAATTTTACTATAAAACAGACACGGACAGCTTAAGCCTTGAGGTCATCAGGGGTCCTATAAGATGAGGGACATTTTTGCACTCCCTTGTACAACATTTATTGAGCATCTACTATGCCCAGGCATTGTGCTGAATCATGAGGAGGAATAAGTGGGTGAGTACCAGCCCAGACTTGGGGAACCTCAGGGTACCTGGGGAACAGATGGAGTAGATTACTTCCTTTCCTACAGTTTGGGCAATAACCTACCAAAGGAGGGAGATGTCCAAGGTACAAAGGTGTGGCCCTGGGCCCATGAATTACCAAGGGGTGCAGTGGTTACAAACTCAACTTCCCCACCCAGGATGAGTCCAGGTGAAATCTGATGCAGAATACAGTTGTAGCAGTTTCTACATGAGCTCCTTCCTTACTCCTTCCAGACTCCTTTCTAAAGACCACTGATGAGAGGAATCTGGGCATAAAATGCTTCAGAGATTCATCTTTTATTTTTCAACTTATCTTTCAGGGTTTCTGCATGTACTGGGGAGAGCAAACCAAGTGTTTTTAATATCAAATACTTTTCGGTTCAACAAGAACGTCTCAGCAATAGCAGGGACCAGTGGAAAAAGTCATTCAAACCAGGGAGGTATTTGGTTAATGGCAGCCTTTTGGAGGTGGATGTCTCATCCTTGCAGGGGAGAATATCAAAGGTACATGATTCAAGAGGTAGAAGAGCATCTCCTTAACTAGGATCTTAAGTTCTCCTTATACACCTTAGAACAAGTTTATTCTATAGGGTGTAGGGGTCCATGGAACACTATACCCAAACACCCTTTATGATTTGGTAAGTCTGGGAACATACACTTTGTTGTGTGGGTCCCAAAGGATGGAGGAAGATTGAAAGAGAGAGATACTGCTAACATTGTTAAAGAGTTTGTTTCCTTAAAGGCAAAGGCTATAGAAATGGACCTGTTTGGTAGAGTTCAGAGACAAACCTGGTGATGTTCCACCATGTGCCTGGGTAGGGGCTCAGGCCTCAACACCGCTATGCCCTCTACATAAATATCAAGTCATTCGGCTATCACTTATCCAGTAGGAGCCTTCTGTCAGTATCAGAACTTGAATCATCAGGTTCTTTGGGGGCATTAAATACCTCTCATCCATCTGGATTGTCCTGAACATTCTGGCTGAAGCTAGTTCACTAAATAGGTGCAATAAACTGCTACAACTCAATCCTACTCCTTCCAAGTGTAGCTGCTGGATTAAGACTGAAGAAGGCCAATGCCCTAGGGTTTTTTGTGGTTTTTTTTCTAATTCCCTAGATTTAACATCCCCCTAGAAAGGGTTCCCAACTTGGTTGCCATTGAAATCACCAAGGGAGCTTTAAGAAATACACACACTGAGTCTTACCCTAGAGATGCTTTAGCCATTGGTCTAGGGTGTGACCTAGGCATCAGGATTTCTTTAAAAGCTCCAACAGGTAAAAAAAAAAAAAAAACAAAACCTCCAACAGGTGATTCTGATTTGCTGCCAAAGTTAGGAATGCTGAACTAGAGGGACCAGGCAGTAGGCCCAATTGACTATCTCTTTTAAAACCAACAATGCACCTTCTCTTAAAGGTTCTGAGAGCCCCTGAAGTGAAGACTCCTGTTCAACCCAAAGTCTCCCAAATGTATTTAATCACGGAATTCTTTTGTCTCCTAAGACTTACATCAGGGAAATAGCATTCTGTGGAGCACACTCTAGGACATGCTGGGGAACAGAGCAGCCTACAGGGTGAAATGGTCCATGGAGTAGTGGGAAAAAGGGTCTGTGGAGGCAGAAGATCACTTTGACCTTTACCCATCATGAAAGGTTGTATAATTCATCAAAATATTTGCTCTTTCTACACTGACCTCTGGTTTGGCCCAGTGACTTGCTCTGGTCAATGAAATGTGAGAGGAAGTGACATATGTCCCTTCTGGGCAGAGGCTGTAAGAGCTACTGCCTGATGACACTGAGTGGTCTGTTTTCCTTTTACTATGAGATAGTAGCAGCTCAGAGAGGGGCTGCTCCATCAGCCTGGGTCCTACAGTGAAAGAGACATGAAACAAAATCACAGACAATCCCTAGTGGACAAGGAGCTTGAGCAAGAAATACATCTTTATGGTCATAAGCCACTGACATCTTAGGGTTACTTGTTACCATGGCATAATTTAGCTTACACTGACTGATGCACCCATGAAAATGGTGCTGGTAACATACTTGTTCTTGCCATAAAGTGCTGAAAATTTAGGCTGAGTATTCAGATGTCCTATATTATTTGAATTTTTCCTCTTGAACATGTATTTCATTAAGAAAAAAAAAACTTGTTTAAAAGCATTCCAAGTTTTACTCTCATATTGACCCTTGCAGACAAAATCTTCCTTCTGCTCAGACTGGCAGGATCAATTGGAAGCTTTAAGCACATTCTTAGTTCAAGCAATACAACAAAATGCCTTTCCCAGAGGAGATGCCTAACCTTTTAAAAATATCCTTTCAGAATTTGGATGTGCAGAAGGAAATGCTTTGGGGGACATGACTTTGAAACCAGTGGATGTTATTTTTGGTCTCTGCCCAAAACACACAGGCTCTGGGTCACCCACCTGGAGGGGAAATGGCTCAGTCAAAATGTCAAGGCAATAATTTCCACAAGACCTTTTGGTTTCCTGCTCTGGGGACAATTAGATAGCAGAGAGCAATGTATATCCACCCTATGAAAAGATGTCCAAGAACAGCATGGAACTCACCCTTTTACTGGTTCATTTAAGCCAGTTGGATTCCCTAGGTTTGGCCCCCTGTGAAAACATTCCCTTCAAACAGCTAAATGGTACCTGTAACTCCACCATTACAGCTTTATGCCGTCTGGCCTCACACAGTGCTCTACAACGGAGCTTAGCAAAGTGGAATCCGTAAGCCTGCTGACTTGTGAATAGGAAAGTGGGATTGGCATTAAGTTTGAGGATCTAGAAGGTACTGTTGTGGGATGGAGGTAGGGCAGAAGAGTCACTCGGAGCCGTTCCTTCTGGAGCCAGGTGAAGGTGTGGCTGAGACGAGAATCAGCCTGGCACCCCAGACCCAGTCGGGATTCAGCAGGGAGTATGGTTGGTACTCAATGGATACGGACGGAAACACCAAAATCCATTGTTAAAATACTGAAATAGGTCCCTCATGTTGTAACAAGCTGCTGTCATTTTGGATGAAAGCATTAATGGTGGTATGCCAGGCATAATGGCAGGTGTTGCGAAGGCCCTAGCCACTCCTTAAGGTCCAGCTCTCAACTGTCAGCCCTCCTCTCTGTCCAGAAACCAAAGGGAATTGGGCCTCCTGGTTGACAGGCATCTTAGAAGTAATTTCTTATTTTGTCAGAGAAGAGAAAGAATCATGAGAATGAAAAGTAGGAGGTGGGCTACCAAAAAATGAAGGAGCGGCCCAGAGGAGGGGAGAGGGAGCTGGAAACAGAGTTCTCCAGTTTCTCTCTGTGTGGAGGAACCACCCTTAACTCTGAAGAGGAACACAGCAGCACTCAGCTGCCACTGACACCTGGCAAGGGTACAGCCCTCAAATTGTCACACTCAGTGGGTTTCCATCAAGACCACAGCAACCAAAGAAATCTGGGTGACATGTCTGGGCAAGAGGTAAGAAGCCTTCTAAAAAGTCCTAAAAACTAAAGAGTACTGAGAATACATACATAAAGAGTTCCTGCAAATCAAAAGATGACACCTGGCATGCCCACCAGGTGAGTAAAAGACTCGATCAGGCCCTTAACAAAGAGAATGTCCAAACGGTCAATATGTGTACATGCAAGGAGGATCAACCTCCTTACTGATCAGGGACAAGCAAATTAATACCAGAGGGAAAGGCAAATTCACACTACAGTGAAATGCCTGCACACACCCACCAGGATGGCTAAAATGCAAGACAGACAATAGAGGTGTTTGCAAGGATGAAGAGTACCTGGAGCTCACATATGTCGGAAGCATATGCATGGATCCCACCAATATAACACTGAAGGAAAGAAGTCAAACATAAGACACTCCATACTGTGTCCTGTTCCAAAGCACACTGGTAGGACTCAGAGTAGTGGTTATGCTTGCGAGTGGGAAGTGACTAGGAAGGGCACAATGGGGGCTTCTGTGATACTGGTAGTAGAAGCTTCTTGACCCGGATGCTAGTTTCACAGAAACTGTCAGCTCGTGAAACCCATGGAGCTAACCACATATGATTTGTGCATTTTTCGGTCTACCTGTTATACTTAAGTAAAAATTAAGGGAAAACCTTTCAGGAAGGAATTTCTGTGTTCATTCCCTCCACATACACAAATGTCTTAGGGCAGAAAAGGTATCAAGAGATATCTTTCCTGGAAAACATTTACCCAATTACATTCCCACCCCTTTGGGAAACACTGAAAGAAATAGCCATATCTGTTACCAGAGGTCTCTCAAAAAAATGTGCTTGGTGTGCACAACCTGTGTGTGTGACAGGTTTCTCAAGAGGGTCTGCTCAACGAACTGTGTCCCCTTTTAGGATCATATTTAGGCTCATATTCAACAAGTATTTACCTAGCACCTAAAATGGGCAAGGGGCTTTTCACTCCAGCCTCTCATATCCTGGTCCTAACAGGCTGTGAAGGAGAGGACGACCCCTATTTTACAGATGAGGGAAGTCAAGGTGGAGTTGGGGCAGACAGCACGCACAAGGCCTTATGGCCATGTGCCAGAACCGAGATGTGAGCCCATAGACTGGCTCGAGTCCAGCACGCCTCTGTTGGGTCATAGCTGCCTGTTCACACTGGACCAAAAGCTCTGCTACTTAAAAGGAAGGGAAATTCTAAATCAAGCACCATCTTTCATTAACTGTGCATTGTTCTCCTTCCATCTATGTCTGTTTAATTCACACAAACACATGTGTAGGCACCGTCAAAGCAGTCCACACTCAGGCCCATGGAATGGGGCGGGTCACAAGGATAGGCACACTGGGCCATGTCTACACAGCCTAAGGGCAGCTGCAGCTTTTCCCTCTAGGATAGCCTAGAAGCCTGCCCAGGGGCCCGACACTGCCTTTGAAATAACTCTAGAGATGCCAAGTCCAGACAAGGCTGGAAGCAGGCTTCTGTCCCATTTGGAGAAAGTGGGGATGGTATTCTGAGGCTGAGTGATAGGGGACAGAGTGCCTGGGCTCAGCTGCCAGTTCCAGTTTCCCAGAGATCTGAGTGTTCAAGACCATCCATACCCAAGCTGGCAATATGCTTCCTCTGCTCCCTCTCATCTCTTACAGGCACCAGGATCCCCACACCCCTGCCCACTTCCCATCCTCAGAGAAAGACCCAACCACTCTGAAGAGTTACCTTAGTCAAGACCCCACCTCCCTCAGAGTCTCAATCTCCTTGGGTGAAAAATGGGAAATCAGGGCTATGCGGATTTCACTGTCCCTTTCGGCTTTCAGATTTGGGAGTTTCTCAGACTTCATTGAAAGCAAAACCCCCAGACCCCATCCTTGAAATTTCAAGATGGGGGTCCATGTTCAGGTTGGGGCTTTTGTATGTTTCTACATGATCCCTGAGCAACTCTCCAGTGCTTTATTAAAGTTGGCCTTCTATGACCATGGGTCCCAAACATGGCTGAATCTATATTTTTTTAAAGATCTATTTATTTATTTGAAAGAGAGAGTGAGAGAGTATGGGCAGGAGCGGCAGAGGGAGCAGGAGACAGAATCTGGAGCAGACTGTGCTGAACTCAGAGCTCTATGCAGGGCTCAATCTCATGACCCGGAGATCATGACCTGAGCCAAAACTAAGGGTAGGACACTTAACCAACTATGCCACTCAGGTACCCTGGAATCAGTATTTTTAAACACCTCCCAGAAGACTCCATCAGTAGAGGTATGAGAAACTAATTGAGGCAATTTCTGTTGGCCCAAACTCCCCAAATTGGGACCCATGTCCAGCTACCTAACCATGCCTCAGTTTCCCTATACATAAAGTGGGAATAATGGCTTCCTTGAGCCTCTGATGGGCAAGTAGAAGGGGCATAGTAGGTTCCTGGAGTAGCATGGCAGGGTGCCTGATCAGGACCCCTTCAGAGAGAATTCTAGGCTGTATCTCCTGGACAAGGCAGGATAGGAAGGAGGGAGGCAACCCCAGCCTTACCTCATAAATCACGAGCCAGGAAATGCAGGGCAGTTGCCCTTGCCTCAATATATACTACACATTAAATGCTTCACTGGTGTCCCACAAGGGAGCTTTGTGAAGAGAGGGGCTGGAGAAGAGGGGTGGGCAATTAACATAAATAAAACCTTGGGCCAGCTCTCCCCCAGGGTCTTCCAGCAATAAAAGTCTCCTCACGCAGGGGCTAGAAACACAGCTTTTTTTTTTTTTTTTTTTTTTTGTAGGGGGACATTTGGCTCTGGGTTTGAGGGCACACAAAAGGCCCTCAAAAAGGAGACAGAAATCTATTACCCGCCTGGCCAGAAACAGCCCCGCTGGAGGCTGGGCTGAAGCCAAGGGCCAAGAAGCTGTCCTAGGGGGCCGCAGGGAGGCTTCTGTGAAGGGACCAAGGGTCCCCTGAGGGGCTGCTGGCTGCAGGGAAGAGCTGTCAGGGCATGTTAACCTCCAGAAATCTGGGACAGCAGGTTAAATTTCAGACACCCTGCCAGCAAGAGGTCCAATTGAGGAATCACTTAAAGGCATCTTGGGGAGTAGTGATTCTGGGGAATCGATGTTTAGGTATGCAAGGTATGTCTTTAGTAAGCATGCCTGGTGGAGGGCTCAGGTGAAGCTGAAAGCATAGCTCTGTGTCCCTCACCAGAGAGGGTGCCTTGTCTACTTCATCTGTGCAGAGGGGCATAAATGCTTCATTTAGTTAGACAAAGGCTCCATATAGATATCAGAAGGCCCTGGCTAAATTTTGCTTGGCCTGATTAACAAATTTAGTACCTGTTTAGGAAGCACTCGCTCCATGGTAGGCACTGTGTTAATGCTGTCCATGTATGGAAGGTAGTTTAGACTGATGATTAAAAACTACATTTACAGTTAAATCTAGTTTTCCTAGCTGTGTAACCTTGGCCACGTAATTTCACCTCTCCATGTCATGGCTTAATCAGATATAATATAGAGATCATGTGGCTGCTTTGAGGATTCAATAAGACAACACATGTGAAGAACAGTGCTTGGCACATAGGAAGTGCCAGTTATAGTAGTGGTGATCTGTGTTATCTTAGGTCTTGACAACATGCAGAAACAATTATGTATTAGTGTAGTGCCAGCTGCTATAATAAATACCCACCCCCCAATTCAGTAGGTTGATAGTTTTTTAGCTCACATGCTCCAGTGCTCATATTTCTGGTTGGCAAGCAGCTTTCCTCCACACGGTGACTCAGGGATCCAGGATTAGACTTCTGGAGCCCTCTGCATCTAGGAGGAAGTTGAAAGAGATGGTGGAAGAGATACACCTGCTTCTTAACCCCACTGGCCTGGAAGTGATACATATACCCTCCACTCACATTCCAGTGGTGAGAACAAGTCACCTACGTGCAAGGAGTGCTGAGAAATGCCATCACTATCTGGCAGCCACTATCCAACTCTGTACTAAGATGGAAGAGCAGCACAAGCCATGGAGGGCAGTTAGCCACCTCTGCCACCTATCGTTTAAGGATAAAGAATCTGAATCTCAGAGATGAAGTCACCCCAGGCAGAGCAGTTTGTTTATGGCAGTGCTGAGGTCTGAACACATGTCTGACTCTTAAACTTCATGTCTTTCTTGGGCATTCTGTCTGCCTGCAGCATTGTCTCTCCTCCTGTCTCAGCCATGTCTTTCAATCCATGGGAAGGAAAGAGTAAAGAGCGGACTCAGAAATTATGCTACACCTGCCATGTGGTTCAAGCAGATTCAAGGGTCTTTGTAGATCCTAGAAATTGCTATCATTGGGACAGATGGGGCAGAATGGAGGGAACCCAGGTGACGGTCAATATTTATAGCCCCAGTTGGGAACCAGACCCCAGCCCTGAAACTGGTGGGGGTACAACAAGTTAGAAAGAGAGTGTAGGGAGAGAGGAAGGTCAACCTTGCTGGGCTGAACCAGTATATGTCTTCTGGGGAGCTCATCTCTGAGCTGCAGATCAACCAGGAGATTCTGGGAATGTATGTGAGAGTGTCTTGGTGCAGTTCTCCCAGAAGCAGACTGAAGGCAAGTATTCAAGGATAAATCATTTGTATGGAAGGTGATCTGAGGAAATACCAGTAGGGGAGGAATAGCTGTTAGGACGCACATGATCCCTGTGGGCAACTGGAGTCTGGGTTTGCTGGGGACCGTGGAGGACACTGTAAAACATGCCCCAGATCTAGTCTAACAGGGTTTTTTATCCACTGGTTCCCCATAGTAGATATTGTCAGCATGCAGATGGGGTATGAGTGAAGAATCAACAGTGCCTGCTCCCTGGGTATTATCCTATAGCCCAGAATTGCAGGGAGGAACTGGCTGTCAGTGCCAGGACTACTGTTGTATTTCCTGCCTTGGTCACTATTAGCTTAGAAATTGGGGTGATTCTGTTCCTGTGTGTGCAGGCAGCGAAGGGCCAGGGATGACTCTATGATGTGGGAGGAGAGGGAAGTAATCATATCCTCCAAGGTGGGGGACAAAGGCATGGAGGATGCCAGAGGTGCCCCAGCCACTACCCCAAGGCTCATCACCAATGGGATGTGCCCATGTTCACTCTCCCTCCCCTCCTCTGCCCTTTCCAAGTCCAAGCCTAGACTGTTTCACTAATATCTATCAACTAGGAGGAAGAGGAGCAGGAAGTCAATGGAACACAGCAACTCACTGTAAAGCAGAAGAGGGCAGCCAAGCCAGCACCCATGTAGCCCAGGTACTACGTGGCCATGGTAGCCCCCTCTGAGGGAAACAGTGCCCTCCAGGTGAACAGCCCAGTCCCGGGGAGTTAGCCCTTGCAAGCACACCTCTGCAGTCTTTTCTCCCCTACTTCAAAAGGTTCCATGGAAAACTGACATCAGCCAGAATGAATGCTTACTTAAATTCACTGAAAGGTAATTAAGTGTAATTTCCCTGCCAGATATGCAAAAGCAGCTGAGTTCTGGTACAACAGCAGCATCTTCCAGCCAGCTCTTGGGGTCCCAGATTTGTGGCCAGAGGTTCAGAGAGTTTTGCAGAGTGGGAAGGGATGCTGGTCATGAGTCCATGCTTTTGCCCTATCGGAACTGCACAAGGATGCCCAGAAGGTGCCTCAATGTTCTATGGGTAAGAAATGCCGGCTGACATCTATCAGAATTTGCAGAGAAAATCCTTAGCCTGTATATAGGGGGTTGGATATGACCGAGGCTGAATCCCTGGCTCATCATTTATAGGTTATCTGACCTTGAACAGGTGAATTCACCTGTTTCGCCTCCACTTCCTTATATGTAAAACGGGAAATGCGATAGTAATACCTATTTTCCAGTGCAGTCAGGAGGATTGGTAAAAGTTACATAAAAAGTTATAGAAAACACCTGATATGTAGTAGGCACTTAATTATCATTTCTTAAGGAAGGCAAACAGTTGTAATATAATAAAATTATTAGCAACTTGTGGAATACCTACTATATGTGGTCACTGCCAAATACTCTACATGCATTTGCTCACTTGATTCTCTCAAGCGGGGAGCTGGGATCAGGCAGAAGTAGAGACTGGACACACTAACCCAGACATAAGGGAGGATCCAGGTAGATGGTCAGCAGAGGACAGTAGGCATATCACACTTGGGGTTGGTTACAATAGATATCTAAGTCAGAGGGCATCCGACTTTGTGGGTGGGGTAGCAGAATCCAGGTAATAGTCGTACTTGAAGTCTAGTAGGCATTAGATATAGCTTAAGAGGTGGCCTGCATACCACCACTCCGTAGCCTATGTCTCTGGCAGACATAACTAATCTATCACAGAATGGTTCCCTGGAAGTCTCCAAGTCCTTCTCAGTGAGAGCTGACAAATGAAGTTACATCAACTTTCTGCCTTTGTACTCACAGATGAACCCAAGGGGGAAGAGGTGGGTGTATGAAATGGGAGTCCTTCATCTGAGATTGGGGGTGCTGCTCTTAGGCCTCAGCCCTAGATGAAGTACAACTTCCCAGTGCCGGTGAGGAGAGAACTCCTAATGCCTTCTTCCCCCATAACATCAATACCCCTGTGGGCCAGGATTGACACAGTAAAGCAGCAGGGGATGAATCTCCAAATTCAAGAGTACAAAGACAGCAGCTGAGCAAATGCCGGAGGTGGCAGAGGCCACTGACAACCTTTGTCCCAATCAGTTTCCCCAACTGGAAAATGCAGTATTTGGAATAAGGCCCCCAGTAGGCTCCACTTTCCTAAAACCAAGCCGGCCAACCCTGCCACAGTGATGTCTCCAGAGAAGGTATCTTCAACAAGGAGGGCAAATGAGTCTGGCCCCAGGAGCTTTTTCCCTTGGGAGGACTCAAGGGTGCAGAGCCAAGACAGAAGCCATGCTCCATCAGGCATATTGTGGCATTTCTCTGAGCTGCCCATGTACTCCAGTCTCCTCTGAATATGAATTGTTTGTTTTTTGTTTTCCCGACTCCATCACTCATCAGCCAGTAGGTGCCAACTCTTCCATGCCACCTTTTGTGCAATGTGGAAAGAACTAGAAACTTCTGCTCTGCCATGATTGACATTCTTTCTGTTTTCTGTTCTGCTGCATCCAGGCCACTGTCCTCCCTCCTCTTCCCCCTCACCCCTATTTCCATGTGTCTTTTGTATTTCTTTGCTTCCACTCTTCTGAGCTTTCTCAGCTCAGAGTTGTGCAACTATCACTTAAATTCCTCTGTGCTCTTTGTTTTGTGTTTGTTGATCTCTTCTTATGCACCAGTCAGTGAATCAGAAAGAATGTGTACATGGGTCTTCAGAGAGGAAAAGAGAATTGTGTACTTCAAAATGCCAAAGCCATTACTGAGATCATTCAAAGTGGCAAGTCTCTTCCACTTTACATTTAAAGGGCTCTTTTTAACACCTCTGGCTTTCTGTTTCCTAGGGATACTTCTTCCTCTTACACTTGATCACTATCTGTCCAGAGTGACTTCTGCCTCATCACCAGCTAGAATCAGATCCAGGAGTGAGGGGGCCAGCTGTGGTGGCACTGTAGACACCAATGTCAGAGTATGTAGAAAGGAGTCTGTGTATCAGATGTCTGACCTCGGCCACATTACCAAAACATACCAGAGTTCCATTTCTTTTAATCTCACTTTCAGAATACGTCTGGGGTATTCAGACCCATGTTAAATGTTCTACCTCCTCTTTACGCATCTCCATGGTCAGCAGAACAGAGCCTGGGATATTGGCAAATTTGAATGACCAAAGATAGATTCAGTGTTTTTCCCTGGACACGTGGGTGGTATAAGGCCCCCGCTGTTATCCTGGGGCTGAGAGGGGAAGACCCACTACTGAGCGTGGGGAGTGTCAGGCCCTTGCCTCTGTGCTGACTGGATGTTTATGAATCAGAATTCCACAGGGTCTCTTATAGGTCCTCACTCAACATGTTCACTCTTGGCTGTCTTATCTGCTTCCTTGACTTCATGCCCACCTAGGCTCCAGTGATGTTCACATCCATACTTCCCACTCTGACCTCACCACAAACTCAAACATATCAGAGCTGCTGGGCAATCCACCTGGATATCCCAACAGCAATACACAGCTAACATGCCCAACACCAAAGTCATCAAATTTTTCTCTCCTTGCCAATCAACCCCCTCTCTTGGATTCCCCAGCTCAGGAGCAGAACATCTGCCCGGTTACCCCATCCAGGATGTGAGCACCACTTTTGACGATTCTCTTTCACTTACAGGAACTGCCAAACATACAAGGTTCTCCAAGTGGCTCTTTCATTGTCCACCCCTTCTACTTCTCCATCATTTCCAGATAAGGGCTACCTGCATCTGATGCAAGGACAATAGCAACAGCCCCTTCCCTCATACCCTTTCTACCACTGAAATCTTCTTCCTCACTGCCACCCAGGTGATTTTTCCAAAACGTAAATATCCAATCTGGCCATTCTCTTGAACTGCTTACACAGTTCAAGAGGACTAGACGATAAGCTCCAAGTGAGCTGGTCATGGTCCTGGAAGTAGACAGGTGGCCTACACACCAGGCTGGGTTACTGAGGACAGCTTAATAAAGGGACTGCTTAGAAAGGTGTAGTCAGGGGCACATGGGTGGCTCAGTGGGTTAAGCATCTGCCTTTGGCTCAGGTCATAATCCCAGGTCCTAGGATTGAGCCCCATATCGGGCTGCCTGCTTGGTGGGGAGACTGCTTCTTTCTCTCCCTCTGCCACTTCCCCTGCTTGTGCTCTCTTGCGCTCTCTCAAACAAAAAACAAAATCTTAAAAAAAAAAAAAAAAAGAAAAAGAACGGTGTGGGCAGAATTTAAGTAGAGCAACGAAGATAGTGCAGTACTCAGGACAAGTAATGATGGGGAGCTATTGCCAGCTGAGGCCTGAGGATCAAGAAGAGGGAGCAGTTAACTTCATCCTGACAGAGTTATCTGGAGAAGGCAGGCGGATGGCAGCTGAGGCCTGCAAGATTCAGGCACTGATAATCCCACACAGAGGGAGGTGGGAGGCAATAAGTACCCTGATCTCTCTTTCCTTTTGTCCTCTGGTGTCTTGCTAATGGCTCTAATTTGCTACCTCCAATCAGTACATGGAGGGCAGAGGTGCCTGCTGATAGGATCAACAACAGTCAGCCTCCTGGGAAACAGAGCTGGACATGGAAGGGTGCCCGGTGGACCTGAGGAAGTCAAGGAAAGAGCCCAGCATACCACTGGTAGCACTGACACCCAGGGACCAACCACTCAGATAGCTGAATAAACCAATGAATCAATAAATGTTTCCAAATACACATGAGGAGGAAGGAGACTAGTCTTCTTGGCCAGGTATTTGGAGACCTTCATAAATATGACCTATGCTCTCTTTCCATTTCCTCTATAATGACTTCCAACTAGGACACTGCCCCTTATCCAAGGCACTTTTCCAATGCCACCTCTGCTGGGAAGGCTTCCCTCACCTCTCCAGAAAGTTATCTACTTACCCATAGACCTAATAGTCATTCTTTGCTTTTACGACATCACACATCGTTTTCTATTCAAATCTTTTTTTTTTTAAGATTTTATTTATTTATTTGACAGAGAGAGAACACAAGCAGGCAGAGAGGCAGGCAGAGGCAGAGAGAGGAGCAGGCTCCCTGCTGAGCAAGGAGCCCAATGCGGGACTCAATCCCAGGATGCTGGGATCATGACCTGAGCCGAAGGCAGCTGCCCAACCAACTGAGCCATCCAGGCGTCCCTCTATTCAAATCTCTTAACAGGTGTCTCTCTCCTCACTAGCATGAGTGCTATCATGGAGATACCCTGTATCTCCAGCATACACTACATGGGAGGTGTTCGATAAAGTGTTAAATAGTTAATAAAAATGGAAAGATAGAATTATGAGAGATGATCCTAAAGCCCACACTGGAGACAACGAAATTGTCTATCCATTGCCAAAGATGGTTAGAAGGCTTTTTTACCTTTTGATGTCTGAAAATCAATGTGATATTGTATGGACAGGAGATCAAAAGTGGATTTAATCTGTTTACTATATAACAAAAACACCAAGTGAAAAACCTGAAGTGCTTCAATTCAGACCTGAATTTAAGCAATTCAGACCTGGCTTTAAGCAAAGCCAAAGACAGAGAAGCTGCCACTGAGGAACAAGTTCCCCGTTGACAGTGAAGTGTGCCAGATTGCAATTCCTGCTTAGCTTCTCAAGCATCCTAAACTAATGGGATTGAAAGCCACCGTTTGGAAGCAAAGTTTACAGTCCACTTACCGATAGAGAGGCATTTTGTGGACACGGTCTATGAAACTTGTTTTCATTTTGATGTTTTTAAAATCTAATTTCCATGCAAATAGGAAGGGATATGTTCTAGAGTGTCGACTTTGGGATTTGTTTGAGCATCAAGCGGCATGACTAATATTTGGGGGGTTGGAACATGTCCAAGGACACTTAAGGAATTCCAGTATTACAAAGGAAACCAAATAAGTTGTGATTAGAGCATTTGCTGTCCCAAGCAAATAAATGAGCTGGCTCAGAAGAGGGGCTGTTTTGCACTGCCCACTGGCTTCTGAGCAATTCTGTTCCCAAAGAATCTGTAATCATGTAAGAAGACTCACTGTTCAAACTTGGGTTAAAAACTCACTTATTCAAATGTTTTTAAAATAGGTTTTTAAATATTCAGAGGACAGAAAATGCAAAAATGGTAGGCCTGAGCGGCAGTGGCTTGCTAATGGAGTCTTAGCCAGCAATTTGTTTTTGCATTCCACTATAGGGAGCCTGAACTTACAAAGTAGGAGGAAGGCAGAAGGTGGGCACTTAGATGCTTGGGATCTCTCTCCTGAATTAAAAGGAAAAGGGTCATGAAGAATGTGGTATGAGGAAGTTGGGAATATGATTCAGGTTTTTAAGAAATCTTTCATGGATTATAGCATTTAAGAATTGAGCTTTATCCTCGAGTGGAAAGAGAAGTCCTTGTATTTGAATCAGGAAGGAAATGAAGCAGGAAAGGTAGTTAGCATAGGAAGTTCTCAAGATAAAATCGTTTGTAAGAGGCAATTACCTCATTCTATCTGGTAACAGCAAATGAATAGTTAAGGGCTTTTAAGATAATCAGTCTGAAGTCCCCACACAGAAAAGAAATTGCGCTAGGGACCCAGATGGCCCAAAAAGCCACTGTGTCTTCATAATGTCACACCAAGGACCGACGTCAACATATGGAATGTTAGGAACCAATTGAAATTTAACATTAGAAAATGTGCAACTTGGATCTAGATATCTGTACATTTCCCTATCTTTTTCTAAATCTGATATCAAGACATTATATTTACAGTAGTTGAATAATATTTTCTATTGTTCTGATAAAGAGCTAACTCTTCTGTGTGTGTGCACATGCCCAAAAGATCTCAATTACCCACGCTGGGTCCCTGGCTCAGAATCTGCACTAATCACTATTTCCCCTAGTGGCCATATCCATAACTGCAGGCCTTTGTCACTGTATGCCCCCTGGGCAAGGGCAATGAGTTTGGCCTTACCATGATTTCTCATCCACTGTTTGTCTCATGGTGCCATTGGCATGGGTATATGATTATCCAATGTTCGAAAAGTTCAAATTAACAGGCCTGTGATATCTTTATCACGTGTCTGGGACTTCCATTTTGAAGTGGAACTTCTGGCTCTGGAGGGCAATTTGTCCTTTTTGGGTTTTTTTCCTAATTGTGGGTAATGACTCTACCAATTTCTTTCTTCTTGATTTCCTTCTTTTATCTCAATTTCTTGGTGCCCAGCACCAGAAGTATATCCACATGCTCCTTCTCCATCCCAATAGGAGAACCATGTTCTTTAAAGTTAAGTCTCCTTAAAGGGCCAGAGAGCTGTTGGTCCTTTCTTCCCAGATCAGAAGGACTTGCTGTACCTGAAAGATCTGTAACTTTATATCTATTGATCTGCCGAATTTTTGCTTCATTCTCATTTCTACTCACTCTGGTTTGCATTTCTGTTGCTGTTTTAGTCTAGTATCCTGGCAACCACTTCCAAGTTTCTTACTGTCTGACAAGAATGGTGGCCAGGAGGAGTGGGGGGGGGCTGTCTCTTAAAGGTAGAGAGTAAAGAAGGGTGGACGTGAAGGAGGGTAAGGTGGTCGAGAGGAGAAAAAAAGGAAAGGAGAGAAAAAGCAGGAATGATGAGAAGGGAAAGAAAACATGAAGCTAGGAGGAAAGGGGATGGATGGGGAGAGGACAGGGAAGGAAGAGTATTTCCACCAGGCTAGAAGTCACCAGGGCCCTGATACTCAGTAGTGACCTAAGTCAAGCAAGTGAGTAAATTAATATCCTAAGATCTACCCCACTCCAACCAGAGATGGTGGCTCACTTGGTGACCCTGGGACCCAGGACAGCCCCTATTCCCTAAGATGGGAAGGTGAGGGGCCAAAATGCCCTCAATTAGGAGGTGACTTTGGGTCAGGGTCTCATGGCTCCACCTAGCCTTCACTTAAGTTTCCAACCCTGACTTTGCTGTTACCTCTAGCCTCAAGCCCAGATTCTGGAGAATTCTTTTGATTTCTAATTTATACACTATCTTTCCTGGTCTCAGCTTCCGGAAAGCTGTTGGCCTAAGTGTTTTGAGTTAACGAAGGAAATGATTTCCAGAGAAATGTTCACCACCCAAAAGAAGTTCAATTCTTGGCTACTCTGGACATGGTAGTGCAAATATGTACAATAGTTTTCTATTGTACATAGAAAACTAGACCTTCTAGACCTTGGAAGACTCCTAACAATCTATATTTTCTATCCCATCTGAGCACAGCAGATAGGATTAGCAAAAGAGAGCCTCTGGTATTCTAAAAAAAATATGTTACCATCTTGCTAAAAACCAACAACAATCTTTAAACATGCATTTAACCACATGTAAAGTATAGTCACATACTATCATAATTTTTTTCTTTAAAAGTATTGGGATGACTTTCCTGACCTTGGCCATCGGCCACAGCGGGTGTGTTAATTAGCTAAACCAAATTTCTGTAATTCAGGCGACTTTACATGAAGCTGATATTTGTGTTGCTGAACAGGGAATTTTTATGCTGTCATTCCTTGAAAAACACAACTTGCCAAAATTAAAATAAGAAGAAAGAGTAAATCTGAATAGACCTATATTCTTTAAAGAAAAGAAAAGAAGGGTGCCTGGGTGATGCTGTTGGCTAAGCATTAGAATCTTGGTTTCAGCTCAGGTCATGATCTCAGAGTGGTGAGATCAAGCCCTGTGTCAGACTCCGAGCTGGTGGGGAGTCTGCTTGAGCTTCTCTCCTTCTCCTTGCTCTTCCCCAGCTTATGCTCTTTTGCTCTCAAAATAAATAAATAAATCTTTAAAAAAAGAAAGAAAAAGACAACTCTCTCTATACATTGAAAAGATCAATAATACATTATCTTGTCCCCAAAATAAAGAGGAAACATTTCCTAATTTTTTATTTTGAGACTAACACAACCCTGATACAAACACCAAACAAGGATATTATAAGAAAAGAATATTACAGGTCAACATTGTTCACGAATAGAGATGTGGAAATCCTATTTAAAATATTAGCAGACTGAATACAGTGATATATTTTCTAAAATGGATAATAGATCATGGCTGAATAAATTTTATAAAAATGCCAGCATCATTTAATATTCAAATATCAATCAATATATTTCACCACAGTAATAGAAAAATCCTATCTCAGAAGATTTTTAAGAAACACTCAATAAAATCAACACCTATTCAGGACAAAAATCTCTCAGTGTTAGGAATAAAAGTGAAATTCTTTTTTTCTTCTAAATAGATAATGAATATGCACAACATATATACAGATTTAATGATGAAATACTGCATTCTTTCACCCTGGGGTTGAGAATAAGGTAAGAATATCCATTATCTTGCTCACAATCTTAGGGGCAAGGTAAAAAATTGGAATTAATAAATGAAGTTGTCAAGGTTACTAGATACAGAACCAAGTAAAAAAATCAATAAATTTAAAAGTATTTAAGTAATATGAATTATGTTCTTGAACTACAATGGAGTTGAATTACAAATCAGTATTAGAAAGATCTGGGAAATCCTCAAATATAGGAAATTAAACAACACACTACTAATTAACTTATGGCTCAAAGAAGAAATTACAAGGGAACTTGTAAAATACTCGAACTGAATGAAAATAAAAACACAATGTATCACAAATTGTGAGATGCTGCTATGACTATATTTAGAGGGAATTTGATAGTAATATATGCTTACATTAGAAAAAAAGAATTTCAAA
Organism: Nasua narica; assembly: GCA_028533885.1. Lineage (NCBI taxonomy): Eukaryota > Metazoa > Chordata > Mammalia > Carnivora > Procyonidae > Nasua > Nasua narica. The sequence continues at coordinate 45,927,309 of CM052799.1, forward strand.
TCCATGATGTAAGTTTCCAACATATTATCTAAACTTATTCTAAGAAACTAGAATAAGAACAGCAATTTGAACCTCAACTAAACAGAAAAAAATTTAAATCAATGAAATAGAAACAAAAAAATTACAAAGAAAATCAAAAGCTACTTACTTAAGAAAATTATTAAAACTGGTAAGCCACTAGCCAGACTAATCGGGGAAAAAAAGAGGTGACAAAAATTACCAACTTCAGAGGGGGGACATGACCACAGATCCGATGGGCAATACAGGTTAATAGGGAACATTATGTTTAAATCTATACCAATATATCAAAATGAAATGGACAATGTCCTTGAAAGATAAAATTACTAGAGGTCACTGAAGAAAAAATATGTATCCTAAATATCCCTGTATCTAGTAAGAAATTGTTTTGTCATTAAAAGACTTCCTGCAAAGCAAACTCCAGGCACAGAGAACTTCATTAATTAATTCCATGAAACATTTAAGAAAGAGAATATCAATTCTACACAAGGTCTACTGGAAAAGTGAAGAGGAGAGTTTATTTCCCAACAAATTCTATTAGGCCAGCATTAACTTGATACCAAAACCAGGTAAAGACATTATAAGGAAATAAAAAACAAAATTACAGACCAATGTTCTTTCATGAACATAGACACAAAATACAAAACTTTAGCAAATTATCACTGTAATATAAAAAGTATCACGACCATGTAGAGTTCATTCCAAGAATATAAGATTAGTTTTACATTTAATATCAGTATAATTCACCACACTTATGGACCATGGGCCAAAAAAGAAGAGAAAAAAAAACCATATGATCTTCTTAATAGATACAAAAAAAGAAGGAGGAAGAGACAGAGAAACACAAGACATAATCCAACAACCACTCATGATATAAGCTAGGAATGAAGAGGAATTTCCTCAAGCTGGTAAAGGTGACCCATAGAAACCCACAGCTAATATCATCATATCTAATGGTAAAAGATTGAAATCATTCCTCACAAAGATCAAGAGAGAGGCAAAGATGTCTGTTCTTACCACTTCTGTGCGACATTCTACTGAAGGTTCTCTCCAGTGCAATAGGCGAGAAAAGTAAATAAGAGGCATGCAGTCTAGAAAGAAAAGAAATACAAAAAATATTTGTAGATAACAGTCTTTGTAGAAAATCACAAAAAATACTGTAAGAAGTAAACTTACATACAAAACTATTATATATACCAGCAAGAAACAGTGGAGAATTGATATTTTATTTATTTATTTATTTATTTATTTATTTGAGAGAGAGTGGGGGGCAGGGGCAGAGGAAGAGAATCTTCAAGCACACTCCCACTGAGCACAGAGCCTGACATGGGGCTGAATCTCAAAACCCATGAAGTCATGACCTGAGCCTTAAGTTAGAGTTAGACGCTCAACCAACTGAGCCACCCAGGCACCCTGAGAATTGACATTAAAAAAAATACTATTAACGATATCATCAAAAATATGAAATACATCTCTGAATAAATGATACGCAAGATGTATACATCAAAAACTAATAAACATTGCTAACAGAAATGAAAGAAAGCTTAAACAGATGTAGAAATATATCACGCTTGTCAACTGGCAAAATCAGTATTGTTAAGATGGCAATGCTCACCAAATTGGTCTTTAGATTTGATAAATCTCAGGGTTTTTTTTTAATAGAAATTGAAAAACTGATTTTAAAATTTGTGTAGACATGCAAAGGACCTAGACTACTCAAAATAATTTGAAAAACCAGAATAAAGTTGAAGGACTTAGAAAATCGTGGATTCAAGGTTTATTGAAAAGCAATTCTAATCAAGGCCATATGGGGTATCAGTGTAAAGATACAATGCCAGTGGGGCACCTGGGTGGCTCAGTGGGTTAAGCCTCTGCCTTTGGCTCAGGTCATGATCTCAGGGTCCTGGGATCCAGCCCCACAATCGGCTCTCTGCTCAGCAGGGAGTCTGCTTTCTCCTCTCTCTCTGCCTGCCTCTCTGCCTGCTTGTGATCTCTCTCCCTCTGTCAAATAAATAAATAAAATATTTTTTTAAAAAGATACAATGCCAGTGAAAGAGAATGAAAAGTCCAGAAATAGACCCTCATATTTATGGTCAATTGATTTTCAATAAAGATACCAAGAGAGTTCAATGGAGAAAGGATAATCTTCTTAACAAATGGTTCTGGAACAGTTGAATATTTGAAAGTAAAAAATAAACCAGGTCATTACCAAATCACACCATACACAAAACTAACTCAAAATGGATCATAGATCTAAACATAAAAGCTTAAACTATAAAAGAAAAAGAAATCATGAGAGGAAAACTTAGTGATCTTAGATTTGACTAAAAAATTCTTATATAGGACACAAAAAGCCTAAGCTATAAAGAAAAAACTGTTTTCCATCAAAATTAAATTTTTTCTTCAACAGATACTGTTGGAAAAATAAAAAAGCATGCCACAGATTGGAAGAAAATAATTGCAAAACAAATATTAAACAAAGGATGTGTATGTAAAAGAATACCTTTAAAAATTTACAACTCAATAATAAGACAAAGAGTACAGTAAAAAATGTGAAGTGATTTTAACTGGCACTGCACCAAAGAAGATAGTAAATAAGTGCATGAAAACATGCTCAACAATATTAGTCATTAGGGAAATGCAAATCAAAACCACAATGATATATCACTTCACAACCACTCTGAATGGCTAAAATTAAAAAGACTGATCACTCCAAGTGTTATGAGGATATGAAGCAGTTGGAATTTTCATCATCTGCTGTTGTGAACATAAAATAGTATAGTCACTCTGGAAACCAGATTGTAGTTGCTTAAAAATTAAATATAACCCTACCATATGATTCAGCCATTTTGCTCCTGGGTACTTACTTAAGACATGAAAAATGAAAGTAAATGTCCACAGAAAGACTGATTCACAAATACTCACAGCTGCTTTATTTATAATAGCACAAAACTGGTAATGGCTCAAATATCCATCAACTGGTGAATGGATAAATTGTGTTATAGCCATATAATGAATATTCAGCAACAAAAAGGAACCAACTATTGATACATGTAGCAACATGACTAAATCTCAAGATAATTATCTTAGTAAAAGAACTCAGACCCCCTCCAAGGTAAATATTGAATGAATTTCCATTTGTACAAAAATACAGAAAATGCAAAGTGATATACAGTGACAGAAAACAGATGGGCTATTGTATAGTGACAGGCTGGAGTAGAAAGAAATGCTTTATAAAGTGTTATGAGGAAAGTTTGGGGAGTGATGGATACCTTCATTATGCTGATTGTGGAGACAGTGTCATAGTACATATGTATGCTAAAATGTATCAATTGTACACTTTAAACATATACAGCCTACTGTACTTCAATCAAACCTCAATAAATCTATAAAAAATCAATTGTATTCAATTGTATTTTTCATATACTAGCAACAAGCAATGAAAAAAATGAAAAATTTAAAATACCATGTATAAGAGCATTGAAAATGTAAAACCTCTAAGAACAAATCTAACAAAAGATATGTAAGACCTCCACATTGAAAATTACAGAACAAGATTGAAAGCAATCAAAGAAGACCTAAATAAATGGAGAGATATCTCATGTTGATAATAGGAAGGCTCAATAATAATAAGATGTTGATCCTCCTTACCATCAAAATGTCCTATTGGTTTTTTATGAAAATTGAGCACTTTTTTTTTAAGATTTTATTTATTTATTTGAGAGACAGAGAAAGTGAGAGAGAGCATGAGAGGAGAGAAGGTTAGAGGAAGAAGCAGACTCCCTGTGGATCTGGGACCCCAATGTGGGACTAGATCCCAGAACTCAAGGATCATGACCTGAGCCGAAGGCAGTTGCTCAACCAACTGAGCCACCCGGGTGCCTGAAAATTGAGCACTTTAAACAAACAAACAAACAAACAAACAAACAAACAAATAAATAAATATAGATCTAGGATAGCTAGGACAATCTCAGATAATCAGACACAGTTAAAAGATTTCAAACCTTGGGGGGCACCTGGGCGGCTCAGTGGGTTAAAGCCTCTACCTTCGGCTCAGGTCATGGTCTTGGGGTCCTGGGATCGAGCCCCGCATCGGGCTCTCTGCTCAGCGGGGAGCCTGCTTCCCCCTCTCTCTCTGCCTGCCTCTCTGCCTGCTTGTGATCTCTCTCTCTCTGTCAAATAAATAAATAAAATCTTAAAAAAAAATATTTCAAACCTTGGGAAAAACTGCAGTAATTAAAATAGTGTGGTACTGGCACAAGGACAAATAGACCCATGGAACAAAACAGAGGGTCCAGAAAAGATGCATACTATATGGTAACATAAGAGTGTCAACTGCAATTCAGTGGAGAAAAGATAATCTTTCCAATAAATGTTGCCAGAGCAGTTAGATAACCAGAAGGGGAAAAAATCTTGCCTCCTAGCTCATATCATACACAAAAAACAAATTCTAGATAGATAGATTTAAATGTGGGGGATGAACCATGAGAGACTGTGGACTCTGAGCAACAAACTGAAGGTTTTGGAGGGGAGGGGGTGGGGGGGGTTGGCGAGCCTGGTGGTGGGTATTGAGGAGGGCACGTATTGCATGGAGCACTGGGTGTGGTGCATAAACAATTAATCTTGTAACACTGAAAAAATAAAATAAACATATTTGGGAAAAAATAAAATTAAAAATTAAAAAATAAATGTGAAGGGTAAAATGATACAACTTCCTATGGAAGGAAGTCTAAGAAAATTTCTATATGCCATTAAATATGCAAAAACTTCTTAAACTGAAAACAAAAGCATACAACATCAAAGTTATTAAAAAGGAAAGCCACATAGTGACAGAATGTATTTGCAGTACATGTATCTGACAAGACCTCTATCCAGTATTTAGTAGGAATCCCTACAAGTAAATAAAATAGACAAAAAGCCCAAGAGAAAAATGGGCAAACAAAAAAGAAAGAAAGAAAGAAAGAAAGAAAGAAAGAAAGAAAGAAAGAAAGAAAGAAAGAAAGGGAAAGAAAAGAAAAATAAATAAAAGAAAAGAAAAAAAAAAGAAGAAAAAAGGAAAAATGGGCAAATGAACAGGCTTTTCACAAAGAAGGAGATCTGAAAGGTTAGGTGCAAAGTGCTAACCATCATTACTCATTAAAGAAATGTATAGGTTGCCTGAGTGGTTTAGACGGTTAAGTATTTGACTTGATCTCAGCTCAGGTCTTGATCTTGATCTCAGGGTCATGAGTTCAAGCCCCACACTGGGCTCCATGGGCATGGAGTCTACTTTAAAAAAAAAATGCAAAAAATACACATTAAAACCCCAATACAAAACCATTACATACCTCCAGCATGGCTAAAATTAAAAAGGCAGAAAATAGTAAGTATTGGCAAGAACGTGGAGCAAAAAGGACTCTCATACATTGCTGATAAAAGGGCTAATTGTGCAACCATTCTGAAAATTCTTCGACAATTCTACTAAACCAAAATACACTTATCCTAAGATCCAGCATTTCTACTTCTTGGGATTATAACCAACAGGAATATGTGCATAAGTTCATCAAAAGACATATACAAAAATGTTCACAGCAGCATTATTCCTAATAGTCAAAAGTGGAAGCAATTAGAGTGTTTATCAACTGTAGAATAAATATACTGCAGTGTATTAACACCACAGGAACAAACTATAACCACATGGATGAAGCTCTCCCTACTGGCCCCTCCCAGTAATGCTGAGTAGAAGAGCCAGCCAGACCCAAGAATACATACAGTAGGATTCTATTTCTATAAAGTTCATAAACAGGGAAGAATAATCTACAGTGTTGGAAGTCAGGGCAGTGGCTCTTCTCAGGAGCAGTAGTGACTGAGAAGGAGCATGAGATGCTTCTTGTGCTGGTTTTGTTCCATTACTTGATCTGGGGGCTGGTTATGAAGGGCTCACCCTGTGAAAATTCACCCAGCTGTAAAATTATGGCTTAAACATATTTCTTTTGTATGTCACACTTCAAAAAAAAAAAAAAAAAAAGGTTGACTTGGTATGTGGTCAAGTTCTGTGATGGAAACCAACAGGATGCTTGAAAGAGAATTTGGTTGGAGTGGTCAGTCAGGGAGGTCTCCTTGGAGGAAGGTGCAAATGACATGGGAAATCAGCAAATGAAATAAATCAGGACTCCCTACACCCTGCCCAGAAAACCACAGGCTATGAGGTGATAACCAGCATAACAGACCTGCCTTGGGTGGTTATTTAACTGCCTTTAAATAATTATCACATCCTAGGGTCCTGATTTTGGTCCTTAGGTTTCTTCCCTCTTCTGCTGGGGTGGGGGGAAGCTTCTTTGAAAATAACCAAAGACGACCCCTGTTTTTCACTTGTCTGCTACTAATCCTTAGCTGTTCATTATTTCTCTTTAATATAGAGCAAGGATCAATAAACTATAGCCCATGGGTCAAATCTGGCCAACAGCTTGTTTTTGTAAAATTTTATTTGATTAAATATTTTCTATGACTGCTTTGCATTACAACAGCAGAGTTGAGTTGTCACAATAGACTGTATGGTCAGCAAAGTCTAAAATATTTGCTATCTGGTTCTCTGAGGAAAATGTTTGTGGACCCTTGCACTAGAGACTCAGTGATACTTAGCCATAGCCATCAATCTGTTTATCCTACTGTCTTCTCCATCTTTATCAAATACCTGATGCATCATGCCTGGAGCTCATTTCCACCCACAGGTGCAACTCTTCCAACTCCCCACTTGTGAAAATTTTAACAACTGGGCTATCTCTGCTCAGTTGACCACTGGTGATGGCACTCTCTTGCCATCCAATGAGTGATCTAGCTCCCAAAGCCTATCTTATTACCTTCTTTCTCAGACCAGTCCTGGCACCAAATGTTGGAGGCCGGGGTCTTCAAAATTGCCCAGATGGAATTTGAGGTGAAAGATGTTTCTTAGGGATTAACACCCATGAAGGGAAAAAGAAGAAAGTAGGGTTGGACAAAGGGAGAAGTTAAAGTCTGATAAAAGCCTGAAGAAACCTTGACCAACCTGGGGGAGCTCTGGCCCTGTCCTGACCATCAGAGTATCCTGTACCAGCAGACATGGCTGGATCTTTATACTCCCACCCCACTTCCTCAGCAGATGCAGACGTAAAGGGTATGACTCTGGCAAGGGGGCCCTCTCCAACTGAAGCAGAATGTGCAAGAGTTGATAGCTGGAAGCTGCTTGCTGGTCACATTCTTCAGAGCTGGGCAGCAAATCCCCCCCTAGAAGAGGACGGCAAGGCTCTGCAAAATAGACTGAAGTGCCCAGGATCACAGAGCTGGGAGAGATAGGCTGGTATTCAAATTTAGTCTCCCCGGCTTTAAATCCCATGTTTTCTCCATTGTAGCCCACCACCTCTTGCAAAGTAATCACTGTGTACTACAACATTTTATTAATCAAAGACAAAAATAACAGGCTGTCAGATGTTATAGTCAGCTTGAGCTACTCCAGAGTCACTCTCATACATACATAGGGGCATGCATAATTGTGTACTTGCTGTGTGTCAAGCATGGGGCTAAGGGTTTAATAGGGATAATCTCCATAGCAGCCCCTATAGTGGGTGCTACTACTATCATCATTTACAATCAGGGAAACAGGCTTAGGAGAGAGAGGAAGTGACTTGTCAAAAGCAAACTGTCACACCCAAGTCTGTTGAACCACTGCACATGACTTCTTCCTATTCTAAATGGAAGAAAGCCTAGCCTTAATAAAAGTAAATGCTGTGTCAGTTTTCTTGTAACTTCCTAGTATAGGAAACTATCATTCTAAGCCTTTTGAAGTGATAAAAATAGCCTAAGGAATCCCATCATTGTCTTCAAAGATATCCAGGGACCCAGAATGGGAATGCCTATGGTAACACAGGGCCTGGGAAAGGTGGGCTGGAGTGTGTCTAAGTGTGAAGAGCAGTGCAGGAAGACATCCTGGAGATTCAGGGATCCCCTTTTGTTGTACACCAGTTTTTGTCTGTTGATTTTCCCTTGAAGATACATTAGAAAAGGCAACATTTACTTTGTTTTATTTGGTTTTGTAAATCAGCATGGGTTTGATGAACTTTCAAACACAGATTCTGCTCCTTACTAGCTGTGTGACCTCCACTAAATAGCTTTATCTCTCTGATCTTCAGTTTTCCAACCTATAAGGTCTGGCTTTTAAGACCCCTATCTTCTGGCATTGTTGTGAGGGAATGTTTATGGCATAAGGATTGAACATAGCATGCAATGACATTCAGCTAATGGTATTTGGGCTCTGGTCACTATGGGACCCCAACTCTTGATCATGTTATATACCTCATGTTTTCAGTCCCAGGTCCACCTTTCAGCACAGAAGCCCTGCCTCAGTTTACAGGCAGTGTCTCTCTTTTCCTCTTTAATTATCAGAGAACACCTACCTCCTTGACTCCTGATCAAATACGGATTCTTCCTATTGCCTCTGAAGAACTACATCTTGAGGAGGTAGGAAGAAGTTGGCCTCTGAAGCCAGACTCATCTGAGTCACTTACTAGCTGTGTGACCTTGGATAAGCTTCTTAAACTTTCTGGGCTTCTAATTTCTTATCTGCACCATGGGAATAACAATCATACCCACTTCACTGGATTTTGGTGAGGGGTCATGGGCACTGGATGTGAAGGCTCCTTGCATCCTGGAGGTGCTAAAGTGATATCTGAATTCTTTTCTTTTGCTTTTTCCATGTATTCTAAGGTAACATTTTCACCAGAGACCTCTAAAAAGTTCTATTTTAGCTCACATCTTTTTACAGTCTTGGTTACAGATTGGTATAGCTATTTAAAAAGACAAAATTCAGGTGCCCTGGGTGGCTCAGTGAGTTAAGCATCTGACTCTTGGTTTGGGCTCAGGTCATGATCTCAGGATTGTGAGATTGAGCCCCATATCAGGCTCCACATTTAGCACAGTGTCTGTATGAAATTCTCTCCCTTCCCCCTACTTGTATGCATGCACACGTGCTCTCTCTCTCTCTAAAATAAATAAAATCTTAAAAAAGAAAAAGAAAAAATTCAGTAATTACTTTAATAATAATAATAATAATGGCTAATTTGCATGTAAAAGTAGTCCCAGTTCATGCCTCCATGATGCATACAGTCTAGTAGGGGAGGTGGACATTGATCCACAAACCACAAGTTTTGGGAATGAGAGGAACATGTGATAGTTCATTTACTTCTCAAAAGGGCCCTAAGGGGTGAATACTATTATATATTTGCTTTTTTAGATGAATAAACTGAGATTCAGAGAAGTTGTGATTCTTATTCAGGTTCACCCAACTAGTAAAAGGCAGAAGTAGGTTTTGAGCCCAGGTCCTTCTTCCCATACTCTAGTTGTGAAACAAGTATAAAGGCTATAGATAGATATCATCAAACTTCTACAAAATAGAATCTCTGTTAGGCAGAGGCTGACCATTCAAACTTTTAAAATAGGAGCCAGCTTCATTTAGTAAGACTGTTATTTGAAGTATATCTGAGAAGGGAGGGGGGAGACAGACCACCCCCCTCAAAGAACCCAGTGCTCTGATGCTTTGTTTTGAAAAGCTGGATCTGTTAGTTAGAGGTAGCAGAAGCTAAGGTGACATGTGGTTTAAGCCCTCTGTTTCACAGATGAGTAAAGTGAGGCTCAGAGAAGAGAAGGTACTTGCTCCAGGTCACAAAGAAATCATTAAATAACTAGTTTTTCCCATGTCTATCCATCAATCGCAGGGAAGACTCTGATTGACTCTTTTGGATCACATGCTCATCCTTGCACCAATCAATGAGGCCAGAGGGCAGACCTAACACTATGAATGACAGCCCCACCAAAGCCAACCAAACACTCTTCCTTGAGATGCCACAGGACTAGCTCCTTCTCAGGTCTGGGCTACACTGCTACCACTTCAAAGGGGCCTTCCTCAGCTACTCTACCCAAAGGAGACCCCTTCCCTGACTCTGCTGCCCTTTTCATTTTTCTCCATAGAATATAGAATATAATGAACCTCCTTGAAAAGAGGGACTTTGTCTAATTTCTTGACCACTGTATCCCCAGTATCTAGAACACAACTTAACCTATAGTGGTGCTTGATAAATATTTTTGAATAAAAACAAAAAAGACTTGGGTAAGGAGTTTCCCAAAGGATCTGGAAGGAGACAAAAGGGAAAGCATGCTGGACAGACATACAACACCAATACAACAGCCATTGCAGAATTTTTAGCAATTCATTTTTAGAAAAGGTGATAAAGCAACTACTTTTTCAATTAGAGTTTTAAAAAAAGTCAATGGGAAAGCTATGATTTTTGGTTTATCATCTGTATCTCTTATTAGCCTGGGATCTTCTTGAAGGCAGAATGAGGCCTTAATCATCTCCGCTTGCTTAGCACTTATCAGAGCCTGGCACATAGTATAAGTGTTCAAATAAGGGTTTTGGATGAATAAACCCAGTTATAATATCTTAGTCAATGTTTTTGGGATAAATTACCAGGGGATCTTGTTAAAATGCAGATTCTGATTCAGTAGGTCTGGGTAGGGCCAGAGAGTCCACATCTCTAACAAGCTCCCAGGTGCTACTGTACTGCTATGAACAACACTTTGAGAAGCAAATCTCTGTCTACTAAGAAGGAATCTGTGAATATCTCACAATATAAAGAAGTAAAATAAAGAGCCAAGAAGGACTTCCCACAATGAAAAATGGTAGGAGGATTAGGAGACCTGGATTCGAGTCTTAGGTCTCCCAGCTATGTGCTGGTGAACTTGGACAAGTTTCTGTGCCCTTGTGAACCTCAGTTCCACTTGTAAGGTCAGGACTCCCCAACCTGCCCTGCCTTCCTCATGCACAGTGTCTGAGCTGCAGTAGTGAGGACAGAGGTTTGTTGGTTGCTGGAAGACGGCTGTCTAAGGCTGAATCAGACACAGCATTTCCTGGATAAGCCCTAAGAACTTATATATTAGCATATCCTACAAGAATGTGAGGAAGAATTAAGATCAACATGCATTGTAGAAAAGAATCCCTGAATTCTCAAGGCTGCCAATCAGCATGTGGCTCTCAAATGTTATACTTAACCCTACACTATAAATTCTCACATCTACTTACTGATTATTTTCAGTTTCTAAGACTGCTCTCTCCCACTGGCTGGACTCTTTAATAAGGACCTTTTTTCTGATTTCTGAACCTTACCCCACTCTTTCTGAAAAACAAACACACAGAAACACAGAATTCCTTCTTATGTTTTTGTTTATGCCTCACAAACAATAGTAAAAATGAGAAACGACAAAAATGATAACTTATCACTTGTGAAACATGAACTCTGTGCCAGAGGTATCAAAGAGACCCTTACCTAGATCATGTTGGTGTACAAGTGTGGTAGACATCAATTATAGCATGTGATACATGGACAAGTGTCATTTAACAGTTATAGTATTAATAGGTTACCTTCTACTGGTGGTAAATCATACTGTCTTTCCATTTAAGGTAGCGATATAAAGTCTCCTTTAAATACAAACAAAACGAATCAATAGAAAAGAAAAGCAAATTAAAACCATAGTGAGACAATACTTCACACTAATTAGAATGGCTATCATAATAGTAATAATGATAATAATAACAGCAACTATTGGTGAGAATGTGGAGAAACTGGGACCCTGATACAGTGCTGTTGGGAATGTAAAGTGGTGCCACCTCTTCATACAATAGGCTAGTACTTCCTCAAAAGTCTAACTACAGATTGGCAATATGATGCAGTAGCAATTCCACTCCTAGGTAAGGACCCAGAAGAATTGAAAACGTATGTCTATGTAAATCTTGAACATGAATATTCATGGCATTAGTCATAACAACCAAATGCTAAAAACAACCCAGATGTCTATCAACTGATGAATGAACAAATACAATGTAGCACATCCATGCAAATGGAACATTATTCAACCATAAAAAGTAATAAAGTACTGACAGATGCTACAATGTGGATGAATCTTGAAAACATTAAGTGAAAGAGGCTAGAGACACAAAAGGCCATATACTTTATGACTGCATTTATATGAAATGTCCATAATGGGTAAAATCCATAGATACAGAAATTAGATTAGTGGCTTCCTAGGGATGGGGGAGGCATGGGTTGTAGAAAAATGGGGAGTGACTGGTAATAGGGTTTCTTTTTGGGTCGATGAAAATTGGGGTGTTCAAAAACTATGGTAATGCTTGTACAACTATGTGAATATATTAAAATCGCTGAATTGTATACCTTAAATGGGTAAATTATGTGAATTATATATCAATAAAGTTATAAAATATATATAAAGAAAATATTAGATAATACTACAGATGGCATACAAATATGAAAAAAAACATCAAGAAGATGGATATGGCAAATACAAGTTTGGGAAGCACTGGACCAGGTCAGTAATCCTAATAAGCCTATGAGGTCAATATTAACTTTTGCTGTTGTACAGGAAACTGGACTCCAAGAGGTGAAAAATGTTTAAGGACAAAGAGTTTTAAGAGGGCTTTGAACCCAGGCTGCTGACTCCATGTTCTTGGACCCTCAGCCCTTGAGTTCAGCTCCCTCCCCTACTTTTCTGATGATGCCCCTCCCTTCATTTGCCTGTCTGAAATTTGGGTCCGTCCTATACCAATGAACAAATGACCATCAGCTATGGTTTTTACTTGGGCTAGAAGCCAAGACAGGGTTATCAAAACTAGTTTCTAGGTAGTAGGAAAGAACAAGATCATTGTACTGTACAGTACAGGGAAAACTGAGGACCAATTCACATAGGTAGTCAGAGACACCTCTAAAACTCCTGGAGAGAGGTCTGTGGCCAACATGATGAGCTGTCCACCAAATATAACCCCTTCTACATATAGAATTATTGCTGGGAAAGGGCTGTCCCAGACAAGAACCACATTTCTCAGATGCAAGAACCTCAGCAGTAGTCAGACTTCAGGACAGTTCGAATAATCCCTCCTCCTGTTCTTCACACCCCCGTGCAGTCTCCTCCCACACCAAATAAGATTGACCTGTGTAACCAATAGGATATCGCAGAAATGATGGAGTATAATTTCTGATGCTAGGTTGTAAAGGATACTGAAGTGTCCACTTTGCTGTCTTGGATCACTTACTTTGGGGGAAAACAAGCTGCCACGTTTTAAGGATACTCAAGCACTCCTATGAAGAGATCTACCTGGCAAAGAACTGAGGACTCTTGCCAACAGCCATGTGAGTGCGCCATCTTAGAAGCAGGTCCCCCAGTGCCAGTGAAGCCTTCTGATCACTGCAGCCACAGCCCATTTCTTGATCACTAAAGCCACAGCCCATTTCTGAACCGCAACTACCTGTTGATGCCTTTCCTTATTTCCCAACTCATGGAAACCACAGATAGTAAATGCTTATCATTTTAAGCCACTAAGTTTTAGAGTAATTTGTTATTCAGTCATAGATAACCAATACACTCTGTGACTAGTTCTTGCCAGTGAAATGTGAGCTGAAAAATTATATGCCACTCCAGACTCATGTGGTTAAGACATGAGGGAAGCATTTCTGCTTTCTCTTCCTCTCTCCACAGAGATCTTTTTTTCTCAAACAGATATTTGCATGCCCGTGTTCAAAGCAGCTTTATTCACAGTAGCCAAGAGGTGAGAGTAACCCAAGTGTCCACTGATAAATGAATGGATGAGCAAAACATAGTCTCTACGCACAATGGAATATTAGCCTCAAAAACGAAAGAACTTCTGACACACACCACAACAAAGCTGAATTTAAAACTTCATGTTACATTAAATAAGCCAGTCACAAAAAGACAAATATTGTATGATTCCACGTATATGAAGTACCTAGAGTAGTAAAGTCACAGAGACAGAAGGTAGATTGGTGGCTGCCGGGGCCTGGGGGAGGGGGAAAAGGGAATTAGTGTTGAATGGATACATAATTTCAGGTTTTGAAGATGGAAAATTTCTGGGGATGGATGGCAGTGATGATTACACAACAATGTGAATGTACATAATGCCAATGAACCGTATACTTAAAAGTAGTTAAAATAGTAAATTTTATATTTTGTGTATTTCGTCACAATTTCAAAATGCCATCATGTACTCAAAAGGAGCTACTCCCTCTGCTGCCTACCCCTGCCCCCAACTAAGCTTCTATGCTGGGGGTGGGGCTTTGGGTTCACCAGCTCTTTTTCTAGCCACTATTTGACAGAACACTGTTGAGGACAAAAAGAGTAGGATCCTGTATTGACAATACAGGTTCAGTTGCATGAAATATGTGCCCCCCCCCCCAACAGTGGCTAACACAAGTTGAAATTCAATTCTCCCATAAATAGTGTGGAGGTGGGCAATGGGGGACTGGCACAGTGACTCTGCTCCATGCAGTCATTCAGAAATCCAGGCTCCTCTCTTGCATTCTGCCATCCCTAGGGTGTTTCTCCACATGACGCAAGAGGGCTTATCACCAGGGTGCCTGGGTGGCTCAGATCCTAAGTGTCTGTCTTCGGTTTGGGTCATGATCTCTGGGTCCTGAGACTGAGCCCCCACATTGAGCTCCCAGTTTGGTGGAGAGTCTGGGTCTCTCTCTCACCCTCTGCCTCTCCCCCTGCTTGTGCTCTCTCTCTCACTCTCTCTCTCTCTCAAATGAGTAAGTAAAATCTTAAAAAAGAGAGAGAGCTTACCACCACATCTATGTCTTAAGCAGCAAGGTGAAGAAAGGAAGGAAAGGGCATGCCTCCTTTCTTTAAGATACTGTCACTTGGGTTCTCTGTATCAGAAGTAGGATGCAATTGTTGCCTGATGTACCATGTATCCCTTGCATGCTCCAAAAGGACATCAACTGCATTCCGTCTTGCCATGGCAACCATGAAAGTGCCCTGCAGATATCTTGGGAGCCCCATGTCGAACATAATAGAACTACAACATGGGTGGAACCTGGGTGCCTGCATCCCTACATGGAAGGCTGCCTGCCAAACATTTGCACAGGGCTTTGCATCAGTGAGAATAAACCTCAAGTGTGTGAAAGCACTGAGAGTTTAGAGTTTATCTGTTAGAGCAGCCACCATTCTCTTAACTAACAGCTTTACAACTAGAACTTGGGAGGTTGAATAATACATTAAAGCTGAAGCTAGGCTGGACAATGAAAGATGGCTTTGGAACCTGGGGACCCAAATCCAAGCCCCAGAAACCCCACTTCCAAGCTGTGTGGGTCATTCAAACTCATCCTGGTTTGCTCAAATATAATTTGGAGATGATAAGAATATAGACTACACACTATTATTAGTGGTATGGACTGAGAAAGAAAATCTGCAAGAAGACAGCTGAGAAAGATCTGCTTGGGGCAGTGACAGACACCTGTCCCCTTGCCATCCTCCAAAGAGAAAAACAGATGGGCAGTTAGAAATAGGCACAGCATATCGTAACTCATGGCTTGATGAGAAGCAAATGGCCCAGTGGGGGTGCCTGATCACTAAGTCATGGCTGAATACCCAGCCTTGGGCAGGAAACTGTCTGGTTTGGATTTGGCAATAGCTTTGATTAGAGACCTCAAATAGCCCCCTGAGAACTTACATGGTTGGGACTCAGATTGGGTTTGCAGCATGGATCAACTTTTTCCAACATTGTATCTCAACTTGACAGCCCTGGCCTAGAAAAGCTGAGACACTAAATGCTCTGGCTGCCACTTTGAAAAGTGGCAATCACATAGGCCTGCACAGTAGAATCAGAAGCACAGATGCTTCAGGGATTGGGCAGAGAACCTAACAGCATGAAGAGGCTGGGTGCCATGGATAGTGAGTGGCTGATACTATGATTTGTGTGGTAGGTTGGGTGAGTCTACAAGCTCATTTCAAGCTCACAGCTGAACTAAAGCTCAGTTCTGTATTTATTGCCTCCTACTGCACTAGCTTTTCTAGACCAGTACTGTCAAATAGAAATATAAGCCACATAAGTAATTTAAAAATTTTAGTAGCCACATTTAAAATGTTTAAGGAAAAAGATGAGATTAATTTGGAATAATACCTTTTACATAACCCAATAAATGTTCCTGATCACCAATTTCAATGCATGTGGGTCCCCCCCCCCCTCACCACCACCACCAAGCAATTCTTAGGTATGCTACCACTTAACTCAGTTCTGACACTGTCGACTAGAGATTGGATCAGATTCCACAGGTTAAGGACTCAATCCCACAAGCTTGCCACCCTCCCCCCCGGCCCCCTGGCCCCCTTCTGGCACCAATTGCAAGTCCAGGTTGTCACCTGTGCTTTCGGCTGATAAGCTATATTTCCCAAGATATCCTTCTTAGGTTGGATTACTTTGCTATATTGGCTCACAGATCTCAGATAAATAGTTTACTTACTATATTCCCAGTTTATTTTAAAAGGATATAACTCAGGAACAGCCAGATGGAAAAGATGCCTAGGGTAAGGTTTGAGGAAGGGGTGTGGGTTTCCATGCACCAATCTCCCCAAACTTAATGTGTTCATCACTCCAGAAGTCACCTGAGCTGTCCTTTTGGGTTTTTACAGAAGCTTCATTACATAGGAATGATTGATTAAATCACTGGCCATTGGTAACTGATTCAACCTCTAACTCTTCTCTGTTTCTGGAGGTCAGGGGGCAGGATTGAAAGTTCCAACCCTCTATTCAGGGTTGGTTCCCCTGGCAACCAGTCTCCATCCTTAGGTGCTTTCCAAAAATCACCTCATTAACATAAATCCAGCCCTGGTGGAAAGGAACTTGTTTTAATAACAAGACACCCATTTCAACTTAATGGCTCTCAAGTGATTTCAGGAACTGAGGACAAGAGACCAAATATTAAGACAGATATCTTGGGAGCCATTGCTCTTTTCCACTCATGAAATTCTAAGGCTTTGGGGAACTGTGAGCTAGGAATCATGGAGGATGACCAAATATGTATGAGAAATGTATTTTGGTCATCTGAATGATCAAATATATATTTCTTATACATTACAATACTGGGCCCAATATAATCCAAAATATTACAATTACAACAGGTAGTCAATATTTTCAATATTGATTAAATATTTTACATTCTTTTTTATACTAAGTCTCTGAAATACAGAATGTGTTTTAACACATCTCAATTAAGACCAGTCACAAGTGAGTACTTAGTTACCACACAGGGCTGGTGGCTGCTCTGGTGAGACAGTGCAGATCTAGGTAGTTGGCATCCCCCAAAGCTATTGAGCATCTCCACAATTCCACGCCTTTGCCTCTACCTTGCCTCTGCCTAATGTAGCTTCCTTTCCTTTACCCACTTGCAGTTCCACTCATACCTCAAGAGATTAATGTGAATGTCACCTCCTCCCTGAAGGCTTATGCAACCCTGAAGGAGGAAAGGTACCCTTTCCTCTATATTCTGATAAGACCTTGAATCCATCTCTATTCTAGTGCCCACCATGATGGATTATTGTTTGTTATCTCACTGAAAGGCAAGACCATTTCTGAGCCATTACCAGCATGTAACACATTGCACAAAGCAGACCTCCAATCACAGCTGTTCATTTTAGAGCTAATGGTGGGATTCTATCTGGGAATAGAATGTTAGGGCACTAAGAAAATTTCTTTAAAAATTTCCCCGCAATATTTTTTTATAGTGAGTCACAATAATGAAAGTGGTAGAAAACATTGCTTGGGGTGTCATTATTATCAGAGAAACTCTGAAACAGAGAGCTGTGACTTGGGGATCCATATATCTTTAATAGTCATTCAGTTCTGAGTTTATGATTCTCTCTAGGAGATACTTGAACAACCTTGATAGAGAGCTACAAGGCAAAGTATAGCTGGGGCCAATGGAGAGTACGGCATTTTACCAGCTAAGTATCTTGGGGTCAGTGCTGACATCTGTAATAAGAAGACCAGCACCACCATACTGCACAATTCCAGAGTAACAATGTGAATGGTGCCCCCAGCGTTAGCACTTAGTCTGTGTGGCTGGATTCAGTGGTCCTAGGAGGTCTAGCTGTAGGTAAATGTAAATATCTGTGACATGCCACTGGCTTCAGGCATCTGAACCAGGTTATCCAGGAGATTAGATGTAAACACAGGGAAAATCAGAACACAAGGTACCATGTGTGTTCATACACACAGGTGCTGCCCAATCCCTGAAGGACTACAGCCCAGAGTATAAGTGTAAAATCAGTGTGCGGAACTTGGAAATCATTCTCCTACAGCAACAGGGTCCAGATGGGAGATTTGCTTCCCTGGTTGGCATCCAGGATATAATAATTAAGTTTTAAATCAACATTCTTGGGCTTAGGTGAGGAAAGAATATAAACTCTTTCCTTTGTCCTCTCATTTTCCCACCACGATCAAACAGGGAGAGACAAAGTTCATGTGGGTAAAACCGGTGACCACAAGAGGACCACAGTAAGATCTGGCAGGTCACAGAGGAGATGCCAGAGAACTGGGTTTGAATTTTGACTTGACTGTGGGATTCTGGACAAGTTGCTCAACATCTCCAAGCTTCAGCTTCATGATCTGCAGAATGAAGATATTACACCCCTACCCGATAATGGTTTTGTGCAGCATAACAGAGATGAGGTACACGAGGGCCCACGCATAGCTTGTGGTGAGCGTTATCAGTCAGGTTTTGGTGTATAACAACCTCAAATCTCGGTGCATTTATTTTGCAGTCCCATGCCTATGGCTTGGCCAGGGCAGCTCTGCTTCAAGCTGTGGGTCTAAGGTTTGGCTGAAGCATCTCTGCTCCACTGTTTCCTTCTAGGGTTGAGGTTAGAGGGGCCGCAGCTACATGGGGTACATTTTTTTCTCATGGCAATGTCAGCACATGAGAGGGGAAAGCACAATTATACAAGCACATATCAAACCTCTGCTTGGCCAATATGAATCATATAGTCACGTAGTCAAGGGATGGGGAAGCACACTCTGGCCCCATGGTGGGGCGACAGCAAGAGTGAGGATGTAAAAGATAATTACAAGCAAGGGAACACTTGGGACGAGTCACTCAATTTACTACAGTATAGAGACAGAAAGATCATCTACTTGGGTTTACTTATCCAAACATTTCAATGGAATGCTCTTACAGATTTCCAGGTAGTTCTTATAGCATTTCCTTCTTTCAAAAGAAAGCTGTCCTAGGGATTGTCTAAGAAGATAAGCAGATGAGTAAAGACTTAGGGAGAGAGGTGGCTAAGGGGCAAGGGGAAGAAAGTGCTCCCAGGCAAGGTCACCCATCCACCTTAATTCTGGCCCTAACAGTAAAGATCTTTCCCTGAACCAGCACTGAGATCATTAAAAGAAGAAATTTTCCACAGTGACTGGTGAGAATAGTTCCTCAGTCTGGTGGTATAAAGGCTGTAAAATAAGCTTCTCCTGGAAGGTATGGTTATCAAGCAGTCTTGAGAGTTTAGAAAGTAAAGAAATCATTTTAGAATTCATGAAGAGGGGCACCTGGGTGGCTCAGTGGGTTAAAGCCTCTGCCTTTGGCTCAGGTCATGATCTCAGGGTCCTGGGATCAAGCCCCACATCAGACTCTGCTCAGCAGGGAGCCTGCTTACCCCTCTCTCTCTGCCTGCCTCTCTGCCTACTTGTGATCTCTCTCTCTCTCTCTGTCAAATAAATAAATAAAATCTTAAAAAAAAAGAATTCATGAAGAAGATGAGCATTAAAGTGGGCTTAAGGAATGAGTTGTGCCTGATAAGCAAAGAGGAGCACTGGAAAAGGGAAAGGGCATGAGAAAAAGTATATAAATCTCACTGATACTCCATGGCTAAATATAACAGACATTGATTATTACACTTCCTAAGTCAGGAAGTGGGAGGTGGGCTGGGTTGAGATTGCTCATACCTCTGTGGTCCCTGGGGTCTCTACTTTAGTCTGGGCTTGCCTGGGCGCACATAGGCTAGGGCAATTTTGCTCTGTGTATATCTTGTTTCCCTCCCGGACCAGTGGACTGACTTGGAACATCCTTCACAAGGTGATGGTAGAAGCAGATGAAGGCAAGCAGAAACACTTACGGTGGCTCAAGGGTGAGAACTGGCACAGCATCACTTCTTCCCCTTTCTTGTGCCCAAAGCAAGTTAGATGACTGGACTCTGGTGCTGGGAGAGTCCCACAGAGTTACATGGCAAATCTCATGGGCACAGGGGAGGGTGAACAATTGGGATTATTAATGCAAACCCTTTAGAAAAAAGTAGAATGGCAGTAAGGAGGAATAGTTTTTGCAAAGAACTGTGCTCTCAAAGACTCTCGTGATTGGGAAAGCCCACCCATACGTTCTCCTGTGGCCTCCTTGCTATGTGCCAGTCTAGCTTCCATGGCAAGAGCTCAGGTGTAAGGAGTTTACTACGTCCCAGGATAGATTATTCAGGCTAGATGATTTGTAAAAAGTTCTATCTGGTATCTAATAATGTCTTTTTTGTTTCCCCTCTTTGATCCTGGTTCTGCCGTGTAGGTTTTTCGTCCTGCAACTGTTCACACAATTGAGGACAGTGCACTGGTCCAGTGGTTCTGGCTTAGGACTCCTTGAGCAAGCCAGCAGTGGGTGTATCTGCACAAAGTGGAGCAGGACCATCACCCCCACAGCAGAATGCTGGGATCCTACTAACCTGGCAGACATACCTGATACCTTCCCTTTCCTCATCCTCCACATTCAGCCCCAGGTCAAGTCCTGTGGGTTTTACCAACTCCTTCTTCCTCAATTCCTCTCCACTGCCACCTCCTTCACGTAAGCTGCCATCATCTCTTGCCCAGACTATTGCAGTAGTCTCTTCATAGCACTCACCTCACTCCGTAAACCACATTTCACAGTAATCTCTTTAAAATGCAAATAGCCTAATGTTACCCACAGCTAAAAATGTTCCCCCTTCAGGTACATCTTGTTCTATACTCTGCGCTCTTGCCTCAACCTCAGTGATCATCTTTCAGGACCGCCAACCCCTTCTCACTCCATTCATTGCTTCTGTCCCTCCAGGCTTCAACTCATCTGTCACTTGCTCAGAGAGCCCTCCCTGATCTCCTTGACAAGGTCAGGTCTCTCACTTACAAGCTCCTCTAGCACCATAGAACGCTCTTTTGTGGCATAAACCAGAATCTCCAACTTCTATTCATTTCTGTGATTCCTTAACCAGAATCTACATCCCCCACTATTCCATATTGGTGGGCTGGTACATTGGCTATGGGTGTAGGGTTGGGGTACAAGTATATCTACCACAGAAGACTTCAAGCTCCCAATTAAGGCTTGCAAAATCCCTGAAAACTTAATAACTGGCTCTCATGAGCTTGTATGAGCTGGCTTCAGTGTACTCCTAGGGCAGGCTTTCTCTCTGGTTTTGCACCCTCGTGACCAATAAAGTGGAGATAATTGAAGATCCATAAGTATTTGGAGAATAAATGAATAAGCAATGCTGAAGTTTAAATGAGCCTTCAGGACAGCTATTTTCAGAAGATTAAAGACTTTGAATGCTTGCCCCAAGAAAGGAATAAGAAAGTCATGACATTTCTGGCTTTTGAAGACTATATATTCGTTTAACAGAAATGTCTTTATCAGGCACAAATCTAAGTACTTTATAAATACTAACCCATATAATCTTCATAACAATTAAAGGCAAATACTATTAGTGCTCTCATTTGGTAGATAAGGAAACTAGAGCTCAGAGTAATTTGCCAAATTGGCAGACCTGGGCTTTGACCCAGAAAGTGTGACCGTACGGCCCATGTTCCTAACCACTGTGCTATGCTGCATCAGGACCAGCTCTGGAGATGATCCATGGCCCACATTCCCATCCTGCTCCAAGCTAAGTATATCCTTCTAGGAACACGAGTGTGCACTCTTCAAGTCACTGCCACTCAAGAAATAACGAAATGGAAAAAAAGGTCCATAGATGAGGCTCTGAAATGCTGGGGGAGATATGGGTTCTTCTGCATAAGGACAGAGGAAAAAGAATTAAGTGTTTTCCAGAGCCATGATACAACCATGGGGAAAGACTTAAAAGATTTATGTACCAAATTCTAGTAAGAGGATACTGACTTGGTCAACTTTCGTAAAAGGAAATAAAACCTGAGAGGTGAGTTTGGGACATTAGTGTAGGTACAATGTTCTCTGTATGTCGTCTCACTTTACCTCTAAGACCACCCTGGGAGATGAGGAAAGTCAGGCTCATTATAAGGTAAGGCACCAAAGCTCAGAAGTTAGGGGACATACCCAAGGCCACATAATCACCTATCAACAAAACTGAACCTAGTCTGTGCCAGAGGATGGCCAGACGCAGCCCTCTTGTACTGTTCAGTGTTACTTCCCTAGCAGGTCTCATAAAATTATAGCTGCTCAGAGGAAGTCAATTCCTCGAGCTAATTGTGCTGAGGAGCATTAGAAAGCAAAATGTAATTAGATTCAAAGCAGGTTTACACAGATTCTGGGGTGATAGCTTAATACTGCAATAAGGGCTGGGACTGTGTCTCTAACTTTTGATGTAGCTGTTCATTTAAACAGTAGGACTCCTGGGCACTATTGCCTACTGTATGCAGGGACTGTCAAGGTCAAAAATGAATTCCTTCCTTTATTGCCCATTCAATGTGCAGTATTGAGGATCACGCCCCTTCTCCCCCAAATGAAAGTACTAATACGGAGTTTTTGTGTGGGATAGACATGGCATCCATTTAGAAGGAAAGGCTGCGGCAGTCAGATTGTGGGGTGGTCTTGAATGCCAAGGTAAGCAATTTGATTTTATCCTCTAGGTAAAGAAGGCCAATGAAGACTTTTAAGCAAGGGAATGACATCACCATCATCTTCACAATAAAAATAACAGCTACTATTCACAGAGTACCAATTGCTTTCAAAGCTTTCAGCCCTCAAACCCTCACACCATCCCATGAGGTCAGAACTAGTATCAACCCCACTTGGCAGAGGAGGGAGCCTGAGGACAGAGAAAACCCAGGTCTTAAGGGGAAGAGACTGGCTGTGACCCCACACCTTCACTTTACTCTTATCCTAAACACTCTGCAGGATCTTTGCTTTCGGACATACCCTGTACAGCACATGTGGACGGAGGTGTGGGAGCCATCAGCATTTTTTTGGGTGGCTAAAGGCATGAGAGAGATGAAATTTAAGAGGAGAGAAAGAAAGAACTGAGAAGCAGGAAGAGAAACAGCAGCTGAGGCAGGCAGTGTTAAAGAAAGCATGCAAATATGAATTTTAGGACAGAAAGAAGGAGACAATGGTACAGAAAGTTACCTAGAGGTCAGGCAGTATAGGGAAATGTAAGATCTGCCAAACGAAGAGGGCTTCAGGGACTTCACAGACAGTATTTTCAGAGGAACAGTCGGGGTGGGCGCCAGATTGCTGTGGGCTGAGGAGTGAGTGGGAAGTGAAGACAGGGCCAGCAGCATGTAAACTTACTCTTTCAAGAAATATGATAGTGAGGGGGAGGGGAGGAAGAACGCCTGAAATGGGAAGATGGTGGCAGGAAAGGTTTTCTAGGGGGGTGGAGGTGGGGAGAGACTCAAGCAGTTGTAAGCCAGAATGAAAGCATTGGGTGAAGGGTACCAGATGGGGAGGTTCTCCCTCAGAGGGCCCCAGAAGGAGCTCCAAGGGATGGATGGAGAGCACAGTGGGTGGCATTAGTGAGAGATCCTCTGGTTGGGCTTCTCCAGTGCTGTGAAATGACTGAGGTGGATCTGAGGATCTCTGTGGCCCCTTGCAGATCTAATTTTTTTTTCCCTTTTCTTCTTCCTCCCTTCCTCTTTCTCTCTTGCCATCGTATTTACTGAATACCTACTATGTGTTAGGTCTTGTGCTAAGCTCTGTGGCTATTATAATGAATGAGACAGTGTATATCATCCTTACAATTGAGTGGTGTGATAGATAATAAACAAGAAGATGCACAAATATATACATTGTATAACTACACATTGTATGATGTTGTTAAAAAGTGCTAATGTTCATTGAGCTTTTCCAATGTACTAAGTACTTTATAAGCATTTTCTCATTAAGTTCAAACCCACACACAACCCATAAGAAGGGTAATATTGGTATTTCCTTTTGCAGATCAGGAAAACTAAGGCACAGAGGTCAGATGACTTCACACAACTCAGACAGATGGAGCGTGAAATTCAACTTACATTTGCCTGTCTGCAGAAAGATGCTAACCTGTGTTTTCCTTGTGTTTAGAACAGTGAGCAACAGGATGAACAAGTTCTGGAGGCGTACCCATACTAGAGGAGCTCACAAACCTTGAAGTGGGAAGAAATCAAGAGTTCATTTACTCCCTTTTTCCTCCAGGTGTGGTCCGTGACCCAGCAGCATCCACAGCACCTGGGGTTTGTTAGAACCACAGAAGCTCCAGCCCTGCCAGACCCACAAGATCAGGATCTGCAGGTGCTTGGTATGTACCCTAAAGAAGGGAGAAGTCTAGTCTAGGGCCCACTTCTCTTATTAGAGATGGGCAATCTAGGCCCAAGATTTTGGAGGTTACAAAAAGTGATGGAACTTGAGGGACTGGTGTCAGGAGCCCAACCTAGGCCAGAATGGGCCCTTCCTCTCTTGTCCTGAGGCTAGTGGGTAGGAGAACAGGAAGGAAGGGCGCGGAAGGTGGTGCTCGGCGCGCGCAAGGTGGTGCTCGGCGCGCGCAAGGTGGTGCTCGGCGCGCGCAAGGTGCTCGGCGCGCGCAAGGTGTTCGCGTGTTCTGCGGCCCAGCGAGGCTGAGGCGGCGTGGGCGCCCTGAGGGCCGGGCCCGCCGCGCGGCGTCCCCGTCCCCACGCTGGCCGGGCCCGGCCCCTCAGCTCCACCCCCTGCCTCCCCCTCCCGCCCGCTCGCGCCTCCTGAAAAGCCAGCCCGCCCGGGGCGGCGGCGCAGAGCCGGGCCCGGCGCACGAGGCAGCCAGCGCGGCCATGACGGCGGAGAAGGCGCTGCCTCTGGGCAATGGGAAGGCTGCCGAGGAGGCGCGGGAGTCTGAGGCGCTGGGAGGCGGCGGCGGCGGAGGCGCGGCGCCCGCGCGCGAACCGCGCGACAAGCGCGACAAGGCGGTCCACGAACGCGGCCACTGGAACAACAAGGTGGAGTTCGTGCTGAGCGTGGCAGGGGAGATCATAGGGCTGGGCAACGTGTGGCGCTTCCCTTACCTGTGCTACAAGAACGGAGGAGGTGAGGCGGCACGCGCGACGTGAGGGAGAACCAGGAGGGGAAAGCAGCCCGGTGGGGGCGGGGAGCAAGGGGGCGAGCGCGCGACCCCGCCCGCGCCTGCGTGCAGCGGGACCCTCGGGGAATGCCCGCTGTGGGCCACCTGGCGCGGGAGCGTTTCCCCTTGCTAGGCTCGCCTCTCCCAGGGCGCATGTGCACGCGCCTTTTCGCACCTGGATGTGCCGCCTGCTAGCACGCGGGGACTTGACAGCCAGGTGTGTTCTGTGGCAGCTTGAGGTGGAGGCCTAGGCTAGGAGCCCTTGCTTTTCGTACCTGCATCACTGTTCGGGGCAGGGGACAAACCCTTTGATCCCTACTAACTGGAAACCAGCATGAAGGAAAGAGACTCTGATCATGATCTGAGTAGGCTCAGGTTTTGAGCGCTTACTGAAATGCCAGACTCCGTAACAAGCTTTACCCACATCATCTCCTTTCATCCTTCAACTCATCTTTGCGGGCATTGGTGTACCCATTTTGCAGATGAGGATACAAAAATTCAAAGAAATAACCCTGTAGTAGGTAAAGATGGGATTCTGCCACCAAGGCCTTGTTTTAAACTGAGATAGGACTGACAACAGGGAAAACTTTTAGTTGGGGCATTAATGTTTGATTTCCTGCCCAGTCTTTGATTTGCCCTTAAGGCTTTCACTAGGTCCCCTTTCTGGCCCATCTGGTGGAAACATTGGCCCCAAGTAGTTTCTTTCACTGGTCTCAGAGTCACCCACAACAAATAGCAACAATACTGATTTGATGTTTAGGATATCCTTAGAGGTTGTGGAGCCGGGGACAGGGAAAGGAAGGTGATGAGAGAGTCTTTCCTAGTGACTTGTCCAAGTCAGTTTGGTGGAGATGCTGCAGTGTATCCTCAAATCTTTCAGCTCAAGGACTTTAGGAACCTCCACCTGTCATATTTGCAGGACAGATGGCAGGCTCATGGCAAGGGACCTTGTGATACCTTTTTGGGTAGCATGGTTTCTCTAAGGAAAAGCCTGTGTCTGTGTATTCCTCTTTCTCCCTGCTATGCCCCTGCTCCTCCAGTAGATCCCCAGACCCCACTGAAGGTGGCTCAGAAGTTAGCTGGCAGGGACCACGCTGTTAGGTTGCGTTGAGCAGGACTTCCTGTGCGAGCAGCTGCAGGGAGAGTGAGAAGGGTACTGCTTGGCCTGGGCCCTTTCTTTGGAGACATTCATCCTGAAGGCACAGGCTGCTCCAAGCCTGCTCTGCACTGGTAATGAAGTGGCCGCCGGTGTTGGTGGCTTGGCATGAGGGAGAGAGGGAGTGGCCTTGGAGACCCGGAACGTGCCCTGTGGCCTCAGCTGTGAGTTCTGCCTCTCTGCAGATTCAGATTCAGCTTTTATTAGCTGCTGTGTTTTCTTAGAAACCTGTGGAAATCCTTTAGGATAGTCCCAGGCAAAAACTGTTTTAACATCCTTTTTTTAATACAGGAAATTGTTATGCCAAAACCAAATGCATGCCTAAAAGGAGAAAACAGAGTAAGTTGGGTTAATTACAAAATCTGTACAGATTAAAAAAAAAAGTTGTAGTGAGTAAAGTTTAAAAATTAGCCTTTTTTTTTTCTCTGTAACTTGCCAAGAGTGTCCATTAGGTACACAGATATCCCGATTTAATTGAGCTAGTTATCTTAAGGATTACTAGCTTTGTGAATACATAGGCTAAAAGCTTTTCAGAAAGTGCCATCTGTTAGGTTCTAGAGGGTTCACAGGTAAACTACAATGTATTAGGGAACCTACTGCAGCTTGTCGTAAACACTTAGATTTATAGCCCTCTTGTCCCTTTTCACACACTTTTTGCTTCTGATAGAGTTGGGGTATCTGATTATCAACTGCTTGCCTTTAAAAAAAAATACACAGTTCTATTCATAGATCCCAACAATAGTTTAATGAATTTCTTTGCCAATGTGAAACTTTAAGAAAAGAATCTTGCTCAAAAACGCTAAGACCCTTTCAAAATCTGGTAGATGTTGTCCTCCTATCAGGATTGATCAAAATTGTTGTTATTAATTCTAAGGTTAAAGAGACTTCATTTAGCAAAAAGCAATTTCGGTTAAAGCCTTCATTTGTGAGATCAGATGGTGGGCAATAACATGTGTTTTCAGGCTTTGTTACTAGATGGGTGAGAAAGAATAAGGGATTTGGAAAAAATCCCTCTCTGGTTATAATAGCTCATGTTCACCTCAGTTATTTAATTTGTCTCACAGAAAGACCCAGGCAATGGGTATTGTGTGTATCAAGATAGGATCCCTAAAGCTTATGGTGGTCTTTTCTTAGACTGATTCAAAGTCAGCCTTTCTGAATAGATAGATTCTTGAAGCAAACCCCTTATAACTCAGCTCCTTACCTGACCCTTGTGTGCTGGGGCCTAATATTGCTTATAGCACATCTCCTGGAGAATGTATCTTCTGATGAAAACATTCTTTTTGTAGATTACTTCCAAAGTAAATAAGAAGAAGGGGTCCCCCTCACCTAGCCTGTTGAGGTTACTTTAGAATACAAAAGGACAATGTAATGTTCAGAAAGGAAATGGGTTTAAACTATGCTGGAGGGTGAAATATGTAAATTATAGAATCAAGGAAAGAAAACACTTTTACATTATCATCTTAGATGCACATTTCTGAGAGGAGTGGTACAGATACTGGGTTTTAAAGCCCCATTTTACTGATGAAGAAGTTGAGGCTGGGAGACGTGAGGTAGATGTACAGACAGCATATGCGGACCCAGGGCCGTGTTTTCTGACTGTGGTCCTCAAGGTGTGGACTTGACCTTGAGCTCAGAGAGCATGTCTCACACATAGTAGGTGCTTATTAAAGATTTCTTGTGTCAAACTTGAAATAGTAGAGGCAATTTTAACCTCATTCCCTTACTTTGCATCCTTGTAGGGGCGTTCCTGATTCCCTACGTGGTGTTTTTTATTTGCTGTGGAATTCCTGTTTTTTTCTTGGAAACAGCTCTGGGACAGTTCACTAGTGAAGGTGGCATTACATGTTGGAGGAAAGTTTGCCCTTTATTTGAAGGTAAGCATTGAGTTAGAAAATGAAATGGTGCCTGGGTGATGTCAGGCTATGAAAAGTAGCTGAGACTGTTTCAACAAAGTGGAGAGAGATGCAAATCACACCCTTTGTACTTTCAGGCATTGGCTACGCAACACAGGTGATTGAGGCCCATCTAAACGTGTACTACATCATCATCCTGGCATGGGCCATTTTCTACCTGAGCAACTGCTTCACTACCGAGCTCCCCTGGGCCACCTGTGGGCATGAATGGAACACAGGTATGGCTCCCAGGGAGGGTCTCTGCTGGTCCTGCTGAGGGGCCTGGCATTGGGGGTATGCCCATATCCTGGAGATCAATCCTGGCCTTTGGCTTCTTGACATGAGTCCAGATTCCACTGAAATTGGAGGTCAGTTCTGCATTGGGTCTGGTTGCATTCTGTGGGTTGCAACCCTGAGCCTGAGCTGAGCCCTGGCCTAGAAATTGGCACAAGTAGAAGAATGGCGATGTTCTTTCCTCACTTTGCCAAATATAGAGACTGAGCCCTTTGTAGGCAGGTATGAGGGATTCAGGCTCCATTTCCAGCCCTGCATCTCTGGGTATCAGATTTTCCTCTGTAAAACACTGAGGTTAGACTAGCTCAAGGGTTGCAAACCAGGGGCCTACACACCAATTAGGTTTTAGATCAATGATCAGTAAATTTCATAAATGTATTTGGTTGCCAAAATTTAAAAACCAGAAGACCTCACATGAAAATCCAGATTTCCAGCTTCTCTTGAAAAATTTAAAAACCAACCTGGCAACCGCAGACCCATATTCCCACATTCTTGCTTGGTAGCAATGTTGGGGCTAATAAGCAGTTGTCTTTGGATAAGGCCTTTGTCCTCAATTTGACCACAGTCTCCACCCAGCCCACATTTCTTATTTACATTACCTGTCTAACCCAGGTAGATATTTGAATTTGCCACTCCCCCACTCCCTTGAGTGGATAACTTTTTAGATTACTTTGGGTTCTAATGTGCTGTTGGCTTTTCAATTTGTCCATCCTATCAAGATTGAGTCTTATAATCCAGGGAAGGCAAATAACATGTTCAGTCCCTATCTGTGATGGCCAGGCTCAGAGCAGACATCACCAATTGATTGTAGAACTCTTCCCTTTTTGAGTCGAGTCTCAGCCTCAGAACCCTTCTCAGTAGTGCTCCAGGCAGCCATTGCCTTTTGACTGGAGTCGGCACACATGCCTTAAGCTATTTATCATCTGTGTTATAACCTGGGGTTAGGTTTTCCCTGTAAGTGGTCTGTTATCCTGAAGGCTGAGACAGTAAGACTGGGTAGGATGTTGGTTACCAGCAGAAGGAACAGTAGCAATTAGGCCTAGGAAGTGCTGTGAAGTAGCTTCGAGTCCTGCATGACTTTATCCAGCTCCCACCCATTGCATTTTGTAGAGGTCTCTCACTGTCTTTAGGGCCCTGGTTCTTAACCTTTCTTTGGCCAGAGACTTCATAGAGATATTTATCAAATTAAAATTCAAGGGTATACTCTAGGAAGCCTGCGAGTCCTCCATGATAATTTAATTGTGTGTGTTTATTTTGAGGACACTCTAGACATATGCACACGTGGATTCTGTGCGCGGCCATCTTATAACTGAGGATAGTCAGGAGGTTGCAGTGCCTGGCTGGGCGTGTTTGCAACTTGAGATGTGTTCTTGATAAATAGGATGATGGTGGCCAATGGAGAAGAGCAGAGAGATTTAATTTATGGTTCGATACTAAGCGAAGTCCAGTTAAGAATGCAGCAAACTATAAGAATGAGGATATTGTGCAAGTGTGACCAGAAAGAAATGGTAGTAGAATTGAATCTCAAGTAGCCGGTGGAGGAATAGGCAAGCTGAACTCCATAGAACCTGCCTCCTCCCTGTTGATTCCATTTTTCTGTTGGGAAGTCCACTTAACTTCACAAAATGGCATTATCCTACGCATCCATTTTATGCTATCAGTTCGGATGGTCTTCTGTAGTTGATATTTAATATGTAAACTTAATTCTGGTTTTATAGTTGTTTGAATACTATAATACTATAATCATTTGTACGTAATTAAATGTCATTTTAATAAAAATACCTTGTCAATGTTGGATGTCTGAGAAATTTTTTTACTCTAGGGGAAAAAAAACGTATTTTAGAGACTGATCAAAACTAAGGGCTCCTCTCCCTGAAAAAAGGCACAAGGGCGCCTATAATCTCAGGTTTTCAGACTCTTTTTTCGGGACTTTGTGGACCCCACAGACACCCCCCCTCCTTTCAGAAGATAGTTAGCACTTGCCAAGGGGAGCAGGGAGGAGGCCGATGATCGGAGGACATTTCCCCAGCAGACTGCGAACCTGTCTTCCCCTGGTTTGCAACCTCCTTTCTCTAAGTGTGTGTGAACATTGCTGATGTGGTAAACGTCAGGTATAGGAGGGCTTCCTGTTCCAGAGTTCGCATATGTAGTTGGAGGGTTTGCACCCATAGGAGGAGAGAGCAGTGCCGGAGGGGAGTGGAACGCTGGTTCCAGGCTGACCCTGCTGCTGGGTGCAGGGCCCCTGCAGTGAATGGCACAGCGGCCCTTGGGGAGTTCCCAGTCTGGCGGCAGGCGAGGTGCCTCTGTAACCAGGGGTGCTGTAAACAACTGTGGGTCCCCTAGTGGGGAACAGAGCTGGGTGATGACCGTACAAAGGACATGAGCCCTGGCTCGAGCTGACTCCCCAGTCTGTCCCCAGTTGGCCGGTAACTTTGTAGAGGACCTAGAGGGTATAGATGTGGGTTCCTTGACTATTTCTGAACTTTAAGATTCTCCTCTTCAAAATAAAGGGAATTGGAGAAGGTGGTTCCTTGGAGGGCCTTTAAATCCTAATTTTCTTAGCATTCAGGGGGAGGGAGATTGAGGAAGTCTCCCTGGAGGAGGGGGTTGATCTGGGCCATTAAGTTTAAATAGTCGGATGTTTTTACTTGAAATTCAAATCCCCCTTGGTCATTAAGTTTCATGAAATGAAGACACATCCAACAAATCTTTTCTTGGACTGACTGATCAATTGAGGGAATGGTGAAGAAAGCATAAATCCTTTACACATACAGGCTCATGATATTTCATCCAGTTATCATGTCTTTATGAGGGAGCTGCACTGTTAGTGTCCTTCTACATGAAGGACAACTCATTCTCAAATGCATTACTGTCATAGGGACACTCCTTTAGTCCCCTCCATTCCTGCTGGGGCCACAGGGCAGGACAGAAATGCCTTGGGCAGGCCTTGGGTAAGGAAATAGAAAAGAGGAAGCAGGGGAGGAAGAAAGATTGGATAGGGCATATAGAGTGGGAATGAGAAAAGGTGCCCTGCCCCCCAAACTTTTGCTCCTGTTCTAATCAGACCAAACCTCTCTCTTAAACTGATAAGTTATTGATCTCCCTCCCCAGTGTTCTCTGAGGTGTGTTTGCTTGGAGCGGCTAGGTAAAACCACCTGGTTGCATCATCAAATCTGAATGTTTCCCAAGGTCCAGCCCTTGCAGAGGTTAATCTTCTATTTCTTGTCTTGTTTCCACTGTAGAGAATTGTGTGGAGTTCCAGAAACTGAACATGAGCAACCACAGTCATGTGTCCCTGCAGAATGCCACCTCTCCCGTCATGGAGTTTTGGGAGTAAGTGGAAAATGATTTGTGTCCTTTGGCCTGTGAGGTCTCTATCTTGGTTCTGCTCAGTTAACATTGCCCCCACCCCGGGAAAAGCCTGACCTCTTCTTTCTTCAGCTTCGCACTTGCTAGCTTCTGTGGGCATTTGAGGGCTTTGGAGATTTTAGAGGTTCCCCAAAGGAGCGGCTGAGAGAAATGATTTTTTTTGTTCTTTGATGGTCAGCATAGCTGGTTGCTTATTAGGGTAAGAAGTGCTTGGTAAAATGATAGTTAAAAAAGAGGCATTTTCAACAAAAGAGGAGACAGTGTGTTTGTGATATGCTAAGTCAAAACTATGTTTAGCCTGGAAAGCAGAAGTCTGGGTGGTGGGGTGGGAGGAGATTCATTTTCTTTCAGTCATGCCCAGAGGAAGCAGATCAGCGTTAATGGATAGAGGTTATAAAGAGGCCGGTTTCAAATGTGCTTAAAGCAAGAGCTTCGTTTCACAGCACTGTCTGCGAGTACTTCCGCAGGTTGGGATCACCCATCTCTGAAAGTGTTCGGCTAGCGGAGGGCTGCTAATTGTTGTTGAGGAGGTGTCTGAATCCAGCCACATTACAGGCGGTAATTGTGTGGATGGGCGTTTTCCCAGAGGTGGGCATTCTTCATCAGCATTCCAGAGAGATCTATGACCTAGTGTGGTTACAGGGCTGCCACAAATGGTTATAGAAGCTGTTCACTGCACAACCCTAGGGGGCATCATTTATATTGTGAAATGTGCATAACAGGACCCAGTGGCCCTGACTTAGCATCTTCTGAGTAGAGGTAGGAGGATCCCTTGTTCCGGGTACCCTAGAGACGACGCTTTCTCTCTGAGTCAGAGGTTGGACTAAATGCTTTCGGAGGCTTTCAATCTGAAAAACTATGACTTTATTCAAGAACATCCCTTACCTTAATCCCTAATGCTTATTATAAGTAGTGTAGAGGGCCAGTGATTTTATGAGTGATTGTAATTCTCTCCCCAAATATCATTCATCTCCTTCCCTCTTTAGAGGTCATGACAATGAATTTAGACTTAGCATTCTCATGTTTATACATGATGTGTGTGTGTGTCTCACACATACATATACACATGATATATTAATATGTAATTGTACATTTTAATAATTATGTAAGTTTGTATAAAATTATGTTACATATGCATTGTATGCTAATAATATATGTTATATATTCATCTCCCAAATAGTACTTAGACTTTTCTTGCATATTTAAAAATTTTGTATTGATGGTATCCATTATTTATATTTTCTTACAACTTTGTTTCTTTGCTCAGTATTGGTTTTGAGATGTTCCCATGTTGATACATGTAGCTTTGGTTCACTTTTTTTTCTTGCTGTATAGTATTTCAATGTATAAAAGACTACATTTGTTTAGCCAGTTCCTCTTGATGGGGATTTAGACTTTCTCCTGTTTCACACTGTTACTAAGCACACAAAAAATGTCTTGTCCATGCTCTGTGAGCGTGATTGAAGGTTTCTAGCCAGTATACCTAGGTGGGGAATTGCTAGTAATAGGGCGCCTACATCATGGGTTTTATCAGATAATGTCAAATTGCTTTCTGAAAGGATCATTCTGGTTTACTCTCTAAATAATAGTGTATGAGAATTCTGTTCCATATTCTAGACAGCACTTGGTCTGATTTATTTTTAAGTTTTGAATCTCAGTATTTTAATTTGTATTCCTCTAGTTACTTGTGAGGTTGACCATCCTTTCATGTTTTTTCCTCTGTTTGAGTTCCTCCTCTGAACTTCCGGCTCACATCCTTTTCTCCTTGGATTGTTTGTCTTTTCTCAGGGGTGGGTGGAAATTCTTTATACATTCTAGATATTAGTATCTTGATAAATTCTGGATATAAGTATGCTGCAAATAGCTTTTCCTACTGTGTGGCTTCTTTTCTTTTTGTTTATGGCATACAGGAGTTTTAACTTTATTGAAGTCAAATTTGCCAGTATCTTCTTTTTGGTTTGCAAGGTTGGGGTCTTGTTTAAGATATATTTCCCTACCCCAAAGTCGTAAAAATCTTCTGTATTTTCTTCTAAGAGTTTTAAATGTTTTAAGTTTTCATATTTAGAAATATAATCTACCTTGAATTTTATTTTTGCATATGATGTGATGTAGGACTTCAGGGTTTTTTTTAATATCAATTACCAATTTCTCCAGCAGTATTTATTGAATCATTCATCTTTTCCCTATTGATTTGTAATGCTGTCTTCCATATATAGTTTTCCTAAAAGTACAGGTCTGTTTTGGGCCTTTCTGTTCTATTCCATTCCAGTGGTCTCTGGCTAATTGTGTGTTATAATACCACACCTATACTTTTATTGTAAGCCTGGAACTAGTAAGACAGGTCCCTCACTTTGTTCTTTTCCAAAATTGCCTTCCAAGTGAATTTTAGATTCAACTTTCAGATTAAACAACAATAAAGAACAAAACAACTCAATGGGGATTTTGGTTAGAATTGTATTGAATTTATAGGTTAATTTGAAGAAAATTGTTATCTTTATGATTGAGCCTCTCTGTCTATGAACATAGTATAGCTCTCCATTTATATAGGTTTTTTAAAATGCCCTATACAGTAGTAGTACTTAAATATTTGTGGAGTAGCAGCACGAGAATCACCTGCTTAGAAATGCAGATTCTCTAGTCCTCCCCAGACCTACTGAGTCATTGTCCCAAATATAGCAAACATAAGATGTGTGCTAGAGAGGAGCCTACTGTGGTGGGTGGGCCTGTGTGGACTTTCCTAGCCCCAGGGGGCTATGATTTCCCAGAGGAATGTCACAGAGACTTATTTTTGACCTGAACATTCGAGGGTCTGTAAAACAGGGTCTCTTTGTTTCTTTAGAGAACCCATCCTGAAACCCCAAACTAGACAAGATCTCTGTGTAACTTACCATTGTTTTGCACCATTTATTTCCTTTGTAGTATATATAGAAAAACGTCAATTAAATCATTTTTTGTGCAATGTGTTTGTTTATTGTCTGTATTCCCCAAAAGGTAGTCATAAAGCAACACTTTGTTTGACTTTACTTCCTACTGCTGGTCTATGGAAAACCCCCCAGTGAATATTTACAGAATGGACAGATGCATGGGAGAAAGGCAAGCAGGCAATATTTTCTAGAAGATACTACATGAGAAGTCAGAGTGGGCTCTGGCAAGAACTCATCCTGTCACTAAGCTGCTCAGCCAACAGCATTGATTGCTTCCAGGATCTCTTTGCAATATCCATATCACCTACTTATATGGACACTAGGTGGTGGGAGGAGACAGCTAGTCTACATCCTCATGTGTAACTGGACCTTTTGGCTTACCATTTGGCCATTCCAGATGAAAGTCTATGGGAGAATGAACCAAGGGTTCGAGGTTTCTACTAGACTGCATCTGTATTATGTATGCAGTGTTTAATTCTGCATCCTAAAAGTACTCAAAAACTGGTGTGACACTCTCCTTTTCATAAGATGCGTTTGTCAGACACCTCTAATTCATCTTTTCTCAGAGATGAGCTTGGAACAGACACTCTGAGATGTTCATAACATCCTATGGAAAACTGTTGGGGCCACATAAATTTGAGAAGGGCTGAAAGCTGAGCTCTTCAGCAAGAACATCTGTTATCTTTGATTAACTCAAATTCCCCCACATATTTTCCTGTGGAATCATTTGGAATCTTTCCCTTCCTTCCCATTCCACGCCCCCACTCCCAGAATGCTAGCAGTCCACAAAACAGTTTGACACAAACTTTGTTGGGAAAGAGTTCTTCCTTAAATTCAGCCGACATTGACTTCTGGGGCTTTGGATAGAGCATCCCTAATTCCTGGACAGTGTAACATCTCTTCAAGTATTGGATCCAGTTTCCTCAGAAGCACTTCTTTGGTTCTTTTGCTGTCTCCCTGTGTGGCCGGCTCACAGATGCCTCCCCTCGGTTCAGGTCTCAGGTGTGTTCCTGTTTCCTTTCCTCATTGCCTTTAACTCCAGGGACCTCATTCAGGGCCACACTGCTTGATCCAAATAGACTGCCTCAGTCTGTCTGTTCACTCATTCCACAAATGTCCGAGCTCTTGGTGCGTGCACATAGGAAGGACTATTGCACATTTGGAGGAGGCAGAAACGTGGGATGCAGTTCTAGCCCTCTAGAAGCAGAAGGGGAGACAAGCCCCTAAACTACCATAAAATCAGTTACAAAGTGTTACTTCCCTGCCCATGACCAGCCATGGCTTCACCTTGACCTTGGATACCTGGCCCAACCTCCCCTCCCAACCCCATCTTAAAGTTTTGTTTCCTTTTTCAGGGTATAAATTGTTGGCTTAGCTGGTGATAACAGTTTTGACCCTGGGTCTGTCTTGGATTCTTGCTCAGGCAGGGGGCCTAAGGGGCAGGACCCATTTGTCTTTCTGATGTCATATTTCAAAACTAAGCCATCCTGGTTTTCTTAATAACTCATTATGCATCTGGCATCTGAGCATTTATCTAAATATGTTTGTAGTTCTAATTGGTAAGCCCATGTCCTCTGGTGGGATCAAGTACTGTCAAGTATGTAACCAGCATTGTGGCATCAGATGGGCTTTGGTATTTCTTCACTTAAGGCCTTGAATCCCATTGGTCCACAGGTTTTTAGCAAGTCCACGTTTGCTGTGTACGCAGTTGAAATCACTTTTGCACGGTGTCCACTCAACCAGCATTTGTTGAGCACATACTGTGTGCTGGGCCTAAATTAAGTTCTAAGGGTTTTCAGTTCTATATCTTTATTCAGAAGGATAAGGTCTTATCTTTCTGGTTTATCTTCACTGGATGAGTTTTTAAAATTTAATTATTTCTAAATCATCTGGCCACTTGATTTTCTTTGGACACAAATATTGGGAGGGAGAGGAGCTGGAGTGAAACCCTGATTCTTTCTGTGGACCCAGCGCCCAGCCCTGCCTCCCTCTCAGACTCCTTCCCCTTACCATTGCTCTCCTCTGCACTGGCCTTCTTTCTGTCCTTTGTATGTATTTGTCCCCTTTGTTTAGAACACTCCTCACCCGATCCTTAGGTGCCTGGCTCCTTCATACCATTACATCTTTTTTTTTTTTAAGTTTTTATTTACTTATTTGACAGAGAGAGATCACAAGTAGGCAGAGAGGCAGGCGGGGGGGGGGGGGGCGGGGAGCAGGCTCCCCGCTGAGCAGAGAGCCCAATGCAGGGCTCGATCCTAGGATCCTGAGATCATGACCTGAGCCAAAGGCAGAGGCTTTAACCCACTGAGCCACCCAGGTGTCCCCAGACCATTACATCTTAATACAGTTGTCATTTGGGATGCTCTCTCTGACCATCCAAACTACATCAGCACTTAGCCCCTCTCAACCCCATTTCTCCGTCCTTTTGTCTACATAGTACTTACTGAAATTCTCATGTCTTTGTTTACTTGAGTATTTTCTCCCTCCCTCCATTAGAACATAAGCCCCATGCCAGCATTGTCCTGGTTTGTTCCCTATTGTTCTGCCAGCACATTCTAGATACTTAATAAATATTAGTTGAGATGGATGAATGGAGGCAGGAATAAATGAATGAATGGATTTTTTTAATCCTTTAGAGTTCATAGTCTTCATTTGTAAATTGGAGGTGATCATGATAAAGCCCACCTGCAAGGCTGAGATGATGATTGAATGAATCCTCGCCTGTATTGAGCCCAGGATAGCTTAGGCCCTTTAGAAAGGATTGAATGCAGAAAGAGAATGTTTGTGACTGACTTTCCTGTTTGTGAGATGGGGATTAGTTCTGTTCCCTGCCTTGCCAGCTTCTCTGGATGCTGTGAGGATTTAAGAAGAAAACACACACTAAGAACTTTCATGAGTTGGCTCCTGGTACTGAGGCTCTTTGCCCCATTTTATCCCTACCTCTGCAGGTGTGGATTCATGACTGATCCTCGTGCAGAGTTGGCTTGTATGTCTGAAGCAGCTTTTGCATCTCCTACTGAAGGGTCAGAAGTGCCCCTAGAGCTTTTCCCTAGGTCAGAACCCAACATCGGGTGGCACTGTCTACTTCTGCTGGATTGGAGTATCGCGGTCCCAATATATTACCCCCTTCGTGTACACAGTGTAGACTTCAGCTGGCAAGTTCTAGAACCCAGTTTAAGTCCTCGATTCCTCCTCTAGCGTTGCATTCGACCCAAGGCAGCTACCCTCCTGAGCCTCCATCTGCTTCCCTGAAAATGAGATGCTAATAGGACCTAACTCTCAGGGTGGCTAGGAACTTTAGATGAGATGAGTTCTGTGTGCTTTCCACGTGGTGAGTATTCAATATATGGTAGCTAATTTTTACAAGGAAGCTGTCATTCAGCTCTTTGAAAGCCTACGTGGATTCTTTTCCAGCATTCTTAGAGAAGGTTCTTCAGCCTGGTCTGTTTGCCCCCTCAAGAGTGGACCTGAAAAACTCCCAGTGCATTTTTTTTTACTTGATTGTTCTTTTGACACTTTCTGAGAACCTACTGGGTGCTGGGCACCTTATTAGTAGCCAGAAGATCACCGGGATGCTAACTGTCCTTGAAAAAGCACATGCTGGAAAGTAAACATGTAATAATAAAATAAAAAGTTTTTTTAAAAAATTAAGCAAGAGATATTTGTAGGATGGTTGCATTGAGCTAAGATGAGGAAGTCTGGATGCCTGGGCTTTGGGGAGGGTACATGGAGCTGATAAGGCTTAGTGGGGTTTTGCAGGGTGAATAGAAGTTTATGTGTTTGCCAGTGGAGTGAGTGAGGAGCATGCCTGGTGGAGGAAATAGCAAGGCAAGAACCCAGAGACCTGAAGCTGTACGTTGAGGCTTATAGACTTTACCTGCAGTATCCCTGCCTGTGGAGACTGGGGAATGGTGTGTGTGTGTGGGGGGGGGGGGTTTGCTGAAGAAGTCGGCAGGGCCAGAACATCTAGCCAGTTCCAAGTGTTTACTGAGTGTCTGCTGTATGTCAGGTATCATTGTGGGTTCTGGGATACAGCCGGAACAAAACCAAAGACTTGCCTGGTGGAGTGGATGTCACAGACAACCAAGTAGGCGGAAAGTATTAGGTTAAGTCAGGATCGGTCTCTTGAAGAACAAGCGAGCAGGGAGCAAGAATGTCACAGGATCATGGAAGGCCTCTTTGAGCAGGAACCTGAGAGAAGTGAGGGAGGCAGCCTGGTGGATATTGAGGATGAGCCCTCGAGTCAAAGGAGTAGCAGGAGCTGTGACCCTGCAGTGGGAGCATGTTGGAGGTGTTTGGGGAAGAGCAGGCAGTCAGGGAGGCTGGAGCCAAGTATGAAGGACTTCGGTGCCTTTCTAAAGGGTTTGAAATCATCCTGTGAGATGCCTCCAAAGGCCATATCCATGCAATAACAGGATGGGATCTGGGAGTAAGACAGATGACCCACGCTGCCAGGTGGAGGCAGGAGGCAGGGGTCATCGAGGCACTTTCTTGGTCCAGGTACATGAAATTGAGGTTTCTGCATGGAGAGAGGGCAGGTGTGTGTGTGTGGGGGGGGGGGGTTGGGGAGTGGCCCTTACCTATCAGGAAAGATGGATAGAAAGAGTCTTGGGGGGATGATGGTCATTCTGCTTGGGCATGCCATGCCCCGGGAGAGTAAGAGAACTTGCCCTTATGATCTGCTTATGCCTCCCACCTACTGACTAGCACTAAGATGCTTACTACCTGCACACATTCTTGGTGGGCTTTTCCTGATGGGGGCAGATAGGAGGCTCCAAATTTGCCTGGACTCTCCCAGCTTTTACACAACAGTGGAAGCCAACTTAGCAGTAACCCTCAGTGTGTGGGCAGCACATTTGCTTTGTCTCCAAAATCTCACTTCTGGAACTTTATTCCACTGGGGTGACCACGCTAGT
This sequence comes from Nasua narica, assembly GCA_028533885.1. Taxonomy (NCBI): domain Eukaryota; kingdom Metazoa; phylum Chordata; class Mammalia; order Carnivora; family Procyonidae; genus Nasua; species Nasua narica. Next base: position 45,967,018 of record CM052799.1, read on the forward strand.
TATGAACAGCATGCCAACAGCAGTACTGTTTGTGATCATTTAAAAAAAAAAGGACACATGTAAAATGTTCTTAAATATGATACTGATTAGATAAATTATGGTATTTTTGCAAGAACTGCTAAAAAGGAATGAGCAGGAAATGTATTGATGTGGGAAAGGTCTCTAAGGTAAAAGTAAGTGGAAAAAGCACAGTGTAGAATGTTGTATATAATACCATAATTATAAAAATATATGTATATGCCTTATTCCCATAGAATGTTTCTGGAAGGATACACAGAAAGCTCTTAACTATGGTTATCACCCAAGAGTGGGACGGGGGTAAGCAAGGGGGTAGAAAGAGATTTATTTTTTGCTTTATACTTTTTTGTACTATTTGAATTAAAAAATTAAAAACAGGAACATGATTAGTTCATAATTAAAAAAAATAGAAACTTGAGGGGTCATTGAATACAGTGTAATGTATTACAGTGATTCCTCCTGAGTAACAAATCCCAATTACAACTCTGGTTTCATCTTACTAGTCATTATTTATTTATCTTACAAGTCATTTTTGTTAACATCATCTCATTTAATTTTATATCAGCCCAGGGAGATGGGCAGAAGAAAAGAAAAAAAAAATCTCCATTTTTCCATTAAACATAATCTTGGTGAAGCTGAGGGATTGCCCACCTCATATACTAGAACTCAAAACTCTTAGCTCCCATTGCCCCCAGGCAGCCCTGGTTTTTCCAGAGGGCACTGCTCTGGAGTGTGCAGTCAGAGGGGGCGGCTGCCTTTCCTTATTGGTGCTTCACCCCATGGACTGAAGAATTCCCTTCCTTCCTGCTCCTCAATCCTCACCACCAGGGAGGCGCTGGGGGTCCTTAGTTAAGGAGAGCAGGGAGGAAGTCCCGTTGAGATGTACAAGGCTTTGCGACACCAATCTCTGTGCAAAGAAGCAGGCCTGGGCAGCTCTTCCCAGCTCTCAGGTGATGGACCAAAGCAAACCCGGATCTGCACTTTGTGTCCTCTTTATTGTACTTACTTCATGTTTCACTGATTGCAAAAATAGTGAGCTTGGTAAGTGATTCAAACACAACAGCTATGTAAATGTGATACATTTGTGTATCACATTTTAAATATGTGTTTTCATAGGTTCAGGCTGCTAGAACAAAAATACCACAAAATGGCAACAATTTATGTCTCACAGTTGTGGAGGCCAGAAGTCCACGATCAAGGTGCTGATAGATTTGATGTGTTGTGAAAGTATATTTCCTGGTTCAGAGATGGCTGTCTTCTTGCTGTGTCCTCACATAGTGGAGGGGGTAACGGAGCTCTCTGGAGCTTTATTAGGGTACTAGTCCCATTATTAGGACTCTACGCTCATGACCTAATTACTTCCTAAAAGTCCTATATGCTACATTCCATCAATTGGGGGATTAGGATTTAATGTATGAATTTGGAGTCCATTGTAATATGTTCCTCTTGGCCCCTCCCCCTAAGAAACAATTGTTAACAATTCAAAATCTCTTCCTGCCAATATCTCCCTGTATATTTAGTACCATTCTTCTTACTTTTCTTTTTTTTTTCAAAGATTTTTATTTATTTATTTGATAGAGATCACAAGTAGGCAGAGAGGCAGGCAGAGAGAGCAGGCTCCCTGCTGAGAGCCCAATGAAGGGCTCAATCCCAGGACACTGAGATCATGACTTGAGCTGAAGGCAGAGGCTTTAACCCACTGAGCCCATCAGGCACCCCACTTCTTACTTGTCTATTGAAGGAAATAAGTTCCCAGGTTCAGGAATTTAGTTCTATTAATAAAGGTCAGCTCCCTTTTACCGAAGTAGGTTCTCTAGTAGACACAGGAATTTCCTTATTATAAAAGTAGTTTGTGGTGTTTTGTGGGGTTTTTTTGGTTTTTGGTTTTTTTGTGGGGTTTTTTTTGCAGAAAATATGGAAAGTCTGTTGAAGTAAAAGAAGGGAAAAGAGCACACACAAGAGGGTTTCCATTTCCACACTGCTGAAGCTGGGAGGGATTACTTGCCAAAGGCGGCTGTTGTGGCTCCCTTGTTTCCATCAGATCAACCCTCATAACCACCCCTGGAGCGAGACCCAGGTGTCCCATTCAAGGAATAGCGTGCAGCACTCCCCTACTGCCAAAGATAGAGGCCCAAGTGGGGGGTTCCCTGTCATCCCAGCTGTGAGCTATTTGCCCTCGGTCGTCAGCACTGGAGTGCGCGCTTGCACAGAGCCCCTGCCTTGAGAAGGACCAGTTTGCAGCTCTGCTGCTGATGCAGTCTGAGCACAGCACTGTGAGCAGAGTGGAAAGTAGAGAGGTCTGGCTCATATACAAAATCACAAAAATGCTCTTTAAAAGTGATGCGGTATGGGGATGCACAGACCTGGGCTTTGGGACCAAACAGCAAGAATCTGAATCCTGTTGTTTTCGTTTATTAGCCTTGTGTTCATTACTTAAGTCTCTCTGCAGTTCACTTTCTTTGCCTGCAGAATGGGAGGAGGAGGAGTAATTGAGCTTAGTAAATGCTGAAGAGCTGTCATCTACTCCTATGATCTTTTGTTGATTGGTGGAGTAAAAGTATTTGTATATAAAATCAGCCACAAGTGTATTTGTTTTCATAAAAAAAATGTCTCACACTAAATAATGGGAAGTCACAGTTGACTGAACCAGAAGGGCTTTGTCTGAGGTTCCTTTTATGTCTCGTTGGGTGCAGCAAGGGAAGGGAAGCGCTGACTGTGTGTGCCGCCCCGAGCATGCCCTCTCGCCATGCTATTTCCATTTAATCCACCCATTCTGGGGATAAATGGTGTGGCATCACTGTGGGGGTCCTCATCCTCCACGCGGGATTCTGAGGCAGCGAGAGATTAAGGGTCTAGTCTAAACCACCTCTCTCTGCAAGCCAGAGGCAGACCTGGGCTGAGAGCAGACCTCTCCCATCCCACCTACATCCCTTCAGCCCTCCGCGCTCCTCCTGCCTGTGTCTGATATGCCAGCAGCTGCCTGTTCTATCACGTGGCAGAATCTGACCGGCATGTCCCTTCCCTCTGCAGGCCGGTGGACCGACGCTCTTGAAAGAATGATTTTTTAGCAGGTGGGGAGGTAGAATTGATGGAGGAAGGGAGAAACTAACAGGGGAATGAATGAAGAGAAAGCTCCAGTGCCCAGCCAAAACAAAATAAAACCGCCTTTGGGGTTCTGTCTTTGCTAGATTTCAAGAGGTTCCTTTAGGAAAAGCCTCGGACCTTCATTTTAGAAAAATATTGTGGTTTCCAGCTGAGCCAGGTGGAAATGCGTGACCCTGGCAGACTCTGATCTGCTGCAATGGCAGACCTGAATTGATGCTGGCCTCCGGCGTATGGCTTACAGCCCTGCAGCTGGTGCACCAGCATTAATGAATGACTGTAATTCAGACTCAGGCACAGAATAACGCATAAGTTACGGGCTGTTATCAAATTTTAGTGTGTTATCTTTAGTCTAGATGACTTTTAATGAAACCACAAGAAGGTGTATGAAATGCTCCAGATTTACACACACACACACATACACACACACGCACACACACCCTTGTGTCTGTCCTGCACTACTCCTAGAAGACATACAGAATGGGGAAGAAGCACTAGAACTGGGGGACCTGACCCTCCCGCTTACTGATGGGTCCCTGGACATATGATCTGGAACCTCTGTTCCCTCCTTGGCGAAATGGGTGTACCTGTCCCAGTCTTCTAGGTGCAATCCGTGTGAAGTGACGGGGGTGGGTGGTAAGTAACAGGCCAATGGTAGTGCCTCTTACTCCTGCATCCAGCCTGCCCCCTGCCCCCCACCATGGGTGAGATGACATTCAAAGGATGGAGGTCTCCTGGTGGGAGACACCGGAGCTGTGAGCAGATCCTCGCTCCCTACTCCGGATCTCCTCAGTCATCCAGGACTTTTCCTGATGGCGTGTGTGCCTTTCCTGCTTGCTGTCCCTCCACGGCAGACAGTGGCTCCTTGCCAACCTTGACACACAACATCTCAGAGGGGCCAGGGCTGGCAAAGATTGTCAGACTTCATCAGAGCTTTTGGTGGCTGGTGATGCAGAGGTGGGGTACTGTGGGAACCCATAGAAAGGGACAGGAAAGGCCTGGGCAGCACGTTAGGGGTAGGCAGAGTCCTGGTGAGGAGGAGAAAGACTCAGGAATCAGAGGGTCCTGGGACCCCAACCATGGGTGGCAAGGTCCTGTCTACTGCGGGGGATCCGTGTAACCCATGTGAGGATGGGCTCTGTTAAGAACCAGCGGGTTCCCAAAAGCTGTGGCAGCCCTCTGCTGCTCATCTTGTCCCTTCTGCCCTTTGCCTCCTGACCAGCAGTACCTTTCTCTCACATCTCCCCATGAGGCACAAGTGTTGGGACCCTTCCCTGAGTCTCAATGCTCTAACAGTCCCTTCTTCTATAGTCACTCTCTTCTTTTCACTACTTTCTACTTTCCGGGATCTCACCCACCAGCTGGGGGTGGGGGTGGGGGCACAGAACAGGAAGCTGGGGTGCAAGTCCAGGCTCTGCGACCCCAGTCTGTGATCCAAGGCGAGGTCAGTGATGACAAGGGGCCTCCATTTCCTCTGCACAGTGGGAGCGAAACAAGCTCACAAACACAAGAGTGCCAGAGCACTCTTCGAGCGTGTGCTCTGCGTCATGCTAGCTAGTATTGCTTTGGAAAGGCAGAATGGTGTGGGGGGACACTCCCTGTCTAACTTCTTAATAACTGACTTCTCGTTTACATGCCATACACTGCTCCCCCTGTAGGTGTGCAAGTCGGTGATTTTGGGCAACTGCCAGTTGTGAGATTATCACAATATAGGTTGAAAACATTTCCATCGCCCTCTTCAGGGCTCTGGTACCTATTTGCAGTTCATCTCTCCTCCGCCTCTGCCTCCAGGCCACCACTCCTCCACTTCCCATCTCTATGGATTTGCCTAGTTAGGACTTTGCATATAAATGGAGTCATTCATTGTGGGTCCTCTGTCACTGGCTTCCTTCACTTAGCATAATGTTTTCAAGGTTCATCCATATTATGACATGGATCACTACTTCATCCCTCTTTGTGGTTAAATAAGATTCCATTTTATGGATATACCACATTTTGTTTGTCTATCAGTTGGCGGATATGTGGGTGGCTTTCAGTTTTTGGCTATTATGAGTAACCTAGGGGTGGAATCTCTGAGTTTTATGTTTAGCTTCTTGAGAAACTGCCAAACCATTTTTCAATGTGGCTGAGCTATTTTGCATTCCTACCAGAAATAAATATATGATGTTCCATTTCTCCACATCCTTAAGGTAACTTGTTATTATCTTGATTACTCCCATCCTTGCAGGTGTACCCTAGTGAGTGTGAAATAGTATCTCATTGTGGTTTTAATTTGCACTCTAATAGGGAACACTTCTGAATAAACTTGGGAAACATTGGGTGAATCAGAGCTATGAAGGTGTCTTTGTTGCAAGACTTTTCAGAGCCTTTAATAGTCTCGTGATCATTAAGACTCTCAAAGGAGAGCAACAGTATACATCATTTTCTCCAGCGAGGGCCTGGTGTGACCTGGGAACTCAGAGTGCCTTGAGGGATTAGCGTTCTTTGGAAAGCATTAGCCTAGGACAGGGGTCTGGAGACTATTGGCCAAACCTCATTTGCTGTCTGTTTTTGTAAAAAAAGTTTTATTGGAAGACAGCCACACTCATTCATTCATAAATTGTGTATGGCTGCTTTCACACTGCAAGGATAGAGCTGCATAGTTAGGACAGTGACCTTATAGCTTGCAGAGCCTGAAATATTTACTGTCTGGCCCTTTACAGAAAAGGTTTGTTGTCCCTGACCTAGGAGTGCCTGGTGCATAGTAGATGCTCACTTAACCTTTAAATGGAAGGAGGGACTGACCCTAAGGACCAAGAAAGCACTTTGTGAAGCTTTGTATTATTTGAGCAGGTGCTTAAAGGACCCGTCGAGTTCTTATAGGTTGGGAGAATTGAGAAAGACATTCCTGGCAGAGGGAACAGCAGGAATGAATGCTGTGGAGTAGTGAAGTCAGGGTGTGTTTGGGGCTGGTGGGGACTTCTGCTTGGCCTATGGGAATTTCTCAGGCCAACTTGGGTCCCCATTTGTATTCCCTGAATGACACGGTTCTGGCCCATCTTCCCCACGACCGGACAGTGGGTCCAAGCTCTGCCTCTGAAGTAGAACAGATGTGGCTTCAGGTTCTGCCTCAGCCTTCTTGGGTATGTTATTTTGTGTAAGCCACAGTTTTCCCATGTATAAAATGGGAATAACAGTTGCATTCCCCTTGGGAGTAAACATGAAGGAAATCCAACCTGTTACGTCCTTGTTATTATTATCTTTATACTCCTGGGTAGTAAGCTCTCTGAGGGCAGAACGTCCTGCGTTACTCATCCTTGTGGCTTTAGTCCTTAGGGTACTCGGCATGGAGTTAGCACCCAATGCTACCTGAAAGGTTGCATGCTGCAGTGGCCTCAATTTCTTGTCAAGGGGGTTCCTTGCCCTGAGCCTCCAGGAGGTTTTAGGACTCCTGCTGGGGGCTACAGGAGAAAGCCCCATATGCAGGGAGAGCTGGGGTCCTGCTCTTTTTTCTTCCCAGAGAAGTGACAGCAGAACCCTGAAGGCAGAGAGATTCTGGAGGGGGCAGGGAAGGCGCATTTGTTTTGGTGATGGGTCCTTTTTTGTTTGTTGCTTGGGGAGACCAGAAAGGAAGACCAGCAAGGCTATTTATAGCCCAGCCCCTCAGCGCCAGTTTTTAGGGCGGTCTCTGCGTCCCTGGCAGCACTTCCTCCGTGGCAGGTTAAAGAAAGGTGATGTGTTTGCCGGCTCCGGCTCCGTGCTGGACATTAAGATGAGGCCTCCCGGCCGGCCAGCCACACTGGGAGCTGTTCCCACACAGCCTCTCCCAGGCTCTCTGGGAGTGGGGGAGGGGGGCTGGCTGCCTGCTCCCCCTCTGTCCCGGTTCAGACCATGCCTGGCTCTGGAAGCTAGGGAAGCCCCAGGTGTGAGGCCGTCTCCTTCTCGCCAGACCCAGCCTCTCTGGGTATGAGAACTGAGAAGGAATGAGGGTGATGCCTGAGGATCGGATTTGGGATTCCAGCAATTTCTCTAGGACCCTGGAGGATGGAGGAGGGGCCTTGAGTGAGATGTGTCCTCTCCCTGGGTCCCTGTCTGGTGTGGCAGCAGTTGGGGGAAGGGGTGTGGGCACCAGAAGAACCTGATTTCAAGGCTAATCTGGGCAAGATGCTTTACCTCATTTGGCCTCAGTTTCCCCACCTATAAAATGGGTCTGATAACCCTCAGTCCTTCCCCACAGGAAGAACTAAACGTAGCAAGCTGTAGGGCTTTTAGTGGCACCTGCCGTGGCCCGCTCCACTGCCAGCTCCTTCCTAGTTCTCTCCTGACAGTCTCTTAATAAGGATGGTTTGTTTTCAAACCGGCCTCTTGCATTCCCCAACTCTTTCCCTCCTGTTCCTGTAGAAAATGGCAACATCTCCACCCGCACATTCTTTCTTCTACCCCCCTCTCTCTTCCCTTACGCCCCATCCCTTCCTGTGTTTGACCCCCCACCCCCTTACCCATTAACTACCCCACTTGCACCAACCTGAGAACAAAAACGGCATAAGCAAAACAGCTTTTGTACTCCGTGGGACCCTTTTAGCTACCACGGTGTCTAATGCACGAGAGCCCGACTCCCCAGCTCCCCCAAATCAGGGTCCCATTGCGTGTCTGCTCCCCACACATGGCAGCCTGCAGTGTGCCCCACAGGGATCCACTTGCCCTGCCTCACCCACACCTTCTGGTCGCAAATCACGCAACACCCTCCCTCCCACCAGGCTGCCCGCCAGCACGTGGCAGATGGGCTGCTTCCCCTTCTGGAATGCTCTCTGCCTCCAGGGATACCCCCTTTTCCTGTGGCTCCCCGCCTTTCTGCTCACACCTGTCTGCCTGCTGCAAGGGCTCCTCCCTTCCTCTTTCCGCCCTGTAAATGCTGGGGTTCTGGAAGCTCTGTGGCAGGTCCTCTCCCTCCTCCTCCTCTTCCTCCAGCTCTTCCCAGGCAGCCTCGTGCTCTCCCAGCACACCCTGATGGTTCAGGTCTCAATCTCCTCCCTGCAGCTCTTTTCCGAGTTTTACAGCCAGAGCTCCAGTTGCCTCTGGGCATTGCAGCTTCCTGGGTGTCCCACAAGCCCTCAAAATCATCTTATCTAAAAGATCGATTCTTTACCACCTCCTCCTCCAACCTGCTTGACGATTCACCCCTGCTCAGCTAATGACCCCACATCCAACCAAGTATGAAGCTGGGTGTCAGCTGAGACCTCCCTCTTCCCTGCTACCTGCCACCCCCAACAGTCACTTTGTACCTGTGCTGTTTTCAAGTCCACTTATTCCCTCCAGGGCCATTCCCTACCTTGGTCCAGACCCTCCCCCTTAGTGTCCAAACTAAGGCAGCCCTGTCTACCCTTCCTACCCTTACTGTCCATTCTTCCCACTGCAGCCAAAGAGTTTCCCAAAACATGTATCTGATGGGGTCTCCCTCCCGTTTCAGATTCTGCCAGGCTTCTGTTGCCCTCAGGACGAAACCCCAGTTATAGTCTAGCCCTTGCTCAGACTCCAGCCTTGTTCTCACCCCCACCTCTCACCCCGGCTTCTGGTACACTGACCCAACATGCCGTGCCCTTGCCTGGCCTCACTGAGCCTTCGTTCCAGACTTCTGCACCTGGTGGCTTTTCTGCCCCAATGCTCATGCTCCCTCCACCACTTCTTTACTCATTCTCCTCCTACCCTCTCCTCCTACCCTCCTCCTACCCTTCTGGCTCAGTCCCAGTCTCAACATCCTATTTTGGTCAGATATCCGGTGAGCGTCCCTGCTTTTCTCCATCCTGACCTTCTCCATGCCTAGTTCTGTTTTCTTGTCAGCTTTCCCCATTAGAACGTGAGCTCTTTACAGAACCCCAGCTGTAACGCTGGCACATTAAGGACACCTTGATAAGTGCTACTTGAATAAATTAATAAATGTATGAAGGACATGTGTACTACCTTTATGTCATACACAAAGACATGTAATATAGTGTTGGGGCATGCATTTACCAACAACTTTAATTTATGAAGAGAAGAAGGTGGTAATTTTATAAGGGAATGGTACAGGGGAATCTAGGAGCTAGCATTGAGGTTGAAGGTGTGGCCTTTGGAGCCAGGAGTCCTGGGTTCAAGTCCCAGTGCTGTCGCTTGCTCCTGGTATGACTTCGGGAAAGTTAACCTAACCCCTCTGCACCTCAGTTTCCCCATCTTTGAAATGATGGTGATTGTACTTAACCTCAAGGATTGTGGTGAGGGTTAGATGATGCTTGAAAACCCATCAGAGGGAAGTATTGTCATTCCCATGTTATAGATGAAGAATCTGAGACTCAGAGAAGCGATGTCCCTTATGCAAGGTCACACAGCTGGTAAGGGACAAAGCTCGATTTGAACCCAGCCCATCTCTGCATGTGCCAAGGACTGGAGAAGCAGAGGCCTCATACCTCCAAGCTCTGAGATTTTAGTCTCTGGATAGCAATCTCCAGAAACATTCTATACTTATGGCCTGAAAAAGATGCCTCATGAAGGATCTGCTTCCCATCCTGGCTCATAGTAGGTGTTCAGTATAACTCAAGTAAATGTCTCCAAAGAGTTCCGTCTAGTCTTCAACATTTCCCGCTCCCTGGACAGTGTTGGGAGGTCTGTTCCTTGGTCCTTTTTTTGCCAGAGTGTTGGCAGCAAACTCTTCCTTATTCAGACCTTTCTGCTGTCCCAGCTCTTCATGGGGGAGGGTCATTAAGAAAGCTTTTTCCCAGGAAGAGCTGTGCCTTCTCCAAGTCTCCGGAGTTGAGTGCCCCAGACCCTGGCTCTGAAAGGCTGCCCTTGTGGGTTTCAAAACAACCCACATCCCTGTAGGCTGAGAACCTGGCCCCCAAGCCCCCTATCTTTAGAAACCCAAGGTCCATTGCTAGCTAGAGTCAGCTCTGGTAAAACCTAAAGAAAATCCTTTGGGGATGTTTTCAAATAGTGTCTGGTGGAGCAAAAGAGCAATTCATCCTGCGTAGCTTTTAGTAATCTGCTTCCCATTCTGGGAATTAGATTGTTCAATTAAGCGAGAGGGCGCCGGGGCAGGCGGCATGACTCAAAAGTTTGCAGCATCCAAAATGTGGAAGAGAGGGGACCTGAGCCAGCTCCCTCCCGGCTGATCTGCCTCCTCTGCTGTCCCTCTACTGCCGTGCCATTTCCAGTTTTCAAATTCCAGTTCAGAAAACAACTGCATCAACAAGAAGGCATGTGTATTTGTGCCCCCCTGCTAGCTAGGGACCTCATGTAAGTGTTTCTTTAATGAAAAATTCAGAGCCTGGGGTGGACTGGGAAAAGCACACCATCTGCACTGGCCCACTTTCTTTCCTGTGCGGGCTTCGCCCTTCTCATTCACCAGCTGCTGGGCATTTAGGATGCTGTTGGGGGCAGTGTGCAAGGTGGTAGATATATGTCACCTAAGAGACTCTTAGTGGTAGATATATGTCACCTAAGAGACTCTTAATCTAGAAACAAGGTACTCCCTGAGCACCCTGAGGTTTCCCTGCAGAATTTTGGGAGTGAGTGGGTACATCACAGTATTTTGGTGGGGAGAAAGTCCAACCCTTCAGTAGCTTCTCAAAGGATACTGGACACCATCCTCAGGTTCTCTTCAGAAATACTATTCAGGTGGAGTTTGTAGGTCATTCCTTCATTGCCGGGGAACTCTACTTGTGTAGCGTAGAAGCCTTATCATGCATAAGCAGTCCTTGGGGAAATGTGGCAAAATGCAGCTGCCAGGGAGTGGTACATCAAAGATTCGGACTCCTGGGGTCTGGGATGAGGTGCAGGAATTTTTGTATTTTTAGCAAGTGCTCCACAAAGATCATGCTCTGTGGCTCACTACTCTGTCATGATAATAGATATTCTCGAAGGTTTTATTTAATATCCTGTAGTTCTTAAAGCCAGAAACTACTAAGACGTAAGAAATGAAACAAAGCACAAAAAACTGTCGCTGGGGCGTCTGGGTGGCACAGTCAGTTGGGTCAGACTTAGTTTCTGCTCAAGTCATGACCTCAGGGTCGTGAGAGTGAGCTGAGCAGAGAGACTGCTTGAGATTCTCTCTCCCTCTCCTCTACCCCTCCTGCTACTGCTTTCTCTCTGAAATAAAGAAATAAATCTTGGGGGGGAAAAACCTGTTATAACTATGTAGCTGTCTCCTTCCTTAAATAACTTGGACTTGTGTGTGTGTCTAACTTATACTAGCAGAGGGCAAAAGCCATACATGCTTACCTTTTTATCTGTAGTATTAATATAGTGCCTGGTACATAGTCGGTGCTCAATAAATGTGTATTTAAGTGGATGTGCCACTTCTGGCTATAGGTCTGAAAGCTGGTTTCCTTTCAGGTGAATCCACAGCCACACACAGCCCAATTTTGTTTGAGGGCCTGCCGATTTCTCCAGCAGGGACTGGGGCTGGAGGGAGCCTGTAGACCGGGGCTAATTGGTGTCATTGGGTAATTAATGCAGAATCAGGGCCTGAGCAGATTCCCAGGGAGACAGACACTGAGGGAGGCTTTCATGCTTGGTGGGATGGGAGCTGCTTGCTCAAAGGCCATTCCCAGAGCGCTGAGGCAACTGGCGTGGTCCAGCGGGGCTGGTTTGGCAGCCAGAATGGGGTTCGTGGAGTGAGTTTGGAGGGGGTTTGTGTTGGTGCCATGGTTCTGCACAATATGGAGCGTGGCGAGTTTGACTTTAAAGAAACACAAACCCGAGGCCTGGGCTCTGGGAGCCAGGCCTGTGTCAACCCTGAAGAATTGATGGTTCTGAAGGAAGACTGTGGCTGGAGCCATTGGCTCAGTGTAGCCAGGGGTCCTCCCCCTCCTGTGGCCTGGGCCCTCTGGGACATCCCTACTCTCAGCATGCTATTCAAGGCTCCCAGGAATACTCCTCTGTTTACCTTTTCTGAGTTTCCCTTCCGACCCCTGTGCTCCAGCATCCGCCAGGTATCCCGTGCTCTGTGTTCTGGCTATTCCCTCGATCTAAAACAACCTTAACTCCCTCTCTCTGCTGACTAAATTCCATCATCCTTCGAAGTTTAGCTCAGATATTATTTCTTCCAGAACGCTTTCCCTGACCCCCTGTATCAGTCAGGATTGGTTGGGTTTTGCCACAATAACAAACACCTCCGAAGATCTCAGTAGCTTAAAGCAACAATGTTGCTTTCTTGCTCACATCCATCTTTGACAAAGGGTAGCAGAAGGGCTCATGCAGTCACTCAGGAACTCAGGCTTCTTTACCTATCTATCTATCTATCTATTTATTTACTTATTTACTTATTTGACAGAGACAGAGAAAGATCACAAGTAGGCAGAGAGGCAGGCAGAGAGAGAGGGGGGAGCAGGCTCCCCACTAAGCAGAGAGCCTGATTTGGGGCCCAATCCCGGGACTCTGAGATTATGACCTGAGCAGAAGGCAGAGGCTTTAACCCACTGAGCCACCCAGGTGCCCCAGGAACTCAGGCTTCTAGAGGCTTCATCTTGATATATACCCCATCATGACAGCAACGTAGGGAAAAGGGAAGGTGGTGAACCACACCACCTGGCTCTGGAAGTGACACAGGTGCCGTTGGCCAAAGCCAGTTCAGTGTCCAGTATTTAGTTCAGCAGGCCAGGGATGTATAATTGCTCCTGCTGAGGGAGGGACCTGGAATGTGTATGGACAGTGCTGCAGTCTCCTGGCAACCTCAAGATAGGCTGGATGCTTCCTGGTCTCTCCAAAACCCCTACAACTTGTAGCCCTATTGTAGCCCTTGCCACACTTACAATAAACCATCTGCTAACTGGCCTGTCTTTTCCCCCATGAGCAAATCCATGAAGAGAGAGGGCTGGGTCTTGTTCTTCTCTGGGGTCCCCACACCCAGCCCTGGGTTTGGCTCAGAGGAAGTGCTCAGCAGATGGTAGAGGGCAGGTAAATGTGTGGGTGGCCCATCCCTGCCCTCTCTAGCACTAGCTTTGCCGGGGTTGTTGTCAGGGTGAGTCTCCAGCCCCCATGACTCTCCCTACTCCCCTCTGCAGGCGCCGAGTCTTGGCCATCTCAGATGGGATCGAGCACATTGGGAACCTCCGCTGGGAGCTGGCCTTGTGTCTCCTGGCAGCCTGGACCATCTGTTACTTCTGCATCTGGAAGGGGACCAAGTCCACAGGAAAGGTAAGAGGTGCATCTTGAAGCAACCAGCCATGGGCAGGGGAGGACATGAGCTGTCCTTGTGCGAGATCACATGTGAACCGGAGAGTGCCAGGGAGTTCACACTGCAAAAGTCAGCTCTTCCGTGGGGCTGGTAGGAGCAGCACTAGACCGGGAGTCCACCCAGGAGCCCAGAGCTAGAATCCCAGTGTACCACTCATTTGCCGCACACCTCAGGGCTATTCCGTTCTGCCTTGTGAGCCTCAGGTTGCTCATCTGTGAAATAACAAAGCCTGTCCTGTCTTATGGAGAGCCGCGCAAGGAAGGGGGAGGTAAAGTGCTTTGAACCCTGAAAGTGCTAAACTACTACCGTGGGGTTTTTGTAATGAAGACACGTGCTCCAGGCACATGTGAGGGCAGGAAATGCTGGCTGCCTACACTGATAGGCCCCGAGACCTCACCGACCTGGAGTCTGTGGAGGGAAGGGCAGATGCTGCCATCTTGTTGCCTTGCTGTGCCATCTGTACCATGTAGCCTCCAGAACCTGTGTCTCCTCGGGAAAGAGAAACAGGAGGAGGCAGCCGACTCGCCATGGGCCTGGTCAGGAGGTTACCCCAGACCCCTGGCCAGAACCTAAGGCTTGGCCTCACCTACCTGCCAGGGGGGCTCGAAATACAGGGGAGCGGGGGGACGTCTTTAGCAGAGCCCTCTCTGTTGCAAGGATCAATACAGAGGTTGTACGTGTAGCTCACGGACAAGTCCAGCCCACTCGTGTGTTTTATTTAAGAAAAGAAAGTAAATTAGTTGCCAGCACTTAAAAATCCAGAGACTTCATAGTGAAAAAGGAAATATGAGCCTGGTGTCTTCTGGAAAGTTGAAAGGTTTGGTGACCCTGGGCTTGCATGCCTACACAGCAACTTTCGGCTGAGCTGAGCAGCAGCCACCTCCTTCTCGGGATGCTCTGGTTGGCCACAGTCCCCGCCATTCCCTATTGCCCTGACCTTCTGTCAGAATGTCGGTGCCATTAGTGTCCTCATTTATGCTATTCCATTTTTTCTTATGGGAAAGAGGACATGAAGCTTTACTTACTCCTGGGTCACCCTGACCATGTCACTTCTTGCCTGCCTGTTTCCAGAGGCATTTGCTCATCACCTTTGTTCTAAGTTATTGGCTGGGTCAGGGGCTGACGGTCAAATCTCCAGGGAAATGGGAACTTAACAACTCTGGGTCCTTTTACAAAAGGTGGTTCCTTCAGCTCCCATAGTGGTAAGTGTTTGGCTGGTGGGCAGACCTGTTGGACGGAAGTTAGGAGAGCGGAAAACAGATACCAACAAGCGCCCATGCCGTGGGTTCGGAGGGAGCTGAGGATGTACGAGAAAGGAATCATCATGTGCCGGGGGCATCAGAGAAAATAGAATGGACACCCATGTCCTGTTGGCCAATATGACTTTGCTGATCTTTGCTTCCTCTAGTTTGTATCAAGAAAGCAGTAGATAGCACGCAGGACCACCGGGGAAGGGAGGGAAAACTGAGTGGGAAGAAATCAGAAACGGAGACAAGCCAGGAGAGACTCTGGGCTCTGGGGAACAAACTGAGGGTTACAGAAGGGGGGGTTGAGGGGATGGGGTAACCAGGTGATGGGTGAGGAGGGCATGTGTTGTGATGAGCAGTGGCAGTTATATACAACTAATGAATCGTTGAACACTACATCAAAAACTAATGATGTACTATATGTTGGCTAACTGAACATAATAAAAAAAAAAGCAATAGAATTTTTCTGTTTTTCCAAATCTAAAAATCAGTGCATTATTGATGTACTTCTTTAGACTATATACATTTTTTTTCCTGTTCCCCTCTTTGCTGGCTCTTCTGGCTAAAGAGGAGGAGAAAGACTTGGAGGGGTGAAGAACCAGAGTCTGGAATCACAATTCACATCTCGGTCTGTCACTCACCCTAGCATGTCACTTAACTTCTTTGAGCCTCAGTTTCCTCTTCCGCAAAATGGGGATCGATATGAGGCTTGTCTCATGGAGTGGTTGCCATGATGAGATGCGAGGATGTACATTCAATGCTTAGCAGAGGGTGTAACTGATGGCAAATGCTGAATAATGGGGTGATCTTAAAAAGTCTTGTTATAAAGATAAAATTTATTCATTTGAGAAGTAGTTTCTGGGTATCTACTCTATACTTAGCATTATTCAGTGATATCTAAAGATAAATAAAACACAGCCTCTACCCTACTCAGTTAATATATGTGAGAGTTTGTGAATGATAAAGGGAAGGGAGGAGATGCCAGGGTTGATACTATGATTGCTTCTATCATGATTACAACTTTCCTGGGAGTCAATGCCAAGGCCAGTGGGCTTGGCTGGGTGGCAGTTGTGTGTGGTGGGGGTTGAGGGCCATTGGACAAGGTGTTAGTGCATGCACGTGCTTGGGTCATCCACGTGCACATTTGGCCTTGAGTTCTTGGGCCCAGGACATGGGCCCTAGCAAAGTTTGGTTCCACTGAGCCCTCAGGAGGATGCTGAGTCCCATGATAGGGCTACTTGGCCATTGGCTAGGCCATCAAGCCTGCATGTCAAGAATTCTAATGCAGGGACTGGGTTTCAAGGAAGGACCAGCAGACTGCATTCTTGGAGATTTCAAAAGACGCATATGGGAAGGCATAGGAGAGAACATTCATCCACAGCCTTCTGCTCCCTGCACACTCTGCCAGGCATTTTTCATCCACATTAGCACACAGAATCCCACAACTTGGAGGGGGGGTGGGTATTACCTTTGTGTTATAGATGGAGATCCAGAGGCTAAGAGGTTCAGGAGCCTGGGCTCAGTTACTTGGAGACTTTGCACCGCAACACTGACCCAGAGCGGGTCCCATCTTCCCTGTCCTTAGACTTGATCAAATTTGAGACTATTGGGATATTTTGAGTGATGTCCTTTTACACATTCTGCCTGAACCTACTTGTTCTTGCCTCTAGTGGACATGGTAATGACACTTGCAATCGTAGCGCTTGTGATAGCACCAGGGAATCATCTTCGAGTGCTTCGCAGGCCCACTCCATTCTGATTGTGAAACAAGCCCAGGAGACAGGGGCAGTCATTATCTCTGTTCTGGATAAGGAAACTAAAGCTTGTGGTTGGAAGTAAGTAGCTTCCTTAAGGACCTTCAGGCAGGAAGCAGACCCCATGTCTTAGTGAACATAGCCTGTGTCTTGGATGAGTGTACCCTCCTGCCTGTCACCTGTGACATAGGGACACAGTTTTCTTATGGGCTGGTTATAAAGAGGCAATTAATGAGCTAGCTTAGCACACAGTGGGTGCTCAATGGTTGTTGGTTACTATTGGATCTAGATGGTACTTTTAAGGGAAATACTGAAATCAGATGAGTAAATTAAGCTTTTTCCTGAAGACTTGGTTTCAAGGGTTCTTCCCCCTATGCTATGCTCAAGACCAGGGTTAGCATCCAGGATGGAATATGGTTTTCCAGAGCTGCTTGATTTCTTGGAAATTATCTGGTCCACCCCCACCCTTATTTTATCATTCAGGAAACTGAGGCTCAGAGCGTGGAAGGGACTTACCCAAGGTCATGCAGTAAGTAACCACTGTCAGGTCAGGAACTAGAGCCTGGTGGCCCAGCTCCTCAGATGTTTATAAATGATGAGGTTCTGACAGTTTTAGGGGACCAGGAGTCCCCGATCGGCACATGGTCTCTTCTCAGGAGAGGGGTTGATGCTTTTCTTACTGTTTATTGTTCACCTCACCTTGGACATAAGCCCAGAGTCCAAAGGTTTTTCAGGTTCTGTACAAAAACAGCTAAAAATAAACACAGGTCGTCTGAGTCTTCCTGAGGGGGCAGCTGCCGCCTCTGTCTCTTGTCTGTGGGTCTCTGGCCAGAGCCGCTCTCATGAGGCTGTCCAAGGAAGGAGAACCCTGTTTTTCTGCTCTTCTCCAGGACATGGCTGAGTTCCAGCCCGCTTCCCATACTCAGACCTCAGAAGAAATTCTGAAATTTCGTTAACTTGAGAAAAGTTTCCTGGCCCCCTCTTATACCCAACATAAAAACTATAACTTGTTGAATTAATTAACTTAACTTATCGAATTAATTAACTTAATTCAACAAACTCGGCCCCTGCTCCTGGAGGCAGACATTGCAGTCTCGGCCGGTTAGCAGGTGACTAAGAGGAGATTTGAGATCAGGTCACAAATGAACAGATCATGAATGAGTCTGTGACAAGGCCCCAGGTGAAGGCCCAGCCCCACCCCCCACTCCAGCAGCTCAGCAGGCAGCACGTGGGCTCCTGAGTCTGCACTGGCATTAGCACCCCTGACTCCCACCCCCGCAACAGATAGTCTCTGCGGATGTCCTTCAGTGCTGTCCAAGCGCTTTACAGAGGCCAGCATTTAGGATCTCCCCACGGTCAGAGTGAGCACCTTTCCTCTCAAAAGAAGCTGTTCTAGGTTGGAGAGACACTGTGTTCCAGCTTCAGAACATAGCAAGGTGCCATATAACTGTTCTTTATAACCATTTGTGGGATGAATGAATTCCACCTGCACCTGGGGCTCCCTGCAAGGTGCCGGGATGCTGTAGAGGGGATGGGGGGCAATCTTGTCCCCATAGAGCGTGTAGCCTAGCAGGGCAGGCACAGACAGATAAGCAATTGCAATTCAGTGTTTTAGTGCTAGCGTTCACAATAGAACAGTTGGAGAATCAGATGCTACAAATGTGGGGGTTCTAATGGCTGACAATTGGCTCTGGAATTTTGGAGTGTAGCATGTCAGAGCTAGGAGATATCTTGGTTTTTCAGTTCAAACCCTATTTTACAAATAAGGAAGTAGAGGCCCAGAGAGGTTGCACCATTTGCCCAAAGCCATCCTGTTTGGAAAGAGTAGTGTGGGATTCAAGCCCAGATCTGTCTTGCCTTCCCTAAGCCTCCTCTGTTCTCATGCCCCCAGCTGGGAGTGCGTATGCAGGCTCAGTGCGAACACATAGATTGTAGTTGTCAGCACACAGTAGGTACTCAGAAAGCTGTTTATTTCCCCACCCCAGTCCAACAGCTACAGTTTTAGTTCTGCACAGTGATTTTTTTCTCTCTTTAGACACTACTGGAAATGCTAGAAATCTGGATTAGAAAAATAAGTAAAAACCTTTCTCAATTATTTATCAAATTCTGCAAGGATTCTAAGATACTTTCTTTAGGAGGAAACTTCCAGGTTGTTTGTACTTTGTCATCTTCTGGATGATGAACAGTTTTACTCTGGATAATTGAAATCAAGTGGCCACAACGTGGAGACATCTTTGTGATTTTTCTGTGTCCTTGGCTTTTGTAGTTTGTTTTTAAAGACTTTCTTTTTTAGAGCAGTTTTAGGTTCATAGCAAAACAGAGCAGGAAGTACAGAGACTTCCCATATATCCCCTGCCCCTATACATGTGTAACCGCCCCGTGATCAAAATCCCCCACCAGAGTGGGGCATTTGCTGTAATTGATGAACCTACAGATGCATCAATCATCACCCTAAGTCCGTAGCTTCCAAAGGGCTCACTCTTCATACTGTATGTTCTGGGCATTTTGATGAATGTATAATGACAGGTATTCACCCTTAGAGTATCCTACAGAATAGTCCTATTGCCCTAAAAATCCTTTGTGCTCCCCCTTTCCATCTCCCCTGCACTCAACCCCTGGCAACCCCTCACCTTTTGACCATCTCCATAGCGTCTGCTTTTCCAGAATGTCATATCATTGGAATCATCAGTATGTGGCCTTTTCGGATTGGCTTCCTTCACTTAGTAATATGCATTTAAGGTTCCTCCATGTCTTTTGATGGCTTTCTTTTTAGCCCTGATTAATATTCCATTGTCTGGATATACCACAGTTTATCCATTCACTTTTTAAAAAATTAGCTTATTTGAATAGAGTTGACATACAATGTTACATTAGTTTCAGGTGTACAACATGGTGTTTCAATATCTTTATATGTTACACTGTCCGCCACACGTGGAGCGGCTGTAAGCACAGGACACTGTTGTAATACCATTGCCTGTAATTCCCTGTGCCTCCCTTTCATGCCTGTGACTTAGTCATTCCATCCTGTATCTCCCATCCCTCTACCCCGCCTCCCCTCTGGCAACCATCAGTTTGTTCTCTGTATGTATACGTATGATTCTGATTTTTGTTAGTTTATTCATTTGTTTTGTTTTTTAGATCATATATAAGCGAAATCATAGTATTTGTCTTTCTCTGTCAGACTTATCACTTAGAATAATACCCTGTAGGTCCATCTGTGTTGGAAATGGTAAGATTTCATTCTTTTTAGAACTGAGTAATATTCCATTCCAGCTTCTTTATCCATTCATTTGTTAGACACTTAGCTTGCTTTCATATCTTAGCTATTGAAAATACTAGTGGAATAAACACCAGGGTGCATATCCATTCACCTATTGATACACATTTTGGGTACTTCTGAGTTTGGCAGTGATGAATAAAGCTGTCATAAACATTCGTGTGCAGATTTTTGTGTGAACATAAGATTTCAACTCCTTTGGATAAATAAGTACCAAGGAGTGTGATTGCTGGATTGTATGGTAAGAGTTTTATTTTGTTTTGTTTTTAAGATTTATTTGTTTGTTTGTTTTTGAGAGAGAGCATGGGGCGGGGGGCAGGGAGGGGCAGAGGGAGAGAGAAACTCAAATAGACTCTGCATGGAGTGCAGAGCCCAATGCTGGTCTCTGTCTCAAGACCCTGATATCCTCTGCCTGCCTCTCTGCCTGCTTGTGTTCTCTCTCTGTTAAAATAAATAAATAAAATCTTTAAAAAAAAAAAAAAAAAGACCCTGATATCACAACCTGAGCCGAAACCAGGAATTGGACACTTAACCGACTGCGCCAGCCAGGCACCCCAGTGAGAGTTTTGTAAGAAACTGTGAACCTATCTTCCGAAGTTGCTGTACCATTTTGCATTCCCACCAACAATGAATTATGCTTTATACCCTCACCGACCTTTGGTGCTGTCAGTGTTTTGGAGTTTGGCCATCCTAATAGGTGTGTAGTAGTATCTCATTGTTTAAATTTTTCGTTCTCTGATGACATGGTGAAGAGCATCTTTTCATATGCTTACTTGTCATCTGTATGTCTTCTTTGGTGAGGTGTCTGTTAGGGTCTTGGGCCCATTTTGTAATGGAGTTGCTTTTTTATTGTTGAGTTTTAAGGGGGTTTGTGTATTTTAGATATGTGTCTTGTAACTTTTTTCTTCCAGGCTTTGGTTTGTCTTCTCACTCTCTTGACATTATCTTTGGCAGAACAGAAATTTTGCATTTTAATGTAATGTATCCTATCAACTATTTGATGGATCCTGCCTTTGGTGTTGTGTCTGAAGAGTCATTGCTGGGGCTAGGTTTTCTCCAGTTATCTTCTAGGAGCTTTACAGTTTTGTGTTTTATATTTAGGTCCGTGATCATTTTGAGTTATTTTTTGTGAAGGATATAAGTAAGGTCTGTGTCTAGATTTATTTTTTACATGTGGATGTCCATTTGTTGAAAAGACCAACTTTGCTCTGTCCTTGCGTGTGTGTGTGTGTGTGTGTGTCTGTGTTTTTAATTCATCAACCAAATTCATCTTGACCACCCCTGCCACCCGCTTCTCCCCTGGTCTCATAAGCCTGAAAGCACCAAGTCATTTTTGACATCTTCTCCCTTTATGTCTCAACCAGTTATTGACCAAGTCTCCTTTTGTAATCCCCCTGGCAAACATCCTGTCCTCTCCATTTTTATTGTCCATCCATCTACTCACTCACCCACACACGCAATAAATATTGAGCCCTCAGTGGCTCCCCAGTACTGCCAAAGTGAAAATTGCTCTCAGAATTTCCCATTTGTACAAACATATTGCTGACATGCAGAATAATACAAATGAAATGCTGTATATTCTACAAAACAGCAATTTCAAATAAATTCTGTGTGTTCCTGTCTTCATTCTGTTTTATCAAGTGACAGCATGTGAAGCAATGTCATGGTTTTGCAATATTTTCCCAAACCTCTATGCATATTTGTTGAAGATGGAAAAATCTGGTCATTACTAGTTGTCCTTCTTTTGTGGCTTTGTTAAACCTTAGTCTAATTCAGGGATTAGCCAAATCAGGCCAATGGCCTGTTTTTGTAAATAAAGTTTTATTGGAACACAGCCACATCCATGTCTATAAGCAGAATTAGGTGCAGCAGAGTTAAAGGGTTGTGAAAGAGACTGTGTGACCCACAAAGCCTAAAATATTCACTTTTAACAGAAAATGTTTGTGGATCTGTAATCTATTAAACTAACTCCTGCAGACTCCTTGCCATTTAACAAGAAAGTAATATAAACAGCTGTCCCCCAAAGCACGATCCGTTTCAAATACTGCAAAGCTACAGTGATAATCGCAATGGGGAGCTCTTCTGAAAGATCCTTAAACTCTCACCCCAACGTTTTCAGCCCCCAGATGTGCTATTTCTTGTATCCAAATGCTCGCTTGCTATAGATGTTGCTCCTCCGCTCTTCCACGCATCCAGTAGGTGTCTGTGCACACTTACTGTGTGCCAGGTACCAGGCTGGGGCTCTTTGCAGTGCTGAGTGAGCCAGACCATGGGGCTTACAGCCTGGTGGGGGAGGTGGAGAATGAACAAGTCCCTGAAACGCAGTGGATGGAAGATAAACAGGGTTGGGAGAGGAAAGAACAAGGGCAGCGGAACCCCTCCGAGGGGTGTCCATCTGGGATGGGAAGGAGGAGAAGCGATTGGCCAGATGAGCAGTACGTGTGAAGTTCTCAAATGGGAAGGACCTGGTTAAGGTGCAGCTGAGCAAGTTGGGGCCCAGACGGAGTCAGTGGTGGCAGGAGATGGGACAGGGGACGTTGGCAGGGGTCAGACCTTGTAGGCCGTGAGGAAAGTTCGGGATTTTATTCTGAGTGTGATGGAGAGCCACGAAATGTTCTTTTTTTTTTTTTTTTTAAAGATTTTATTTATTTATTTCACACAGAGAGAGAGATCACAGGTAGGCAGAGAGGCAGGCAGAGAATCCTGCTGAGCAGAGAGGCCAATGCGGGGCTCAATCCCAGGACCCTGAGATCATGACCTGAGCCGAAGGCAGAGGCTTTAACCCACTGAGCCACCCAGGCGCCCCCCACGGAACGTTCTTAAGCGGGGGTAGTGTAATCTGAATTTCATCCTGAAAAGCTGGCTCTGGATGCTTGTTGTGAATGGATAGGAGGGAGAGAGAGAGGCTGTAGGAGCCGTATTAGCAGGTGACCAAGGCAGAGGTAGTATCAGAGTAGAGAGAGAAGTGGTCTCATCAGATACCTTTTGGTGTGGCATCCTTGTTCTGTGGGGTCAGAAGGTTCAAGAACTTGTAGGGGTTCAAGAACTTATAGTACTTTGACTTTTGAATGGGGGTGGCTCTCCCCAGCCTCTGCCCTCTGCAGGCAGCCATCCTGCCCCCCAGATAGTCAGGGTGTCCCCTTATGCTGCCCCCCACTCCCTCCCCAGCTGGCTCCTGTTCTTTGCTCTTTCCTCTGCCCAATTTCTTCTTCTGTCCTCCTCTCGGTGGATGATTTATGGATTTTTCCCCCTCGTTTCCTGGTCTCCAGGAGCAGAGGTTGGGAGGGGAGGGCACTGCAAAAACAATTCTGGTCCCTTCCCCGCCTCCTACTATTGCCACTTTAAAGGAAGCTTCAGGATTAGCTGGGATTTTAAGAAGAATCCTGCCTTTTCACTGCTTTGGGGCTCTGTTTTTATTCTTTTCAGAGCTTCAGGACACTGAGGCAGGAAAAAAGAAAACACACACACACACACACACACACACAGAAACAGCTGCAAATAGCCTTGAATTGATTTTTTTTTTCCCTTTCCCTTCCTTCATTCACCAACAAGTAGAGGAATTGGAGGTGGCACAGGGACTCTTAAATAGCCAGTGTGGTCTGCTTGATGATAATAGTAAAGCAAATGCTTTAAGTGGTGCTTTGATCCAGGCCCTGCTCTAAAGCCCTCATGACATTAACCCCCTGAGTCCTCACAACAAGCCTGTGAGAGAGGTGTGACTATCATCCCCATTTTGGAGATGAGAAGACCAAAGTTCACAGGCTTAAGCTGTGATCTTGGGGGACCAGAGCCCATCACGATGGGGAAGGGGCACGGTAGGGCCCCTGGGCAGGTGAGGGCACCTACTCCAGGCAGCCTGGCCTGGAGCTGCCTCATGGAGGCACAGCCCTGAGGGGCCCTTGGAGGCTCCTCCCTGGAGTGCCTGCCTTTTTCTCCACCGCCTCCCCGCCTTCCCCAAAAACCAAGGCGGGTTGGAGCCGCCAGCGGGGAAACGACCAGGAGCCCCACACAGAAAATTTATTCTTCAGGAGCACCCTATAAAGTGGCTAATGGATTCAATGAGGCATAAAGCAGGAGTAAAGGGAGCAGGGGAAATAAAAGGGAAAGATGTGTGAAAGGGAAGAGAACAGGCCCAGGGAAGGAACTGGGCAGCGCTGTCTCTCGGCCCTCAAGTGGCCTTTGTTGCAGCCCGAAGCAAGTGGGGACGGCGTTGGTGGCAGGGCTCTCCCAGTGGCCCGGCTGATGTCTGCATTCAGAGAGGAAACTAGAGCGCTCATGAGATGCATGCAGAGAGCCCAGGCGGCCAGCACGGGGTGAGCCCTGCTCTTGGTCCCCCAGAACCCAAGGACACCCCAAGCAGCTGCCGAGGGGTTTTGGTGCCCAGTGGGGAGTGCTTCTCCCACAACTGTGGTTTGGGGAGAGCCGTAGATTGTCACATTAAGTCAAAAGAGTTTAGCATCTTGATTCAAGCCTTTCTTTGGCCTTGAATGACAGCGCTTCACCTTTAGCGGGAACCCTGGCAGCGAGGAGGGTTGGAAAGGAGGGAAGCTTTGCGACTCAGTAATACCGTCTTTATTAAAGCACAAAGGCCCCCCAAAGTCCGAGTGGTTGCTGGATGGGAGGGGTTCTGCAGGGCTGGCCGCCTCCTGAGAAAGCCGGCTGGAGCACTGCGAGGGGGACCTGGGCCGGGGTGGCAGGCAGTGTTAACCCGTAGGGAGCGGAGAGCCTCCCGCCCCAGCTCGGTGCTCGGAGGAGCCCGCCACGTGTGTGGCCTCCCTGGGAAATGGGAACCCACCCTCCCCGATGGCAGGCATAAAAGAGTCAAAGTGGCTTTGCTCTCAGTGTGAGACCAAGCACAGTGCTTTTGGAGAAGGAAACCAGAGGCAAGTGGCTACTCATTTTGTGCCCCTTGAATATCAGCACTGTGCTAGGCACTCACAAAAGAACTGCTGTGTATCCTGCCCTCAAGAATCTGGCAGAGGAGAGGAAGACGGCAATGAAGAGGAATAGAATAAGCCGTTTGGAGTTGGGAGTCCCACCCCACCACTGACCAACTGTGCGACGGAGTGCAGGCCACCATCGCCTTCCCCGGCTGTTCACACACTTCCTCTCTCAGGGCCTCAGTTTCCCCTTCTGCCAAGGTTAGCATGACACGTGCAGTGACAGGTCAGCGGCTGTGCCGGTGTCACTCGTGAAAGAACAATTGTGGCGGGTGTGGGGCGGCGGCCCGAGCCTGCTGCAGGCAGGAGGAGGACCTGGGGTCAGCAAGTCTAGAAAGCCCCGGGCAGGGGTGATGAGGGAAGGGTGAGGAGCAGAGGCCCAAAGGGGTGTCCAGGGGAGCGCTGAGAGGTGATGTGAGCCTGGGCAGACTGCGGAGTGGATGACTGGGTGGGGGGCTGGCAAGTTACAGGGCACCTGCTTGCTGTGGGTCTGACAGTAATGGGTGAACTCAGTCTCGCGGGGTCAGAATTGTCAGGGAGCCACGGTCTTCCTCCAGGGTCCCCACTAGCTCCTTCCTTCCTCCCCATCCCTGCTGCCACTGTGTCGGTCAGCATTCAGCCAGAGCAGCAGAAGAGATACCGAGGAGATACCGAGATTTCGTGCGAGGCATTGGTGATCGTGGGGGCCGCCCGGCAAGCGTGAAGTCTGTAGGGCAGGCTATCAGGAAGGGCAGGCTGGAGCTCCTCGGCCGGGGCTGATGCGGCTGCCTGCAGGCACGGGCTCTTCCTTAGGGAAACCTCGTTTCTGCTCCTCGGGCCTTTTAACTGATTAATCAGGCCCCCTCCGCTCATCTGGGATAATCTCCCTTATTTAACGTTCAAGGATGGTGGACCTTAATCACATTGCCAAAACAGCTTCATAGCAACCCGTGCATTGGTGTTTGAGTAATGGGAATGTAGCCTGGCCCCCTTGCACGTTATAGAATCTTTCCAGTACTCTCGTCCAGAGGTGTCCTACCTACGCCTGGCTGGCCGCATGGGGCGACCCCGCCGTGCACCCTGCCCAGGCCCATTGCACACCACCGCCAGACTCGGCTTCCTTAACCATGGCTTTCGCTTCATGGCTTCTTCGAGAACTCTCAAGTAGCGCCCCTCTACCCCATAACCTGAAGCACCTGCTCCGGTCTCTGAGAGTCACCTGAGCAATATTGTACCGGTGGCTATTTCAAAGCAAAAAATGACCTCCCCAGATTGTTCACATGCTGCCTTTTGATCCTTACACACATGTAACCATAGTTTATACCCTGTTTAATCATAAGGTGATGTAATTCAATATTGTACATTTTCCTGGGCGCCTGGGTGGCTCAGTTGGTTGAGCAACTGCCTTCGGCTCAGGTCATGATCCTGGAGTTCTGGGATCGAGTCCCACATTGGGCTCCCAGCTCCACAGGGAGTCTGCTTCTTCCTCTAACCTTCTCTCCTCTCACGCTCTCTCTCACTTTCTCTGTCTCTCAAATAAATAAATAAATAAAAATATATATTGTACATTTTCCTTTAACAGCCCTTCCCAAAGTATGTTCCCCCATTTTGCCAAAAGATGACTGTTCAAGTCCATGGAGTAAATATCCCATGACCTAATAAGCTACTCTGTGACCGTTGGGCTCTTAGGACGCTTCGCAGTTTTCCTCCATTGTTGAAAATACTAAAGGAAATACTTTATTCGTATGCTTTTCCCTCCCCCTGGGAGGTCATTTTGATAGGAAAGTTAAAAGGTGTGAAACCTCTGCCAAAATCACCCGTCTCATCCACCCAGAAAACCTCTGTCCACTACCTGCCTCCCCCAGCAAGGCAGGCACTCCCCGTTAGCTTCCCCCTCATGTCTGGTTGCGTTCCCTCCCGCCCTGACATTCTGGCCACGGCTGACGGTCTGGCTCGAATCCCACCCTGGCATTTGGGAAGTGCTAGCATTGGAAGGAGGAGATTTAAGTCTCCTTGGCTCCAAACAAGCCTTCCTCACACGTGCCTCCCTGTCTCTATACCCCTCACCACCAGTCCTCCCCGTGTCCCTGGCAGTAATGAGCACTGACCAGGTAATGGGCAGCACCGTGCCTTCTTCCAGCTCCTGCTTCCTCATCCACTGTTTTTCTGCCCCTCCCTGATGTCTCTTATTCCTCCAGGAAGCCTTCCAGACCCCCTCCACCCTCATCCTTCTTGTCCATCTCCTAACTCCTCCACTGGCTCTTGATGGCAGCAGCACACAGCGGCCCCAAGTTTGCCGGTCATTGCCTCATGCCTGCCAGGCTTGCGGGCTCAGAGAGACTTCTTAGTTTGAGAGGCAAATATTTATTAAGCATGCCCTGTGCCTGGGACTGCAGATATAAATCCTAAACAAGTTTAGAGGCTGGAGTGTAGGCAGGCAAGTAAACAGGCAGTTATGAAACGTCCCTGTGCTGGGGATGCTCCCGGGGAAGCAGTGGCATCCAAGCCACTCGATGGTTATTAATTACCCTAAGGCAGAGGGGAAAGGGGATTCCAGGAAAACGGAACTATACAAAGGCCAAAAAGCTGGCTTACATCCTTTTCCCTTCTCTCCTCTCTTCCATTTTCCTTCCGTCTTTTCCTCTGACCCTTCTTCTTCCATCCTCCTCATTTGGTGAGTGAACATCCATTGCTTGTCAGGGGCTCTCGTGCATTTCTTTATCCCTAGGGTAAGCCACATGGTAGATGCTGGGAGAGGTCACTTGTTAGTTGATTCAGTCAGATGACAAGTATGTGATGCCTTTCATGTGCTAGGACCTGTTTGATTGATTGGGGTGAAAGTTCCAAAGCATTTCCTGACAATCATACAAGCAATCCCTCTTCCCTGCAACCCCCACTCCCCCAGCTCCCAGTGGCTAGAAAAACAGCAGAAGGAAAACCTGTCTTAGGGAAAAGGAGTGAAAAATGAGGCAGTGTCCATAGGAATTGTGTGTGATCCCAAGCGTGCAGCTGTAGGTGTGAGACCCTTGTCTAAGGTCCAGCAGCAAAGGAAGGCTGATCTCACAGGTCTAGAGGGGGGTTGCAGGGAGATGGGGAGGGTGTCCCAGAAGCTATGGAGTCAGATTGACCTGGGTTCAAAGCTCGGGTCTTTGCCCTAAGCTGAGTAAACAATTTACTGTTTACTGTGCACCAGACATTGGGCTGGACATTCTACATTCATTATTTAAGTTAACCTTCACAACAGACTGTCAGGTGAGTGTTAGCAATCCCACTTTATAAATGAAGATACTGAGGCCCACAGATGCACAGGGCCGCACAGCTGTTGGAGGAGTCGGGATTTGAAAGCAGGTCTGCAAAAGTGGATCTCAGAGCCACAGTGCTCTTTCCACTAGCGTGTGTGGAGCCCTGAATCAGCATTGGCTCCCTTCCTGGCCTAGGTGAATACTCAGCCCAAGTGCTAACCATGTGCCTGGCACCATCAGTGGGTGACATGGAGGTGGAGGGCAGGAGAGAATAGAGCTGGGTGGTCCCGAGTTTGAACTGAAGCTCCGCCCTGAAGGTCTGGGCACGGGACTTTCTTTGCCTCTGAGCTGTTTCCTCGACCATCAGAGGAGACAATAAGAGTACCCAGGTCAGTGAGTCACTATAGGGCTTAAGTGGGGTGAGGCATGCAAATATTTGCCCAGCACTTGTCACACAGGACACACCCAAATCACTGTGGTTTTTATTTAATTGCTTGTGATCTTTATAAACCCATTCTCTAGCTTTTTTTTTTTTTAAGATTTTATTTATTTATTTAACACAGAGAGACATCACAAGTAGGCAGAGAGAAGAAAGCAGGCTCCCTGCGAGCAGAGAGCCTGATGCCGGGCTCGATCCCAGGACGCTGAGATCATGACCTGAGCCAAAGGCAGAGGCTTTAACCCACTGAGCCACCCAGGCACCCCCAACCCATTCTCTAGCTTGAAAAGGTTCTCGGTCTAGTGGAGAAGGAAGATTGGACTCCCTGACTTGAAGGTGACTAACTTGATTTCGTAGTATAGATTAGCTATCCAATAAGGGCACTATCCTGCTGGTACTGAGCTTGGATAAGGAAGCTGCTGTGGCCCAAGTGGTCTGGAAAGGCCTCCTGGAAGAGGTAGGATGTGAGCTTCACTTTGAAGGACAGCCAAGTGGAGGGCTGAGCTGGGCCTTCTGGTGGAGGAGGGGTAAGGATAGGGACAGTCAAGGGTGGCTGTGGAAATTGGGAGGCCATAGGGAAGGCCAGATTTCAAGGCGGGGGGGGAGCACAAGTGCCAGACCGAGGTCACATGGGCAGTGGGGATCCGTTGAGGGTCCTTGAGCAGGGGTGTATTTTGGGAAAGTGGAAGGGGCACCTACGGGCCTCACACTGTGCACTGTGTGGGGGCAGCTGCTGTCTTCTTTCCTGTCTGTCAACCCCCCCATGTGTAATGAACTAGAACCCCCCAGTGAGAACGCTGAAGCAGAAGATAATTCACTCTGCAGAAACTAAACGTGATCTTTATCCTCAATCACAAGTCTGTTGTGTCCCAGTCAGGATTGACCCAGTATCCTGACAAGAGTAGTATCGACACCAGGAGGCAAGGGCTCACTCCGGACTGGGTGTGAGACCTTTACAACCCAACCCTCACCCCCCAGCCGTGCTGCTTCAGCCTCTCACAGACCCCACGCCCCTCGGGTATGAAGGAGATGTGCAACACTGCCTTTACCACCCTGAAATCAATTCATAAATAATCTGCCTGCGCAGATGAGTTCAAGAAAGCTGAGGTAATAGCCCGGCTATATTTTAAAGGAAAGGCAAAGAGGAAGCAATGTATAAAACAACATGTGTTTCGGTATGTAAACGCTCAGGCACACCACAAAGGCGATAGCGTCATCTGGTGCTGGCAGCAACCTGGCATGGATTCATCTGGATAGAAGACAAGAGAGCCAAGTTGCCACAGGATATCACCAATACATTTTCTTCTGTGGTTGACCTCTTGAAATAAGAGCTAACCACGTACATTATGGAATCTGCACGAGCGCAACAGCTCCAGATGTGGACTGATGGAAGGGGGTTGCACTGACCCCCACCGGGGAACAATGAATAACAATGAATAACATTATCGCTTAATAAGGAGAGAGTATGGTCTACCCTCAATTTACATGAGGACTGCGTTTCTGGAAAATTCAGTTGTTGTTTTTTTAAGATTTATTTCTTTTAGATGAGAGAAGGCAAAGCATGGGGGCAGGGGGAGGGGCAGAGAAAGAGAGAGAATCCTCAAGCAGATTCCCTGCTGAGTATGGAGCCCGATGTGAGGCTCAGTCCCAGGACCCTGAGATCATGACCTGAGCTGAAATCAAGAGTCAGATGCTTAACTGGCTGTGCCATCCAGGCGCCCCTGGGAAATTCAGTTTATATTAAAATGAAGTAAAATATACTTTGAAGTTATTTGTAAAGCAGTTAGATTCTAGGTTTAGTAATTATAAACACCCCCTCCCCCCCCCACACACACACATGAATGTCTGGTGGTGCATTTGGAAATCATGAGAAACAGAGCAGTTTCTGTTATGCAGGGACTGTCTCATGCATTACAAGATTGCCAGCTTTCTTAACCCTTGGTCATTAAATGCTCTATCTTAATCTTCCTGATGACCTCAAATGGCCCATAAGTCTCCAGGTTACCCCTTAGACACCAGTACTGTTTTTGTGACAGCCACTAACTTACATTATATTGTTTAGCCTTTACAACAATCCGTTGAGTGGATATTTTCATTCCTTCTTTTGGGTGTGCACTTTAAGGTTTAGACAGGTGCTGTCACTTCCTCGCTATCACAGAGCTAGAACTGGAACCCACTTCATTTGTCTGCCTCACCATAGCATTTCATACTACATTGGTGTTGTACAGAACCATGGGTTTTAAGATGAATTCAGTGTGCATTTATTACACACCTACTGGATTACAGGCACTGGTAATTCCTGGAGACAAAGAAGCAAACGTCTAAGATGCAATCCCTGTGTAACACATGGGATGGTCCGGAGAGAGAAGGAGAGAGAGGGAGGGAACATGGCTCAGGAAAGTAATAGAAGTTCACCATGGCCAGAATGTGCATTCCTTGAGAGGGAATGGAGAGGGGCAGGCTAGATTGATTGACCGGGAGCAGCTTAGGAAGAGTTTGTAGGCAAGCCTTGTCAGAAGATGAAAGTAGTGGTGAGAAACTGAAAGCCTAAAAGCAGAGGGGAGATATGACCAGGGTTTCTTTACAGAAAGGATCCTGTGACTGTGGCATGGAGAGTGGGTGGATGGGAGCCAAGGCTGGACCCCCCCGCGCCACCCTGTGGTGGTTCAGCAGGACATGGTGGCAGCCTTGCAGTGGAGAGAAGAGGACAGGTTTGAGACCAAGAGTAAGCATCAGCCCCCGCGCCCCGGGACTGAATGTAGAGGGGGAAGGGGTCAGAGATGTCTACAAGGAAACCGAGGTTCCTGGCTCAAGTGGGTGGTGCCTGGTGCCCCTGGTGGCCGAGATGGGTCACGTGGCAGGAGGATGAGGCATAGCTGGAGCTGAGGGAGGTCCCCGCCGTGTCTGTGATGTCTGTGGCTCTGCAAGTAGAACCTGTCTGCGCAGTGGACTGGGAGGTCTAAAGCCCAGGAGGGAAGGGTGTCAGCAGATATGTTAGGGTTTCTTTACCTGGGATCCACTGATGCTTTAGGGGGCCCCCAAACCTTGCGGAATTGTATAAAAGTTATGGGACACATTCTTCTAGGATGAGGGCTCAGGGCTATCTTCTGATTTTCGAAGGGACTTGTGTCCCCAAAATGATGAGAAACTTCTGATATTCCAAATTTCATCTGATCTAAGTTCTACCACTATTTTATACGCCAGCACATAATACTACCACTTAAGAAGGATGTTTACCGGAAGCAGAAATACTTCCAGTTCATGTGCTCTGCCTTACCTGAACTTCCTGTGTGACATGTGAAGTAACCACAGGAGACTCTCGTAGACTCTCACTGCTTTGAAGTCTCTTTGGTGGAGTCTCCTGTGTGCAGGTGTATTGTTTGAGGCTTAATAGCTGTCAGTTTGCATGTACTGTAGTAACAATGTAATACACCTTCATCTGCTGGAAGATATTTTCTTAGATCCATGAAGTAGAGTTGGTCCTTGAGCATCATGGGGGTTAGGGGTGCCAACCGTCTGCACAGTCAGAAATCTACGTATAACTTTTGACCCCCCCCCAAACACTTAACTGCTAATAGCCTGCTGTCGACCAGAAGCCTTATTGATAAAATAAGCAGTTGACTAATATATATTTTGTCTGTTACATGTATTATATATTGTATTCCTATATAAAATAAGCTAGAGAAAACAATGAAAAATAGTAAGAGAAAGTACATATATAGCCCTAGCCTATATTTATATATTAAAAAATCCACATATAAGTGGACCTGAGCGGTTCAAATCTGTTCAAGAGTCAGCTGTATTTGGTTTTCTCTTTGCAGGAAAATATGAGATCGTGATTGTTTTTCATGATTTATATTTGCTTTTCATTATCAACTTTCACCCCCCCCCTTTTCTGTGCCTTTCTGCAGAAACGCAGTGTGTAATCTTTTAAAAAGACAGTTTAAACAGCAAGCAGCAATTGATTTAAGTTAATTTAATTCAAAATATTTTAACTAACAAAGCCACTCAACCAAAGTGATGGTGGTAGGAATAGCTCTGACCTAGGTCCCTTACACTTGGGGGCAGCAACTATGTTGCAGCCGCCACCTAGGATGGGGGTGGGAGGGGGAGTCCTGATTTCAGAGATAATAAGGTGAACAGTGCTAAAGGCATGTGTCTTGGAATGGTTGAAATTGAATCTCTGGGAATAGGAGGACTACCCAGGGAGAGAATGCAAGAGAAGTTTGGAGGGGTCAAGATAAGGGGCTTGGGGAGGCTGAGAGGCAGAGGAACCTGAAAAGAAAGCAGCGTTCTCTGGGAAGTAGAGAAAAGCCAGGATGGCGAGGCCTTGGGGGAGTGTGGGGGGAGAGCCCACTGGAGCTGGCCACATGCCATGAGAGCACGTCCAGCCTCAGTGCAGTGAGGGGACTGTGGGACAGTGGAGTCCAGCTGTGCATTTCTCTTTTCATGGAGAGTGGGGGACAGAGTAAGGGTGATGCTATTATCCAAGAAAGGGACACATAGGAGGGACCTATTTGGAGGAGAAAGTCATGGCATTGGTTTTGAGCATGTGGAATTGGAGGTAGGAAATCTAGGTGGATATACACATAGATAGTTGAACGTGTTGGTCTTCAACTTGAGATTCAGCTGGGCTGGTGAGGGAGACTGATAGGCTGTCCGGACATTGGTGACCCCTACAGTAGGAGTAGGTAAGAAAAGTCAAGAGAGTGGGTAGAGATTGAATAGCGGTGGGGTGAGGCCAGATTTTGGGAAGCAGCTTCTGCTGAAACAGAGGGCGGGGCTTACCCCTGATCTATGTTGGCACCCTCTGTGCCTCCCACAGTGTCTGGCACAAGACAGATGCTCATCAAAGTTGGCCAATTGGTTGATTAATTGCTGGAAGAATGAGTGAAGAAATGAGCCTGTGAAAGAGACTAAAAAAAATCATGAGGAAAGGAAGCAGACCACCAGAGGCATCATCTGATGAGGGAAAGTTAAAGCTGCAAAATTGGACAAGTGCTAAGAAATTACTGAGTTTGACTTCATAGGTGTGCCTGTCGTCCTCCAGGGTGGCTGCTGGCTGGAGAGGTGGGAGGCAGAATGTGAGTCTCCATCGGCAGAGGCAAGTGTAGGTTCTTCTTTCAAGACATTAAGCTGTTTTGGAAGGAGTGTGTTGCATCCGGCACAGTGGTCTAGGATTGATCCCTGTTGCTCAGGACTCCTAAAGAAGACCCAGGAGAACTCGGCATGATTGGCCTGTGGGCTGGATGGGAGGTGGTCTGTCTCAGAGAGCAGGCGATGATTGCGGGACCCAGACAGCACGCTGCTCTTTCTGGCTGCAGACACAGTCCCTGCATGTTGGCTGTCTCCTCTCCACGCCTCCATCGCCATGAGCGAGCATGTTGAACACTAGCGTAAGAGAATGTGGGGTGGTACTTCTTACCCAACAGCCTCCGCACACTGGTAAAGCCCTGCCTGGGATTGAATGGTATGCCTTAATGGTGCTCTTGGTCTCCATGGTGATACCAGCCTTCTAGTCCAAGAGAGATGGATGGGGTTTAAATCATTATTAGCCAAGGTACCAAGTGTGTTTTCCAGGCAATGAATAATAGCTCCTAATATTGGTATAAGCTTGGCTGGGCACTGCATGGAATATGTATGTCACTTGAGCTTGTTTGGGGATTTGTTTTCATTTTTATGGTCTTCGTGGTGGAGCTATATAAAAATCAATAGCATTGCCTCTCTAGTTAATCTTAATTCACCATGAAATAGTCTTAAACACTAGACACCCCCATCCAGTGATTTTTAGATATACTGTGGAAAGGGATTCGAATTGGGCTCGGCTGTCTTAATGAACATGGTTGCTATTTAAGTATCTTCTCACCTCTGGGCCTCCAGCTTTTCTCCTCCCATGCAAAGCTTATTTCTTGCCCTGGAGGTGATGGTCCCAGGCTGAAGTACCCCACATGCTCCATGTCTTGACCCTTCCCCTTCTGAGGAATGTATTCCCGTAGCACCTTCTAGAGCAGGACTCTTTGGAGCAAGGACAATCTATTCCCTTCAAAACGCAGGCCATGAGGAGCTCTCTAGACACACTATTGGTACCTGAGCTGCCTGGTCTCTCATCACTCTGTCCCCAAGCTCCCACTGCTGCCGCTGAATGGTCTACCCCTATGGCTATTTGTGTCTGGGGCTAGCTCTTAAGTCCTTGGAGGCAGAGGCTCAATTCATTCATTAGCATGCCCTCCAAAACCAGCACAGGGCCCGGCCCACAGTGGGTTAAGTGAATAGCTGGTGAATTGAATTAGAAAGTTCTTTATCCTCAGATGGGGAGGCTTGAAGTGAGAACTGTTTACACTTGAGGCCCATTGTGGACACATACGATTATATACTATTTTCTTCATTGTGTTCTCTCTGGGTTATTGAGGTCAGAATGTGTTTATGCATCAACTATTTACAGTCTTTGTAGGCCTTTGTGAGCAGCATTCATGATGGGCAAAGATGAATAAGGCCTTTGCCCTTCAGTAGATCCCACCCTAGAAGGAGAGGCCGGTATATGAGAAGGTAGGATGAAATAAGACTAAGCGAAAGAAGTACGGGAGGCAGTTTGCTACAGGCTCATGTGTCAAGTCTCTGTTTCTAGTGCAGTGTAGACATTGGCTCATTTAATTCTCACCCTTCACCATAAGAGGTAGGACCTGTTATCCGTATTCTATAGATTTAGGAATCCGAATTTCAAAGGGATTGAGTTAATCGGCTATATTATTATCCCCATCTTATAGAAGGAAATATCAAGACCTGGAAAGATAATAACTTGCCAGAACTCAATCATGTACATAGAAAGTGCTGGAGGCTGGATTTGAGCTTGGTTATTCTGTGGTCAAGACTGATCCCCTGTCTGTATATTGGACTTCGTAGGCTACAGGAGAAGCATTTCATCCTGTGGCCTAATGCTGATTCCTGGAAGAAGTAGTAATTGACCAGTCTTAAAGGTTGGCAAGATTTTGTTAACTAAAAGAGGGAAAAAGGACCTTGCACATGAAGGGAATTACAAACGCAAAGGCTTACATGCATGAAAGTGCAGTATTGGTTTGGGGAACACAGGGACACATGTGAGATGAAGCTAGTTGGATTACAGGGACACTTGAATTCCCCTTGGGGCCATGTAGTGTTTGAGTGCTGGTTTTGGAGTCACACAGATCTGAGCCTGAATCCTGACTTTTTCTTTTCTTTTCTTTTAAAGATTTAAAAAAAAATTACTTATTTGACAGAGACAGTGAGAGAGGGAACACAAGCAGGGGGAGTGTGAAGGGAGAAGCAGGCTTCCCAATGAGCAGGGAGCCCGATGCGGGGCTCGATCCCAGGACCCTGGGATCATGACCTGAGCCTAAGGCAGATACTTAGCGACTGAGCCACCACAGTGCCCCATGAATCCTGCCTTTTTCTAATGGTGCGGCCATGGGCCAAATACTTGGCTTCTCGGAGCTTCAGTTTCCACTTCTGGAAAGAGGAATAGTAAGGGTTTCTACCTTTTTAAAAAAAAAAAAAAAGATTTTATTCATTTATTTGAGAGACAGAGAAAGTGAGAGAGAGCATGAGAGGAGAGAAGTTTAGAGGAAGAAGCAGACTCCCCATGGAGCTGAGAGCCCGATGCGGAACTCGATCTCGGAACTCAAGGATCATGACCTGAGCCAAAGGCAGTTGCTCAACCAACTGAGCCACCCAGGCGCCCCTGGTTTCTACCTTATAGCCCTGGATAACATAAGAAGAATGCATGTAGAGCCAACAGTGTTAGTCCCACCATTATTAGGGACCTCCTTATCTTCCATTTCTCCTAAATAGAGCACTTTCCCCTCTTAAGCTCTCTGCTCTAACCAGCATGCCCCTGGTTAGTAAATAATAAAGCCATGGGGTCACCAAGTTGGAACAGTCCATGGATGTAGATGATCTTTATAGTCCTAACTATCAGCAAGAAGAAAGAGCAACACCATTTCTAAGATGTTTGGTGCCTTGGCCACAATGTGACAACCCCTGAAGATGCCTTGTTGATCCGATCTTTCTTTCATAACCTATCAGGGCTGGCAGTGGCATTTTGGGGTCAGAATCTGAGAAATCTCAGCAAGTTTCCCACCATAAGCACCTGATCCCCCAACCACTACATACCCCTCAATGAGGAGCTTTCTTATTAGGTTTTCTCAGTGAGCTTTCTCATACCCCCAAGCTCCTTTCTTATTGGGTTCTTGTAGGTTGGCATGCTTCTTGAAGGTTGGCACCTTCATGTAGGTTGGCAATGCTTATTTTCCTTGGCTTCTCCTGAAAATCTTCTCCTTGACTTCTCTTGAAAGTCTTCTGAAATCTCTCCCCTTTCACAGGGCAGTCTTCGTCCCTGTGATGACAGAGCTGGTACCCAATCTTCCCTTCACTGCCATCTTTGAGTCCCTTCTATTCTTTTAATTTGGAACTTGGTCTTACTGGGTTTTATCCTGATATAATTCCTTCCATTCCATCTAAGTATTGTCTGCAGCTGGCTTCTTCAATTGTCTCAGCTATTGGCTATAGTCAGGACTTCAGAGGATTCTCACCCATAGTGGCCACTTTGGCTTACTCCTGCTACCCTCTAGCCTTCATTCCAGAGTCTGGCTGCTGCACCTCCTCAGAATGGCTAGGCACAATTTCCTTCTGTCCTGAAGTTTTTCTTATTTCTGGTCCTATTGACCCAGATTTTCCCAGCCAGTGATTTACCACCTCTTTATATCAGCTCTCTGCTGCTACCACATTGCTGTTCATTCCCACTGATAGTGAAAGGACCCCATAAGGATTTTCAGCAACCACTCTCCTGCCTCCCCTTATCTCCAGCCTCTCTGTTTATATTCTCGAACCCCCTCCCCCATACATGTTGTTCTCTGCTAGCCAAGGCTACTCAGTCACTGAGCTGGAGGGCCAATGCTCATTGAACCAGCAGTGATGGCCAGCAAAGGCAATCACAGTTCTTCCAATTATTGAGCAATGTCTGTGTGTCAGGTGCTTTGTATGGTGATCTCACATCAACTTTTGAAGTAGGCATTATCCTCATTTCACACATGAAGAGGATGGAGGCTCAGGAAGACCTCAGAGACCTTCTAACCCATGTATGCACCTTTGTACTTGATGATGGAGTTCACAGAGAATCTGGCTATTCACCCTGTCAAGTTCATTCTAAACTGTGACAGAGAAGGTTGAAACAGTGGCTTATCAGAAATGATGATCTCTTTGACAGGTCTGTTCCAACTTCTCTTTTTAATGTTACTAATTGGATCTTTCTGAAGACTTCCTGACTATTTGTTGCATTCCTGGTTGATTTCACGTGTAGAAGGATGTTTGCTCTGAAGAGTCCACCTTCAGGTTCCTCAGGTCATCCTTGGAATCTTCTCTTCATTCTGGAGTAGGAAGGACTAGTGTGGATCATTTGGGCTAGTACCTTCATTTAAGAAAAATGATACAGACTTAGAGCAGGAATGGGACCTATCCAAGATCACAGAGGCAATCGGTGGTGAGATATTTCAGTTACCTATTTGACATTTTACAGTGGAGACCTCAAAGAGCAGTCATGGAAACAAGACAGTTTACTTCTCTTTCTAATAATAGTCCAGGTATAATCTGCCAACTATCAGGGACCCAGACCATTACTATTCCATTGCTCTGCCTTCCTTTGGGTGTTGCCCTCATTTCCATGGTTGAAGATGGCTCACTACTTGGTCTTCATTCCAGCCTGTGAGAAGGGCAAGAAGGGAAGGATAGAATACAGCCCTTCTCTTTAAGGACACAACTGGAAGTTATACACGACAACTTCATGTGTATCTGATTGGTCATAATATAGTCATGTGGCCACACCTAGCTGGAAGGGAATCTGGGAAATGTTGTCTTTATTCTAGGCAGCCATGGATCCAGTCAAAAATTATGAGTTTTGTTACCATAGAAAAGGGGAAAGTGAATCTTGAAATGGGGCTTGTGGTCTCTGCCACCATGGTAGAATGGGGACTAGAACCAGGTCCTCCCACCCTGCTTGTTGCCTCCAGCCCTAATCCCATCCCTCTACTCCTCAATCCCAGATAGGTCCTGAAGCATGGATTTCAAGGCTGGCTGGTGTTTTGGTATATTATTTTAGGCTCCACACATATGCTAACTTCCATAGATAATGATACACCATATATTGTTGCATAAAAACTTAACTTCAGCTTCTCATATTTCTACATTGCTGAAATACCATTATCTCCTCTAATAGTGAATATTCTCACTATTTTCTTGTGAAAACATGACTTCTTCCACTGATTTAGAATTTGGTTGCTTAAAACAGAATGTGTTTTCTTCATTTCCTGTTTCTGTTAGGAAGGTCTAAAGAATAAATTCTCTAAAGAAGAGTGAAGAGGCCATACATGCCCATGATGATATTCCTTCTTTGGCTTCACATTCTCCTAGCGCTG
The DNA here is from genome assembly GCA_028533885.1 of Nasua narica. Classification (NCBI taxonomy): domain Eukaryota; kingdom Metazoa; phylum Chordata; class Mammalia; order Carnivora; family Procyonidae; genus Nasua; species Nasua narica. Next base: position 46,005,644 of record CM052799.1, read on the forward strand.
TGTTCCCAGAGAGCAATAACATCTTAGGGGAGGTTATACCAGGCAATTTGGTGCCTGCTCTGGCATTCATACCTAGAAATTTGGGTAGTTTTCTCTCAAAAAACCAGAGCTGGGGAAAATATGTTGATATTCAAAACACTGATTCTCTAAAGATTGATGTTTAGTACTGTGCTTTCCAGCCATAAATAATGAGCGTATGAACCCTACACACAGAGGCAAGCCCAGCCAGAGGGAAAGTCAGGGAGGACTGGACTAATACAGTGTTTCCCACACTGGGGTAGTGGGCTATGTTGAGTTGCTGTCAAAAAAGTAAAGCAAGCCGGACCTTTGTTTGTTTGTTTGTATCTTTGAAGTGAAGGACAGACAGAAGAAGAAACAGGAGTTGAAAATAGGAAGGCATGCCTGGTCAGGTTTGTGGTGAAGAGCATGGCACATGTGCTGAAGAAAGCTGACTTCTGATCTCTTACAGTTCTGTGACCTGGCGTAAGCCACTTCTTTCTTTAATCCTAAAGTGTTTTTGTTTGTTTGTCTTTGTCTGCAAAATAGGGATAAAACCTATTCAAGTGGCATGAATATCAGCTGGAGGTACTATAAGACACATCTCTGGCACCCAGTGGTGAGCAATTAACAGCAGCCTCTTCCAAGGCCTTCTGGCTCTCAGAAGGTTCAGCCTAAATTAGTGTCAGGACCTTGGATAGCTCTAAGAACTCTTGATCCTTTGCAAGGGTTGTGGTTAACCATGAACTGTTCTGGAAAACACTGTGTCTGTTGAGAGGGACCCCAGCAATCATCTAACTGATCTTTTCCACAAGTATGGGAGATGTTCTTTCTACGGAAAGTTGACAGGATTATTTTAGGGACACGCGAACCTGTATTAAAGAACATCCGATTGTATAATGAGATAATAGTCTTTTTTCATGTTGCTTAAGGCAAAAGGTGCAGTAAGCTGCTTTATCTTTTAGCACCTCCCTGATATTTGCTACTCTTGCTTTTGAACAAATAGAAAACAGCTCAGACTCAGCCTTTGGCTATAATTTAATCACATTTTATTTTCACTGTATTTATTTCTGCACTTCTACTTTCTATATTTGTGGTTAGAGATCATGGTTTTCTGTTTATGGTGGTAATTCAGTTTTTCCATTACGAATATTTATTGAACATAAGAGAAAATATTGAATTCTAGAAAATATTAAGTAAATAGTACAAAGGAATACATGCATATGGCAAAAAAAAAAGAAAGAAAGAAAAGAATTGGGAAAATGGTACAGGAGTGATTGAAGCTTGGATTAGTTCACCCCTGCCTCTTGTAGATGGTAAAATGCCAGCCCAGAGATGGTATGGAACTTGCCCTAGCCACTTATTATTCGGATCTTCTGACCCTGTGGTTCTGTGTCCTTGCTCCCACACCACCCTGCTTTCCAAAGCCTTTTGAACAAGGCTCAATTTTTCAATTTACCCCATTATCCTGGAAAACTTAGGGAGGGGCAGCCTTTCTGCACCCTTTGTCATGTTCCCAATGATCAGACAATCTCTCTGCTATGAAATAAATAGCTGTATCCTGGAAGTAGGGGGAAATGCCCCACAATCCCAGTATTGGAATGCAAATGAGCAATTAGAGTCAATTAAGCAGGATACACTATAATTACCACCAATTGTGCTAACCTTTATATTCAGGAGGACTTGACCTGCTGAAAGGAAGTTAAACAATGGTAGAAAAAAAAACCCTCTTCCTTAACCAAGGCAAGTGCTTGGGGCAGGAACCTCACTTCAGGGGCTTAGAGGTCGGACAGATTAGACCCTCCTTCTCCCACACCCACCTCTCTGGGTCTGAGCCAGCGCTGGCAGCAGCCGGAAGCAGCCAGACTTGATGGTACCTTGTCAGTGACTTATTGTGTCTGTCACCAAACACTGCATAATTTACCGTAATTCCTGAGCCCCGCTTGGCTCTCCAGAGAATCCTATAGCCTCAGGCCTCTTGAAAGTGATGAACTTTGCTGAGGATTACTTTGTATCTGAACTTTCTTGCCCTCTGTATCTGGACTGATCTTTTGAAGCCAAATCTTATTTCCTTATTTAGAAACCCTCCTCTCTTGCTCTCTCCCCATCCCTCTGCATGTGTGTGCTCCCTCTCTCAAATAAATAAATAAATAAACAAATAAATAAATAAATGATTTTTAAAAAATCAGATTCAATTTTCTCAATCCCGTATACGGACCCAGCATTTCACACGGACAAAGCAAGCAGTGGTGTTCTGAGGCCCTGCAGTCTAACCTCAGAATCCAGGATCTCAGCCTGCTTATTTGTTTGTCCTTCCACCAAATATTTAGTGAGCATGTTTTATGTACCTTACGCTGTCCTGGGCACTGTGGATATAGCAGGGAAAGTAAAAGACAAAACTCCCTTTCCTCAAGGAGCGTACGTTTTAGAAATCTGAAGCTTACAAGGTGATAAAGCAGCCGATGGAGAGCTGCTGGAGGTCTCAGAGGGCACCCAAGTGATGGGGACACTGGTGGGAGGTGGGGTAGGGAGTTGGGGAGGACGTGGTACTTTAGCCCCTCAACAATGGGTGGGCAGATGGCATGGCTTCTAGGTTAAGAGGGTGGGTCCTGAGGTGAGACTGAGGGACAGAATTCCCCCCTTTTTCATGGCTTCACTTTTTGCCATTGCAGTTCCTCACTGGACACAGGTGATCATCCTTCCGATGTCCGGAGGCCGGTAGTAGCCTAACACTGTGTCACAGTGCCTGCATCATTCCCCTCATTTCTCATCACATGGGCATTTTACCAGATCACAGCATCACAGGAAGGATGAGTATAGTACAGTGGGATATTTGAAAGAGAAAGCCCACATTCATGTAACTTTTATTGCACTATATTGTTATAATTATTCTAGCTTATTCTTGGTTATAGTTTTTCACCTAACTGTGCCTAATTTATAAATTAAACTTTGTTATAGGTATGGACATACCGGACAAAAACATAGTATACATAACACTCCGTATTACCTGTGGTTTCAGGCATCCAGTGGGGGTCTTGGAACATACCTTCCAGGGATAAGGGTTGGGGGCTACTGTGCCTCCTCAACCCTTCTGGGCTTCAGCTGCCTGACATATGAAGCAGGTGGGACAATGATATTGCACCTGGAAGGCAGGGTCCCTAACTTGAAGGAGTTCTAGCCTTGTGGGGTTTCAGACATACCCAGGATGAACACCTAGGACTGGGTGTTATAGATAAAGGGAGGCATGAAAAAATAAGGAGGACTGAGGGAGGCTGGCACACTCCCTGAGGGTAAGGAAGCTGGCACAGCAGAGGACAGAGTGGTTGGGAGAAGGACGGAAAATAATCAAGTCATACAGCAAGTTGGGGCTGAGTCAAGATTCAACACGGATCATCTGACTCAGAGCCCACTCCTTCCTTTGCACTATATCCTACAACCTTGAATGTGAGGCTGGGGAGATCAGGAAGACACATGCTGGATTCATAGTTTTGAAACCCAGGCTGCAACATGGATAGCATGGGGCTGTTACCTGACCAAGAAGAAGGATGATGAAGGGTCCCAGTGATGGGCCTGAAGAGGGAGTGTCATGTCAGAATATAGTTGGAGATCAAGTTGGCAGGACTTGATGCCCGTGATCGAATGTGGAAGAATTTGGGGAAAGAGGGGAGGCAGACTCCAGCCTGAACACCTGGAGCACAGCCTGGGAGACAGTATTCTCAGCCCATTTCCACACTGTTGGCTAGTTTGACATCTCCCTTGGTGGGCTCACCCTTTCCCATTCCTGCTTAGCCGTGGAGACCCAGCTCCAACCCAACTGTCAGAGCCAGAAGGCTGAATCTATCCATAAAGAACCTTCCAGCCCATCTCTCTAGCCTCCTTTTCCTGTTTCACACTGCTCCAGTGGATGTTATGATCTCAGGAATGTCATTCAGGCATGCACATTCAGCAGTTCTTTCTTTGAGCACGAGATCTGGGTCTTACAACTCTGGGTACAGGGACTAAGGGCCTGCAGGACACTGTGCATGCATCAGTGAAAAACCGGCTAGAGCAAGAGTAGGAGATAGCGGGTTTCTTCCCAGCTGATTATGGCAGCTGCATGGAGTACTATGGAGGGTCCCGAGGCTTAGCTGCACAGAGTGTTGTGATCATTTGGTGATGTCTACCATGAGCACAGGAGGGATTTGGCAGCGCGCATGCCGTTTATGTACAATCACTTAATGATAAGATCTGAATTGTTTGCACAGTCTCTCGCTGTTCTCAGGAAAAATCGAAGATGGTGTCCTAGTGTCTAGTATAGCTGAGGGTTAGAAGGGGCTGTTGGGAGAACTGGGACCAGTGTCAGATACAGGCTGTCCTCGGCATTGCATTTTCAACTTTCATACCATTCTCTGCTTGTGTCCATTACATAATGATGCCCCTAAGCCACCTTTTGTTCCCTGACTCAAGGCTCTCAAACCTCAGCTCACAAAGGGATTTTTTCTAGCTAACGCCTGCCAGCCAGTGGTTTCATTTTGGCAGCCTAAGTCATTGTCTGCACTGTGGTCTTTGGGCAGTTCATCTGAATATTTTCTTTCCCTTATGGTTTTATTTTAAAAAGTGTAAAAGTGAAGGCACGGATCTCAGTGGAGGAAGTGTAGTTCTCCAAGATGTAACGTAGAGGCAGAGCATGCATTTAGAGCTTGAAACAATGGGATTACTTCAAAAGAATCATTAGCCATTTAGTAAGTCATGCCTGTTTGGACCTTGAACAGTCTGCATCCATGTGTGTTGCCGAGGTCATGGTGAGGACGCATTTGGCCAGGTTATAAGTGATCCCTTCGTGACACCCTGGTGTCCCAGTATACTCAAAACAGACCAGTCAGAGGGACACCTGGGTGGCTCAGTCAGTTTGCATCTGCCTGCAGCTCAGGTCATGATCTCAGAGTCCTGGGACCAAGTCCCACATCGGGCTCCCTGCTCAGTGGGAAGTCTGCTTCTCCCTCTGCCTGCCGCTCCCCGATTGTGCGCTCGCTCTCTCTCTCTCTCTCTCTCTCTCTGACAAATTAATAAATAAAATCTTAAAAAAAAAAAAAAAACCAAACACATCAGGCAGGGCATAATCAACAAGTTTAGTCACATCAAGGTGGTCCCACACAGTAAGGTTAAAGTCCTATGATTTTCAGTTGTTCTATTTTACATGGTTAACATTCTTTCACTTAGATTTTATGAGCATGGGTGGGGGGGGGGGGGGTTAAAACAGAAATAACGTTATTCAGAGCCTGGGCATTCTGGATAATGAATCTTCTGCCATACCACAGAGACAAATGTGGAAAGTATGCAATTAAAAGCAATAGATTTTAGCATCCCTCCTGACTTTTCATAGACACAAGCTGGTTGGCTGGGGTGTGGGAGTTCATTTCGAAGGGAGAGAATCCACAATTTAAATGAAATGCTGAGGGTCTATGGTAGAATGTGCCCACCAGGCTCAGGGAAATGGAGAGCACGGCACACTTACCTCTCTGGGCAGGAACCGTCAACCCTGTTGATGGCTGGCCTCTAATTTTTTACTATTAATATCGGCCAGTGGCTCTTGTTCTTACATATCTAACTCACATTCACCTTTTCTGGACTACATGGTATACTCCAGCAAGAGATTGTTTGAAACGACCGTGTGGCATGTCCGCGGAGCCGACGGTTGGTCTGGAGGCAGGACGCTGAAATGGCTGAAGCAGGGCTGTGAGCAGGCTGAGGCTGGTTAAGGACAATGTCTGGATGAAGCAATCCAGCCCTCCAGATGTGGCCAGCACCCAATGACAGCGCCCTCTGGTGCTGTGGAAGCTTCTGGAAGCTTCTGCTTCTGCTGGTTCTTATTTCTTGTTTTTGAGGACTGGGTTTCCCGCTTTGCCACTTACCAACCGAATGACTTACGTTTACGTTTATGTAAAGTATGGCCTCTGACCCTTTTAGTTTACAGGTTAAGTGCAGAGAAACAGTCACGGATTTTTTGTTACTGTTTTATCGTGTTCCTGTTCCCTTCAGTCCCTCCACTGCACGTACGAGCATTCTTCGATGAAATAGTAGGGCAGTTAACACAAGGATTGATGTGTGTCATACTGTATTTAATGTTTCTTTTTTTTTAAAAGATTTTTTAAAGCTTGTTTATTTGACAGAGAAAACGAGAGAGCGCAAGCAGGGGGAACGGCAGGCAGAGGGAGAGGGAGAAGCAGGCTCCCCGCTGAGCAGGGAGCCTGACCCAGGGCTCAATTCCGGGACTCTGGGATCATGACCTGAGTGGAAGGCAGATGCTTAACTGACTGCGCCACCCAGGCGCTCCCTGTATTTAGTGTTTCTACTTTCAGTTTTTCCAAGATATTAACTTATATGAAAATAAATAATACAAGGAAAAATCCAAGAGGAAATGCTATGTAAATGTAGCTATTTCTGTTGTCCCATGTGAAGTGATTGGCATTTAGTAGGATTTTAGTCTCTTCTTTCCTCTGTCCCCATTTCCCATGTCCTGAACTTCTGCTAATCCTTTATGGGCCAATCCCTGGATCACCTCCTTGGAGAAGCCCTTCCTGACTGCCCCTGTAATCAGTTCCTCTGTGCGCCTCCATCCTTTACTGTCGCCTGATTACATAACGCATTACCTACATGTCCGTCTGTTCTCCTAGTGGGGAAGCCTCTTGAAGCAGAAACTTCCATTCAAGACTCATTCTTATTTGTATATTCCAGAGTCTAACTCAGTGCTTGGTACGTAGGCGTGTTTTGGGGTGTGTGAGTGAGTGAGTGAGTGAGTAGGTGGAGGAGTGAGTCAATGAGTAAATGCACAAACTGAGTGAAGGACTGGACCACTGTAAAAGAAACTCTGGGTCGAGAAAGGTTTCCACTAGAAGAATTAAGACCGTAGGTCGTAGAGCACAGGTCCTTGACAGGGGCAGTCTGAGTCTCTGAACCAGTCCAAAAGCTGGACACATATCTAGATCTGTGCACCTTTGGGGGAAGGGCAGAGAGTCTGTAGCTGTCCTCAGATCCCCAGAAGTGTCCATGGCCCCCAAATGTTGATGAGTTGCCAATCTAAACAGATGGAACAGGCAGGCCCCACTGAGAGGACATGACCAAGTTACTACAGAAGAGACCATGACAAAGGAGAAAAAGTGAGAGCTGAAGGAGACACCCAGTCCTGCAGGGACCTCAGGAGAAGGTGTGGCTCCAGGATAGGAACTCCCAGAGTCTAGAAGGTGTGGCTGTTTCCTTGTAAACAGTTCTTATATGAAGAAACCCGGGGGGGATTTTGCTTCTTGCACAGAATCTGCGGCCTGAAAGGGCCACCCAGGTTCATTGGGTCCTCCAGACACACCGCGCAGAAATGAGCCCACGCTGGGTCTTTCTCACCCCCAACGGCATCCCTCATGGGGACTCCTCTCCTGCACTTTCCTATCCTGTCCTTGGCTGTGAAAACTCAATTTTCATCAAGAGCAGTGTATTTCAAAAACGTAGATCATGGATCGTGGCCCTTTGGTGAATTGTGACTTGCATTTAGAGTGTCATGATCAGCTTTAAAAAATAAGAAATTGAGTATGGTAGAAAACATTGAGCACATCGCACATGGAAGAGTATTTTGAGAAACATCCTGTTTCAGCTCGTTGTGTTTGGGGTTTTGATATCCTACGTATTTCCTTCTATGGGATGTGGTCACAAGTGACTGAAAAGCACTGATCTCAAGTATCTTTGTCAGCACTCGCTAGGTACTCGCTGAAAGACCCGGCCCTTGAGGGGTCAGTGGTGAGAGATGAGGTGGGAGAAGAAGCCGGGTCAGGGGTTCGTGTATCGCCGCACCGGGAAGCCCTTTGCTCCAGGCCAGAAGTTCAGAGCCTGCCATGTCACCCCGCACTGTCACCCCTTCTTGATTCTTTCCTCTCCTCCCCTGGGCAGGTTGTGTACGTCACTGCAACATTTCCATACATCATGCTTCTGATCCTCCTGATCCGAGGGGTCACGTTGCCCGGGGCTTCCGAAGGCATCAAGTTCTACCTGTACCCCGACCTCTCCCGGCTCTCCGACCCACAGGTAAGAGTTGCTTGCTCAATGCCCAGTTGCCCATCACACCTGGGAAGACTTCCACGGACCTCTGCAGCTAACCAGGGGGCTCAACAGCTGGCTGAGCACGTGAAAGCCTCTGGACCCCTTCTCACAGCAATAATTTTCAATGCATATGTTAACATTAACAACAAACGAATTTGTGACATGGTAATAATATATGTGCTCATTTTTCAATATATCAAATAGCAAGATCCAGCAATAGGTGCAATAATTTTCATGTTTTCAAAGTAGTGGTGAGCATAAATGACCTTTGGAGATATCTATACTGCGATATGAAAGGATCTGGAATTTCTACTGCTAACAATACTGTAGTTTGTTGTCTGCTTTCATAATTGAAGACGGGCTGAATTTCAGAGGTTAGTGACAATAAAAGCACCTTTTCCTCCCACCTAAGACTACAGATCCCCCAGCCACGCATCTCAGCCAGAGAGACTGGGTCTGTGTTGGTGGTTGCTTTTCCTTGTGGATGTAGCTCACGGAAAGAAGATAATTGGTGAAGACTGGCTCCCCTGTTAGTTATCTCCAGGGAGGCACTGGCTGTTGTGTATCATGGGTAGTGATTGCTTATACATAAGCTTCTCTAAGTGGGTCGTGGGGATGTGCCTGGGGTTACATTAGGTAAGAGAGGAAACTGAACACCTTGCAGCCCCAGAAGTACTCAGCCTCATTACTTGCTAGAAGCTCCTGGAAACTTTTGAAAAATCCCAATTCCCAGAGCAAAACCCAGACCAATTGAATTAAACTTTCTGGGGGTGGGTCCTAGGTATCAGGATCTTCTAAAGGCCACCAGGTAATCCCAGTGTGTGTGTCAGATAATGTGCTCAAAGACATTGATGGATGAAGAGACATCTATTTTTTTTTATTAAAGTGTAGTTGACATATAATGTTACATTAGTTTCAGGTGTACAACATAGGGATGCACCATTTTTATACATTCCAAGGTCATCACCATGATAAATCTAGCTACCGTCCGTCACCCTACAAAGTTGTTATATATTATTAACTATATTCGACGTAGTGCACCTTGTATCCCTGTGACTTATTTATTTTATAACTGGAAGTTGTACCTCTTAATCCCCTTCTGCTGTTTCACCTACCCACCCCCCAGCAACCACCACATTGTTCTCTGTATCTGTTTTGTTCTTTTTTTTTTTTTTTTTTAGATTCCACGTATAAGTGAAATGCAGTATTTGTCTTCCTCTGACTTATTTCATTTAGCATAGTACCCCAGGTCCATCCATGTTGTCACAAATGGCAAGATTTCATTCTTTTTTTATGATTGAATAATATTCCATCGTGTCTCTACACCACTTCTTTATCCATTCATCTCTCCATGGACACTTGGGCTGCCTTCATAATTTGGCTATTGTAAATAATGCTGCAATGAACATAGAGGCACCCATATTTCTACTAAAACAAACATAGATAGATCATGCATTAGAATATAGAATCTGGATTCGTAGAAGATGAGCCTCCAAGAAATTCCAAGTGTGCAGTCTATGGCTTCCAGCCAGCCCCTGTTAGGAGAAGTTGGTCGGAAAGGTTTATGGAGGGTGAGTTACTGTAGCTCAGCTGTACTCATTACACTGATTAAGGTCCATGGTGGAGTGGCAACGCGTACTCATTTCTGTCTCAGTTTGCTGTGCTGTGAGGGGCCCCCGAGGCTCAGGGCACCACCAGGCGCCCGAGGCAGCATCCTGAATTACAAGCAGAATCCCTAGGAAGAAGGAAATGAGCTCCTGACTGTTGGCCTTGCCAACGCCAACCTATGATGGCAAAGGCTCAGTTGGAGAATCAGTTTAGGAAAACCTATTTCCAGAATCACTGGTCTGTGCATTTGTGTTAAGATCCACAGATTCTTGACCCAGGACAGATTTCCTGTTCTTTCCTCTACTCATGGCCTTTCTTATCCTGGTCCTTGAGGTCAGGCAAGAGATTCTGAGCATCACCCGGAGTTTCCAATCCTCAGTGATCATTGGAACCTCTTGGAACATGTTAAAAGTGCAATTTCAGGGGTTATGGGATGGCAACTGCGCATCTATATTTTTAGAAAGCTACAGAGGAGATTCTGATGATCAGAAAAGTTTGGGAAAACCTAGCCAACACCTATGACCATAGAGCCCTATCTACACATATACACACACGTGCGCCACAAACTCACACCCATACACAGATCAGAGGTGAAGCCCGACAGTCCACCATTCACACTGCCTGCCCTCATCATCCCCATCTCCTGCCATCTCCATCCTCTTAGGCCTTGGCTCCCAGGCCAGCACTTTCCTGCAAGGCCGTTCTTTGGAATGGCCACTTGGAGTGCCAGCAGTCTGGACCTGGCTTTCCACTGGCTCTGCTACTGATGCTGAGTGACCTTGGACAACTTCTTTCTTCCTCTTCCTGGGCCTCAGTTTTCCCACTAATGACATGGGAATGTTGAATTCAGTCAGCAGTTTCAAAATAGATTCAGAGAGTCTTGCATTTTCTGTGAACGTGGGTTAACAAACTGACTTACAGCCCAGATTCAGCCCTCTGCCCTTGTTTTATAAATAAAGGCTTTTTGGAACACAGCCATGTTACTTATTTTTTCCCATATTGTTTGTGGCTGCTCAGAGGCATAACCCAGAGGCAGTGTGGAGTAGCTGAGACAGAAACCATATGACCCCTTGTGTCGGGGGTGCCAAGACCCCACACACATTGAGTAGTTCACTAGAAGGGCTCAGAGGACTCCGAGCAGTTACATCCTCGAATGTGGTTTATTTCCATTATCAGATAAGTGTGGAGGAATCCATGCATAGGCTTCCCATAATATTCTGCTGGGAGGAGACACATAGAACATCTTCCTTCTTGCAGTATCAAAATGCAGCAGCATGTGCGCACTATTTCTACCCAGAGGAGATTGCTCAGGACTTGGGTTTTTAATGGAGAAGATTTATTTATTTGTTTGTTTATAAATATTTAATTTATTTATTCATCAGAGAGCGAGAGCTCACGAGCAGGGGGAGCAGCAGGCAGAGGGAGAAGCAGGCTCCCCACAGAGCAGGAAGCCTGATGTGGGGCTCGATCTGGGATCGTGACCTGAGCTGAAGGCAGATGCTTAGCCGACTGAGCCACCCCAGCGTCCCAACGGGGAAGTTTTATTAAGTGCACAGATACTTCCTGGCCATGTGGTCAGTCACACAGACCCCAGAATTCCCGACCTTCAGAAGGAAAGCTGGTGCTCACCAAAAATTGCCTTGCTTATATAAGCAATCCAGGCAGACTGGCACAGCAGAATTCAGTGCCCCAGGCATCCAAAATGACTGTGTGACTTAGTACCAGGGGGATCATCTTAGCTAAGTTCCCAGACACCAGTCAAAAGTCATTCCTGCCAGCAGGCCCTTTTGGACAACAACATCATGCTGACTGTGGTAACTCTTTCCTGTACACCTGCAAAACCTAAAATATTTACTGTTTGGCCTTTCCTAGAAAAAGTTACTAACCTTGAGCTGCAATTATTACAGATGCCCATAAGGGGAGAGTGGATGATCTCCGACCCCCACTCCATCCACATTGCTCTCTACCTCTGCTGCCACCAGCCTAGTCTGGACACCATGATCTCCCACTTGATAGGAGCCTCCTAACTGGCCTTCCAGAAAGATCTTTTGACTCCTGTAGACCACTCTCATGCAGCAGCAGAGTGACCTTTTTTGAAATATAAATACAATGGATACCTCTTTGCTTAAATCCCTTCTGGGGTTTCCTATGATCTTTGGAATAAGATCCAAAGGAAAGGGCCTCCAAGGGCTGCCTTGAACTGCCTCCTTGCTTCATCCCCCCTCCCTCCCCGCCTTTCTCAGTTCATTCCACATACTGGCCTTCTTTGTGCCTTGGGACCTTTGCACATGCTGTTTCTCTGCTGAGAACACTCCCTCTTTCTTCCCCAGATCCCCCTTGCCCACCTTGTCCCACAGCCACCCGTATTTTAGGACTCAGTTTAAACATCACGTTTTCAGGCAAGTCTTTCCCAGCTGCCAGCCATGAACCCCAAGGATTTCTACTTGTTTTCTAAAGCACTTAACCATATTTGCAGTGGAATATTTATATGTACATACATCTATGTATGTATTACATGTATGACTCAATGCCCATGCATTTGCTTAGCAGATGTTTACTGAGTGCCTACTCTGTATCACAGATTATTAGAGGTATCAGGGGTATAGTCATAGACAGTGGACAAACAGTGACTCCGTCCCCATGGCGTTTATATGCTAGTCAAGGAAGAAGGCAGAAAACAGAAGTAAAAATAAAATATGCAGTCCATTAAATAGTGACAAGACCCATGGAGACCAAGTATGGAGTGGTAAGGGGAGAGCTTGAGAGAGGGCTGAAGTTTCCAGCATGGTGGCCAGAAAAGACCTCTCGGAGAAGACAGCTTAGAAGCAAGCACTGTATCTGCCTTGTCCACCACTCTGTCCCCAGTGCCTAACTAGCTCAGTGCCTGGTACATACTAGGTGCTTAGTAAATATTTGCTGAATGACTATAAGAGCCAATGCCATTTTGATTTTTGAAGAGAGGTTCTATTATTTTAGCTAAAATTCTAAAAACCTCCAGCTCACCAGATTGGAGAGTTGTTTGTTTTTGTTTTTTTTTTTTAATTTATTTATTTGACAGAGAGAGAGAGATCACAAGTAGGCAGGGAGGCAGGCAGAGAGAGAGGGGGAAGCGGGCTCCCTGCTGAGTAGAGAGCCCGATGCGGGGCTCGATGCCAGGACCCTGGGATCATGACCTGAGCCGGAGGCAGAGGCTTTGACCCACTGACTGAGCCACCCAGGCACCCTGAGAGTTATGTTTTTTGATCCTCATAAGTGATGGCAAGGAAATGTGTATGTTTGTGCATGTATGCCCCCCAAAAGCAACAGTGAGAGTTAACTGTGTGGGGCACAGGTAAGGATAATAACTGCAAGACAGAAGGGTAAACAAAACTCCACGTAGCTGGTGTTTTTGGAAGCTGGGGTGTGTTGCAGGAAGGGCCCAAAATGGCTGAAAAGGGAGGTCTGGGAGCAGCCCTGAGCCTGCTTTCTGTCTGCTCCAGGGGGCTGAAAGGTTGGTGGGGGGTATACAGGAACCCTGGCTCCATGGAGGGGTCTTGACACCTCTTCAGACTTTGGAGGCTAGTTTATCACATAGGTTTATCTCAGTGTGCAGAGAAAACACGGCCTGTGGGTGGGTCACAGAATCACAGATCCAGGTCAGAGAGGCTGAGCTACTTGCCTGTAGCCACACAGCAGCTCAGTGGCCAAATTAGGACTTAGAGTGCAGGATTCCTGGGTTTTGGGCAAAAGACTACTAAGTGAAGGAAGGTGAGGTCTGAAGAAGAAAACGACAGATCCACACGCCCCAGTTCCAAGCATTCCCATTTGTGCATGCCCCAGGCTATGAGCCGTCAGGAATGCCCTGGTTTCAATTCCTGCTCTCCAGTTACTGGTGGTGTGGCCTCTGGCAAGGCTGCTCCCCTCTCTGGTGCCAAGTCCCCCTTCCCTAGAATGAAGCTTATAGGTTATAGTTCCTGCCCCATCAGATGACGGTGAAGGTGAAGCACAATGACCCAGCCAGTGGAGGACTGGTTTTTTCTTTTTATAGTTATGTATTTATTTTCATGTGCATTAGAAAAAACAAAAACAGAAACAAAAACCTGGGACATCAGTCAACCACATCAAAACCGTGACTTCATAGTTATTATTGCTAGAATGAAGCTGTATCTGTGTACACTTACACATACACACGTATGTACATACTTGTGTGTGATAAGGAGCCAGGCTAATTTACAAGCAACTATTCAATAAATACTAGAGTGGACATGGACTTGGCAAAACTAGTGCCGGGGAAAGATGGTGGGCTGTGGTTTGGGGCAGAGCCAGGGCTGGAGAATCATGTGGCAGTGGTGTTAGGGCTCCAGGTAGCCACATGGTCCTGCTCAAAACCACCGAGACATGGCTGTCAAAAGTAGAGAAAGTAGGTCAGGAGAGCCTTTGGCTGGAAATCCGCAATCAGGAGATCAGAAAAAGGTTCCGTCTCTCGGTAATTTTCTCCTTTTGTCAGGTAGTTATCCTCTTTGTTTAATGATCCTGACTTGGTTTTCCCATTTGCCCTTCAGACCGCACCAGGAAGAAAAGTTCCCAGGGAGGCCTGGCGGTTTGGCTTTGTCAAGGGTGTGGACAGCGTTGTTTCTTGGGGATGATCTAGAAGTTGCAGTGTTCAGGCTTCCTGCAGGTACCAGGGACTAAAGGGTTGATGCTGGAGCTACGGAAATGTCTCTTGTGGGTAAACAAGGGAGAAGGAGAGGGGATGGAGGAGGTGAGCCCCAGGGACCGGGGCCGGTCAGAGGGCCGGCTGCCAGACACGTTCAGGTCTCCGGCCTCAGAGCCCCTTCAGTTCCCTGCACTGCACTAGCCATTCCCAGAAATGTGTGTGTAAGGGGGAGGGGGGGGGAGTGCTCTTAGATGGACTGAGGACCAGCAGGGGTAAAATGAGCACTTCCTGGGAGTCCTCTCTAGACCGCCAACTCCATGAGGACAGGGATCACAGCCGGGACCCTGGGTACCACTCACCTATCGCCAGAGCCCAGCAAAGGTGCTCCTCAGTGCATCCCACTGATACTTGCTGCGTGTCTACCTATGTCACATATTCAGTATGTAGAATGAATAAGAGCCTCTCCCCTTGTCCCCAAGGAGCCCACAGTCTGGTGGAAGAGGGGAGAGGCTCACCAGGCCTTGACTGGGTGGGTTTCCCTCCCTATAAGAAAGAAGGAGGTCGGGACGCCTGGGTGGCTCAGTTGGTTGAGCAACTGCCTTTGGCTCAGGTCATGATCCCGGCGTCTTGGGATCGAGTCCCGCATCGGGCTCCTTGCTCCGCAGGGAGCCTGCTCCTCTCTCTCTGCCTCTGCCTGCCTCTCTGCCTGCTTGTGTTCTCTCTCTGTTAAAAATGAATAAATAAAATCTTTAAAAAAAAAAGAAAGAAGGAGGTCAGAGGAGAAAGAAGGAGGTCAGAGCTTCTCATCCTTCCTTTGGTCTCTTGAGAAGAATGTGCACCTTGTTCTTGGTGATGGTCCTCATGCCAAAACATGTGAATAAGTCATGCCTTTTATATACCGAGGTCGATCTAAAGTAGCTGCATCCACGCCATCCCTTTCCCTCTTTTGCTTCCCAGGGGCTTCCGTGTGCAGGGGCTTCATGGGAGGGCTGACAGCTGGTGCTCCAGACACTGGATGGAACCCCCACTTGCCTTCTCTGTCCTGCAGCCGGAAGGGCCAGCCCTGTCCCAACGCTCCAGTGATCGCTACTATCGTCAGAGCTTTACTTCTCTGGAAACACAGTAGGGGTTTCGTGAAGTCTGGATGCCTGTGCATGTCAGCTGGCTGGGACAGGCAATGATACACAGAAGGGGAATAACACGTGGGGTACCTTCTGCCCCATAGGACACTCTTGCTCCCTGCAGCCCACATCCCAGCCAGAGTGACAAGGAGGTGGGGCCTTTTCATGACTCAGGATCTGCATGAATTCCAGCCCTGGCCTCCAGCTCCCGGTCCCTGCTGCTTACAAGGGACTTGGTTCCCTTGTAATGCCTGTTTGCAGTGTCATTTACATTTCTAAAGGCACACAGGGCTCCTGACTGGTGCAGCGATCTGGACATCAGCTCCTTGGGGCCTTAGACAAGGGAAAAATCCTTTCAAGGGGTGCCCCTGGCCCCTCTGGGCTTGTGTGGCATTGTGCAGGAAGACTGATGAAGTGTTGATCTGGAAGGCAGGTGCATTCACAGTGGCCCATTTCTTCTGTCTCCCCAGCCATTGAGGCAAGAGAATTCCAGAAAGCAGGTAAAGAGAGCTCAGCTGTGGGCAGTCGGGGAGCCAAGAACTCCTTCCTCACAGAGTAACTATGAGGTCTAGAGAGAGAGTCATGGAAGTTGTTTTAAGGTGGAAAGGTGGTCTCCGTGAGAGCTTCCTGACAGCTGCCCTGTTTAAAATCACACTCTCCTTCACTTCCACCCCGCAAGTCCTGTTCACCCCCCACCTTTGGTTTTTGCCATGACACCTGCCAACATCTAAGACACCTCTCATTTTGTGTCACCACCCTCTCCTCACTGGAATGTTAGCTCCAAGAGGACAGAAGATGAATCTGTTACATTCACCATTAGATCTCCCACCCTTGGAAGCCATGCCTGCCAACATTAAAAGCTCGGTCGGTATTTTTGGGGAAGGAAGGATAGAAAGAAAGAATGGAAGGAAGGGAGGGAGGAATTGAAAACAGGCAGGCAGGAAGGAAAGAAGGACGGAGTTTTAGGAGGAGCCTATGTGACTCTGTGTTCCGGTGACCTAGCATGTGAGTAAGCTCTCTAGAGACAGGATTTATAGTGCCGTGGAATCTAGTTTCCAGGAAAGGAAACTGGAGTCACTCTGTTGCCATTGACCAGCTTGGTGTCCTTCAGGCTGTCCCTTTACCTTTTGGGACTCGGGATTCTCACCTGTCTGTGGGGTAGGAATGCCCACCACACAGGGTTGCCATGAAGTAAGCACGCACATGATTGCAAAAGCACTTTGATTTCTCATTTTCGGTACCCAGCCCAGGATCTGGCATACAGTAGGTTTCTGGGGAGACTGGTGGTGGTCTTCATTCGCCTCTATGTCACTGGCTCTGGGCAAGATGAGTCGGAGCCCCACAGCCCAAAGGGGAGGCTTTGAACTTGGAACCAAGTGCCTTTATTTTGAATCCAGTAAAGTAAGTTTCTCGTCAAGAACTTGAAGCAACCCAACAGCTTGCCTTCTTTGTCCTCTGGCAATTTGCATTCTGTGGTCTCTTATAATTTTCTAAACATCTATTTGTCTTCACTGTCAGCCCTGTGTTCGCTCTGAAGTGTGGAGTGCTTCCACTCCATTTTTTTTCCCTCAAATTTTTATTTTCTGTCTTTTCAGTCTTTGGGGAATGGAGGGGCTCTTGCAGGAAATCACATTTTCCTTGCCCCAGATTCCTGCCACTCTCACTTTTCATTGTGTTTCAAGTGTGTGTTTTCAGGGCAAGAACAGAAAAGCCTGTCCCAGATCCAGATCGCGGGGTCGGCTTTCCCAGGGTGTGCACACGTTCACCAAGTCAGTCTCTTCTGTGGAGGGAACTGGAGTCTGCAGCTAAGGTATCCAAGTTCTGAAGGTGGGATAGAAGGATGTCCAAACAGTGAGAGCCTCTCAGAACACTAGAAATCTTCTCTACCTACCCACCCCACGAGGACAATCAGGGAAAATAAGACCTTCATTTAAAACCTTATCTGATGAACCTTATGGATGTACCCATGGAATTGCTGCCACCTGGTGGCAGTGTACTGTGGTTCCAAATGGATCCAAGGAAAAATGGGCCTCTTGGCTGCTGGACTTTGAAACCAAAACGTAAATAATGACATTGGCTTACAGATGTTGGATACATTTTTGAAACTATTGCAAACCATAATGAACATGAGGGCTATTCTTTGAAACTAAAAATCAGTCAAGGTTTCCTTTTGGTATATTTGATTCTGGGTTAGGGTCACTGTTCTACCAACTTTCGTTGTCTCCTCAGTACCAGGCACTGGGGATACAGAATCAGATGACGTGATTCTTGTCTTCAAAAAGATGATAATTTCTTGGGAGGCACACATAATTAAGTCAGCGATAAAAGGGGTGAAGGGAGTTACTGGGGTTGGAATTCACCTGACACAGGTGTTCTCCTTCAGTCACTAGGTGAACTGAAGAATTAGAGACACATTACTGATCTAACTCACACACTGAAAGAGAGGTGAGCATTTCCTCCTTTCTTGACTGCTTGAAACTCCTTTAGAGTTGCTAGTGTGTGGAATCATAATTCTGATATACTCCAAGGAGATTCTGTGTATCACTAGGACTCCTCATTAAATCCTTTCAGCCACAGATGTACTCAAAAGGAAGTTTTATGAATTTTAGTTCTGAGCAGTTTCAGCAGCCCCTTATTAGTCCATAGTCTCAGTAGTTGAAGAACTGCTTGGGTACACAGAAGAGTAGTGATACTAGTTATTGTTTCTTGAAGGCTAATTCTCTGACAGGTACTGTGCTTCACAAACTCTCCATTTAATTAATCCTATTCACTGAATCAATAAATTCTTACTGAGGGCACCTGGGTGGCTCAGTTGGTTAAGCGACTGCCTTCAGCTCAGGTCATGATCCCGGAGTCCTGGGATCGAGTCCCATATCGGACTCCCAGCTCTGTGGAAAGTCTGCTTCTCCCTCTGACGTTCTCCCCTCTCATTCTTAGTCTCTCTAATAAATATAAAATCTTTTTAAAAATAAATAAATAAAAATAAATTCTTACTGAAAATTATTATTTTCTAGACCCAGGCACCAAATCCTATATATAAATACCTTAAATTCTTATGACCTGTAAGATAGGACCTAAGGTCCTATTACCCTAAGAAAGGTTCTCTCTTATAGGTCATGAGAGTTTTTAAACCTTTATCTTAAAGGTTTCTTAGATGAGGGAACTGAGGCTCCAAGAGGTTAAAGCACTAGCCTTCTGCCGGCAGAGATATCACTTGAACCCAGAAGACTCTGACTTGGTCATGTAAAGGATGCAATCCTGAAACCCTTTATTGTATCTGATTTTTCTGGTTTGCTTTTACTCTACAGCCCTGGGCTGCCCATCTCGGCTCTGGCATCTTTGAGCATCCCAGACCTACCAGACTACTTTGCAAGAATCCTAGAATCTAGCATCAGGTGGGTTTAGTCCCCACCCAGTGCAGGAGTCCCATCCGTAGTAACCGGATCAGTTTCTGATTGGCCCCACCTACAAGGAAACCTTTCACCTACACTTTGGAACAACTGTCCAGCTCTCCTGGTTCCCAGTGTTGAGACATTCACTCGTTCTTGCATTTGCTTGTTCTCTCTTGATTCATCTGCCCCAATTTGTGCTCCACTTTGAGACTATCTACCAGGGTTGAACATAATAATTTAAGTGCAGCTCACACAACTAAGACAGCCTCTTCTGGGCTAATAGAATAGCCTCCAAGGTGGGCTCACTGTCCCTTACCACTATTCCCTTCCTCACCCTACACACTGAGGGAGCTTTGAAAAAGGACTCCTGGATTATGTAACTTCCTGGTGTTGTTCTTTAAGTGTGTTGTGCTTTAATTCCTGGAATGTGTTTATAATTGCTACTTTAAAGTCTTTATTAAATCTCACATCTTTTTTTCCTTACTTCATCGATCATATTTTCCTGTTTTTGTGCATGCCTAGTAGTTTTTTATCTACTACTGTGGATTGTAGTTGAATATTGTGAATACTATATTGTAGATGCTCTGGATTCTGTTATCTTCCTCTGAAGAGTGTTGGTTTTTGAATAAGTATTTCAATTACTGGCTGACCCCTTAAACTTCTGTAGACTCAACTTCATGTTTTCTTAGTGCAGATGTGTGGAAACCCCAAGCAGTTTCTTAAGACCCTCTAACCTAATAGGACTCGTGGGACTTAGGTTCTAAGCTCTATGCCCTCTGTACAGTTTTGTCAAGGCTCTGCTTTAGGCCTTGTTAGGATGGGTCTAAAGTAGTTCTGTATAATTCTTACTCTAGAGCAGTGGTTCTTAACCAGGGAAATTTCACTTCCCAGGAGACATTGGCAATATTTGAAACAGTGTTAATTTTCACTGCTATGAGTGCTACTGGCATCTAGTGAGAAGAGGCCAGGGATGCTGCTAAACATCATCCATTGCACAAGACAGCCCCTACAACATTTATGGGGCTCAAAATATCCATAATGCCATGGTGGAGAGACCTTGCCTGGTGGCATGGTCATTTCTCCTCAGTGGAAGCTGTTCTGTGTCTCACCCACGTGCCAAGGTTGAATACTTGGTGCTGGCCAGATCTGTCCACTCCTGTAGGCAGGATCTCCAGTCTCTCAGCCCTGTTCTCCCCCCATCCCAGCCCCCTCTGACCTCTACTGTATCTGTTCCACTCTCAACCCATACTAGCATTATCTGGCCTTGGATGGGCTCACACTGGATGTTTATAGCTTAGCCATCAGCCACAGCCTCACGGGGGACCTCCACATGGACCTCTGAGGCTCTGTTCTGTATAGATCCTCCTTTCTGGTGCCCAACACTATAGGTTATAACTGTCTCAGCTGTCCCACACTCTGGCCCTGCCTCCTTGGCCCAGTGAGCCAGTGTGTTCTACTCAGACTCTAGCCCTCTGTGCTGTGGTCAAGAAATTGTCCCCAGGTAGAATGCTGGGCAAAACCCCCTTGGAAGTTCCTATCTCTTAGGAATAGCAGTCTTGGCTGGCATGTTATCCAATGCCTGAAACAGTTGCCTCTATTTTGTCTGCTTTGATGGTTACTTAAGGAGGAGGGCTAGTCTGATACCAGTCACTCAGTCATGACCAGAAGCAGAGGTCTAACTTTTCTGCTTACAGGCCCCCAGCAGCTTCCCCTTGCACTAGTCCTAACATCCAGACTCTTCACCATGGCCCTCTGTGGCCTTGTTCCCTCTCCCACATGGCCTTGGGCATTCTAGGCTCTTTCCTACCACAGACCCTGCCTATCTGGATCACTGTTGTATCAGATATTTCTGTGGCCTGCTCCTCTTTGCCCTGCAAATCTCAGCTCCAAAGTCAGGACACATTTGGCTGCCTGAGCTCACACACACCCCACTAAACCCCATGACTTTCACCAAACCCCTGTTTTCTTTTATTCATGGGGCTAATGGCTGTCTGAAGCAATCTCATGTGTTGGTTGATGTGTTCACTGCTAGCTTCCCCCTATTCGAATGTAGCTCCATGTAAGCAAAGAACGTTGTGCGCCGTGGATTCCCCAGCACCTGTCACACGTAGCCTGGTGCATGTGAGAACCCCCATCAATACTGGACGGGTGGGTGGGTGGGTGGATGCATACGGTGGTTCAGATAAAGGACCGCACATGTTCAGGAGAACAAAATTATTCCCAATTACACATCCTTTAGAGACTTTATGAAACAGCCTTCAACTGGATCCCTGAAGGATGGGGAAGAGAAGACTGTTTGGAGATAAGCAAAGACCAGATGTAGGAAAGTCTGCATATATGAAGGGAATGGTCAGTAACTCAGTGTGGCCATAGGACAGGTTTTGTTGCAGGGAATCATAAGAAATAAGATTGAGACAGCAGACTGAGGCCCCATCACTGGAAACCTTGGGTGCCAAGCCCAAAGAACTTAGGACTTCATTCACTGGCCAGGAGGGAGCTGTTGAAAGTTTCTGGGCCCGAGGTTGATTGGCATTTACAGAGCTGTAACTTCAGAAGATTGCTGAGACAAGAGGGGCTCAGTAGACCTTGGCAGTTTGAGAGTCAGAGCTGCGTTTGAATGCTTGCCTCTCACTCACCTCACTGTGTGACTTTGAGCAGGCACTCAGCCTCTCAGGCTCTTGTAAGCCTCTGCATCCAATATTTTACTCATCTGCACCCCTTGTAGACATGGTAAGACTAAATGAATCGGCAACATGTAAACTTCTCCAGGGGCCGAAAAAGAGAAAGCAAATAGAGTGAGTTTGGAGGTGAGGAAAGAAGTGGACACATGTGTCAAATGACCTTGGTTTTGGAGTGGGTGGACAGAGTAAAGCAAGGAGGAAGTCTGTCTGCCAAGGACAGTGGGGGCTTTGCAACATCATAGGGGACACGAAAAGTGGCCCTCCCATTGTGACATCATGGGTTTATGAGCTGATGTGGTTGAAGTTAGTGCCATTGTTTGAATTCATCTGGCTACTTCCAGAAGTTCCAGATGGGCTGCAGAGGAAAGAGACATGGGGCTCATTTCACAGAGATGTCAGCAAACCCTGAAGAGGCACCTGCTCTCTGCAGATCTGACCATGCACTGGGAGTACAAGGGGTGACTTGGGAAGTGCTATGGTTCTTAAAGATTTTGCATTCTCACAAGGAGAGAGAGATGTCACCAGGAGTGGCCGCAGTGGGCACCAAAGGGGGCCATGGACGGTCATGACCCCAGCTGTACCAGCATAGGAGAGGAGTGACTCTGAGTCTGTCTCCACGGATTCTTAGGCTGTTTTTGTTTTTTTCTTATTTAGAATGACAGCCATATGTTTATTCATCCAGCAAGCATTATTGAGCTCGTACTGTGTACCAGGCATTGTGCTGGCTAGGCCTTTGCTTTTCAAATGAATCAGTAGAAATGTGCAAAGTATCTACCCTTGCTGGACATTTGCTGAGCGCTATGAAGTGGGGTGGAGTATGTGGATGAGTAGTGTTTTCTAGGACAGGGGTTTTTAGTGGTAGAGGGTTTTGCCCCCCCCCCCATCTTCCCACAGCTGGACATCAAATTTTGTGTACTAAGCATGTTCTTTTTTAATTAATAAATTTTCTAAAAGCAGTTTTAGCTTTACAAAAAAACAACGACAAAAAACGAAGCAGATACTACAAAGAATTCCCATATACCTCCTCACCCCTCGGTCTCCCTTATTATATTCATCTTCTATTAGTGTGGTGTATTTGTTAGAATTGAGGAGATCATCCTGAGAGATTGTTATTAACCACAGTTTACATTCAGGTTCATTCTTTGTGTGGTTCTCTCTGTGGGTTTTGAAAAGTGCATAATGTATCCACCGTGTATCTACCATTACAGTATCATACAGAATAGCTTCGCAGCCCTAAACATCCGCTATGCTCCACCTACTCTTTCTTTTCTCCTTCCCTGAACCTCTGACAACCACTGATCTTTGTACTGTGTTCATAGTTTTGCCTTTTCCAGAATGTCATTCAGCATGTAGCCTTTTCAGACTGACCTCTTTCACCTAGTAATGAGCATTTTAAGTTTGGGCATGTCTTTTTGTGGCTTGACAGCTCATTCCTTTTTATCACTGAATAATATCCATCAGCAGGATGTGCCATATTTGTTTATTCCTTCATTTATTGATGGATGTCCTGGGCACTTCCAAGTTGGGCAATTATGAATAAAGCTGCTAGAAACATTTGTGTGCGGATATCTCATTAAGCATGTTTTTCTTTAAAGGAGTCCAGCCACTCTCAACAATTGAGATCCCTATTCTTGAGCTTTTGACCAGAGCACTTATATAGTGTAGGGGTTACGATGGCTCATCCACTTAATCACTATAACCCTGGGCAAATTACTTAGCTCTCTGTGCCTTGATTGCATGTTTTTTTAAATCTGTAAAAAGGGTTGTTGTGAGGATTAAATGAGATAGTCCTCATTCATGATGTGCATCACATCATGTCCAGCACATAGTAAATGCTCAATGAGCGTCAGCTCTTATTTTCTCTAAGAGATGAATGTGCCTTTGATTTGATTTTCTTGACCAACACTTCCGGTTTTGTCATATGTCTGTTCAGCTTAAATGCATTTAACCGTCTCCTCTCCCCATAGAATTTGCTTTTAAAACCCTGTGGAAAATAAGTATGGCAAAAAGAGAAGATATGGGGCACCTGGATGGCTCAGTTGGTTGAGCTACAGCTCAGGTCATGATTCTTGGGTTCCAGGATCAAGTCCGGCATCGGGCTCCCAGCTCCACGGGGAGTCCACTTCTTCCTCTGACCTTCTCTCCTCTCATGTTCTCTCTCACTTTCTGTCTCTCAAATAAATAAATAAAATCTTTTAAAAAAAAGAAGATATACATATTTATGGAAACTGCTATTATGCTACGTGTGGTGGCCGAGTTAACTGACATTTTAAGACAACGGCCCTAAAACCATCCTGCTCAAAGTGTGGTCCCCAGATCACCAGCAGCATCAGACGTATTTGGCAGCTGGTTGAAAATGCAGACTTTCAGGCTCCATCCCAAACCTGTTCATCAGAGTCTGTGTTTTAGCAACATCTCTCTCTGGTTTGTATACACATGAGAGTTTGAGGGGCACTGGTCCAAAAGAGTATGCAGGGCAGGCTGAAACCTGTCACACAAGCAGTGAGAGCTGTGGTCAGAGGAAGGAGTGGGGCTGGGGCTGAGTGTTGGGGCTACCCACCTGCCCAGTCTCACACTCCAGAGCAGAGAGAGGGAGCTATCCCTCCAGGGATTCCAGCAAAGGTGGGGGATTATCTCTCAGGAAACATTTGGGAATAGAATAGACCCCTTTAGGGATTGCCCACCCTTTAGAGTTATGCTGTCCATTACAGAAGCTGCAAGCCATATCTCACTATTTAAATTTAAAGTGATTTAAATTAAATAAAAGTATTAAATAAAATTAAATAAAATAATTTGGTTAGGCAAATTTCAGGTGCTCAATACCCACATGTGGCTAGGAGTTACCAAATTGCATAAAGCAGATATAGAACATTTCTGTCATTGCAGAAAATTCTGTTGGACAGTAGTGCTCTAGATGGAAAATGGCCCAGAAAACAGGGACTTGGGAGAGGGGGTTGGGGGGGAGCGGTCTGGAAACTGAAACTCAAATTGCTCCAGGCATTTGGAAGTGGAGTGGTGACTCCTGGCTCTTTGAAGGAATGCTGTCGGTATCGTGAGTTCCTTCCTGTACCCCATAAGAGCCATGTTATTTCCAGAAGAGTTCAGAGAATGCCCACTGAAGAATCAGGACTAGAACTGTGGCCACTGTTGTCTTGGGCAGAAAGCACAGCAACTGGAGGGTCACCTGTGAGATCCTGAGAAGGTGGTGATAGTTGCTCATGCAGTGGTTCTAGCTGAGGAGAAAGGTCTTCCCCAGAGTACAGTGAAAAAGACAGAAGATGCTGAGTTCATTAGAGTGGCTGTTGGCCAGTCTCATCCTTTTTCTGAACAAGAAAATGCCATAAGACACAAAATTCCTTACAAATTCTACATCCTTCTCCATCCTCGTTATGGTTATTTACTACTTTTGAAAATACTGCCTTGTTACTTTCTAGAGTTGATGCTTGGATTTTACAGTATGTTTACCCATTTCTTTGCTCCCTGTTACTTTCACTCCTTTCTACTGGATTAAATTTCCTTCGTATTGAAGTACATCCTTTAATAATTCTTTGAGCAAGCCCCATGGGAACTAGCTCTCATAGTCTGTTCCTGTCTGAACAGATATTTATTTCATTGTCACTCTTGACTGTAGCTTAGCTAGGTATGGAATTCTAGGCTGGTAGTGCTAATTTGCAGTTTAAGCTTGGGTGCCCACTTTACAGGAGCCAAGTTTGATCGTACCCAAAGCTGGAAGCTCCATGTTGAGTCCTGGGCTAAGGGGTTAGGTTTTCTAACAACTCATTCACCATAGGACAGTCCTTTTCCAGCTCCTTGCCTTTTGCAGAAAGCCCACTCAGCTTTAGGTCAGGCTCAAGGGTTGTAATCTTAATTCTATCCTTGAAAAGGAGTTTAAACCCCAGGCTTCTCTCTGGTTGGATAGCCCCATGGGTTGCTGAGTCTGTTTCTCCTCCTCCTCCTTGACTTCTCTCATTCTGGTATCTGGGAGAATTTTCTGTCTTTTCAAGCTAGGCTATAATTTAAAATGGCTATGATATTTTATGTTTTTGGTATCTCCCAGAAAAATATGTTTAACTCTCAGTATTTGCTTCTCTTCATCTGCTAGTCTTAAATGTGACATGCAGAGTGTTCAGGTAGCACGTTAAGGGAATTGGCCCTTAGTCATTTGTGCTTAACTTAACAGCTCAGTCTTATTCATAAAGTATTATATTTGTGATTTCATATTTTCTGACAATAAATTTGCTTCCAGCACATACAGTAAGATCATATTTACCAAGATAAAAAGCCCCATGAAGCCCATTTATTTGCTATTTTAACAAGTCTGAAAGTCAATATCTAGACTTATTTTCTTCTTTTGTGGACGAGTAGCTGAGTGCCCAAGAGAGGATATGACTTAACCCAAGTCCTCAGCTAGTGGAGAACTGGACTGGAATGCAGAACCTACAGTTGAAACACCTGTCATATTTCTGTCCCTTTGAGCTTGTTTTCTGTGAAGTTAAGAGGTTAGGCTGGACATGGAATGAGCTCCTGACTGCCTAGTGTTGTGACATTGGGCAGACCACTTAACCTGTCTGGGCTTCTATCTTAATAAGCCCTACCCTTTATACCTTGGATGACCATCAGGGGTAACAAATGGGTTGATATGTACAAAACCCTGAGAAACACAAGGGTTGCCGAGGGGTGCATGCCGTTCTTATAATTAAGATGCTGTGACTGCCTCCTGCCACTCCTCCTTAGTTAGGGAGAAGTCTGCTTTGCAAATACAATGTGTTCTGATGATTTCTGACCCAGCACAGATTGGAGCAAGGAAAGCAGGGATCTCTTCTATCTGTAAGCAGCAAGAAGACAAGGCTTTGATACATCTTAGTTTGCTGGGATTGTGACATTTGATGTCCTTCTCTGTGAAAACTCACTGGTGTGTGAATCTCATGTTCCACTTCCCTCACTTCTCATATGCAAACCAAGCACTGGAAAACCCTGTAGGGCAAGTGCTGAGTCCTCCATAATGTTCACAAAGAGGTCAAACATAGCTCTGTCTCCTTGATGAAAGCCTTAGAGATGTTCTAAATACGAGGGGCCAATGGGCAAAGTTCAGCCTCCAATGTTGTAAGTGCTTTGGTCCTTGCATTTCCTACCCTCCCCTGCCCCGAGAAGACAGTGTTACACAGTAGGAAACTCCCATGCTCAGAGTCAGGGTACTCAGCTCTGTCCCTGACCTTGAAAAGACATTGTCCATCCTTGTGTCAGTGTTCCCTCAGGCATAAAATTAGGGTATCAAGTAAAATCACTGGTTTTCAATCTTTTCATTACTGGTAGCCCTTTACTTTTCTTTTCTCCCTTATGACCCCTTCCCATGGGCTACTTCATGCCAATAGGAAGCTCTTATTAACAATTGCATGTGTCTGATTAATAAAAAAGTAACAGAACCCAGGAATTATTCTTTAAAATGTCCTTTGTGAAAATGAGACCCAAAGATCTGAGATGATTTATCTGAAGTCACATGAATGTCTTTACGTTCTAAGTCATCCACATGCCTCCAAGGTTACAGATGATAGTGCATTAAGATTTCTTCAGGCCATAAGACTAAGTAAGGGGAAAGCATCAGATGAACGTCATTCTAAGCAAGTATGTGGTTAACCTCCTTGGGAAGAAATCCAAACTATACTTGATCATCATCCAAGACTACCCTTACAGAACATGAAAAAAATCTCATTCAACCATCCTTCTCCCATGGTGGGGGCGTGCATATGGCCCAGTGCACAGCAAGTATTCACTAAATGCTTGTATGGAATGTGGTCATCATCTCAGTGCGTTGCTCGTGCCTGGGACAGTGGGTGCCATGATAACTGTTCACACCTCAAAATGGGTAACAGAGTGGAGAAGACATAGAATGGGAAAGAGAGAAAGGGTTCTCTCTAAGAAAGACAGGAAAATAGATTACGGGCATGGACATCTTAGTGAATGCTTCAGAACCAAATGTAAAATGAATCTCTACAGTTGTACATAGGTGGCTGGGGACTGGTGCATTTCTGTCCATTGCTCCTTTTCCTCCCATGAACCCTGGAAGGTTGTTCCACCTCATCCAGAAGAGGATGGTGGCTGAAAATGAGGTTTAGGAACTCAGATAAATCCATGAATTGCCGTTGGATGATTTAAGGAATTCAGAAGGGTTTTCAATCATTGAGGTGATGTCAAGGAGGAGAGAAAAAGAATCTCAGAAAACCCACATGTTTTCTGGTCGGTGGCTGACTCTGGGTTTGGCTCCTGGCTCTCCAGGGAGCAGCAGAGGGATTGCCTCAATTGACCCCTCACTGATGTGATCATGAGTTACTGGTCACAAAGCGTAGGTCTTCTCACTGATGCATCCCAGGGAAACATTTCCTTTCCCGGCTTGTGGATATGAGTCAGCTCAGTGAGCCTGCCACTTCCCGCTGCTGGCACGGGAGCTTCCCCTCTTCATCTTGTCGGTTCTGCCTGCACAGGGAGCACCCACAAATCTACCGCCTAGATTCTACCATCGATATTTTGCTGTGTCTGCTTCATCACAGGCTTCTCCAAGCCTTCTACCCATCCATCCATTTAATTTATTTTTTGATACATTTCAGAATAACTTGCAGACATCTGCACATTTTACCCTCTAAACACTTCCGCATTCATGTTTGATTTACTTTTGAAATTATCATTCTTGTGTTCCTTAAGCCAGTGCCCGTGGAAGTTGCTAAGAGAGGCATGAAGAATGAGGTCAGCCCCTCACTCATGGCAGCTTTGCCCAGAGCCAAGGCCACAGTCATGGAGCATCGTTTGGGAGGGAGTGTTGGGGCAGCCTGTCAGTGCCTCCTGTCAGTCCGTGTGTGAGGTTAGCCGTCCTTCCTGGGTTCTCTCCCCCTCTAAGACCTTGCTGTGGTCAGGAAAGTGGGGTCAGCCTGCAGGTGGAAGGCAGCCTGCCGTGCCACTGTGGCGGCTCACTCATGCCATCACCTGGATCTGCTTCTGCCCTGTGCCCTGAGCTCTCTGGGTGCCAGGATCTCCAAGGATCTGGTGCTGTTGAAAGCTCTTACCTCTCCGGATGGGTAGAGGGGAGGGAGTGTGGATCAGGTGGCCATGGAGCCATGAAGTTTTGTTTGTTTTTTTTTTTTTAAGATTTTATTTATAAGAGAGAGAATGTAAGAGAGAGGGATAGAGAGCACAGTTGAGGGGAGGCAGAGAGGGAGAAGCAGACTCCCAATGAGGAGGAGCCTGATGCGGGGTTTGATCCCAGGACCCTGAGATCATGACCCGAGCTGAAGGCAGATGCTTAACTGACTGAGCCCCCCTGGTTGACAAGGATGCAGGGAAGTGGAAAGAGAACCGTATGTGGGTGGGTGTGGGAGTCACCACATGTCCAAATCCATCTGGACTTTGGGCCTGTGGGCCTGGTCATCCTGGGCACTCTCCTCTTGGATGAGATGGTGGCAGTCTCGTGGGAAGATTCAGAGGAGAGCTTTGGGATCAGACAGATCTGGGTTTTAATCTTCCCCTTAATGGCGAGGTGATGAAGGGCCACCTTCACAGCCTCTCTGGGCTTTAATTTCCCCATCGGTCAATGGAGAAAATCAGAGTACCTGGCTCAAGTGTTGTTGGAGGGACTGAGATAATAGTCAGACTTGTAGGCCCCCAGCGAAGAGAGTGAGGCGTGTGAGGATTTGAGAGCCTCGTTTTCCACTGCTGAGATGACAGAAGAGAATGCACTTACCTTTTTGAGGAGCAAAAGGTGTCTGCATCCCCATGTGGTATTCACGTAAGCAGCTTGCGTAGTTCCTCGGAGGCCCACAGGGAGGTGGCAGGCTTCCCCGCTGTTCTCAGTCCTGATGCTGCCCACAGGTGCAGTCCTAGGGAAAGGAAGAGGTCCTGAATAAAGCCTGCAGAGCCCAGTTCCCTGGAGTTTCTCTGTGGGGCCCGGGACAGGAGGCATGAGCTTGGGAGGAGGCCTGGCTGCTTCTGGGTGCACTCAGCCCAGCGTGGAGAGAAGGCCAGGGCTCTGGGGCCCGTCCAGAATAGCTGGCTTTTCTTCTGCTTCTCCTCCTGGGACACACCTCCTCGGCTTCCCAGACTCTTCAAAGACTCTTTCTCAAGCCAGAAGTGATGACCCTCTCTGGCCACTCCGCCCCTCCCACTGGATGCAGCATTTCCTGTGAGCCAGGTACCAGTGGTTACTGTACATGCATTGTCTTGTTCTGTGTCTGGAACAAGCCGGCTCCCTGGAGCTATTGTTCTTCCCACAGCACCCATGAAGAAACTGAGATTCAAAGAAGTGGCTTCCCTGAGGTCACCCAACGGAGCTGGCACTCAACCAGATCAGTCTGATACTGTAGACCTGGGAAGGTGCTTGTCTGACTTCCTTTTCCCTTGTTCACTTGCTAGATTGCAAGCTCCGTAGGAGCAGAGAATAGGGGTCTGAATTATTTGCATATTCTCCACCCCCACCCAGGCAGATACCTGATGCTTAGAAAGTATTGTGGAGGGGATTGACTGTTAAGTTTCTTAGCAGCAGAAAACCTCAGAGATTGCTACCCTAACTTTCAATGGAACGCCAGAACTTCCTCACTGTACCCCCGACTACTTAGCAAAAGGGAGCTCATCCTAGGGCTGGAACTCTCTGCCAGGGACAAAGCTTTTCTGCTGCTGTGACTCCCCACACCCTCACCACCATGGATCCCCTCCGGGAGGCTCTTTGGAACAGGAATTTGAGTGCTTTCACTTTCACTCCCAGAATTCTACTTCCCCAGGGAGTGAATAGCATCTTCCTGCAACGTCTGTACGGCTACCACAGGCATTTTCCCAAAGTCAGAGTAGCTTCCAACCAAACGTGAAGAATGAAATACCAGCTCTGTGAATCCATGGGGCCCAGGAATGTGTGCTCCATCCCCTCTCTACATCCTTTGCTTAGCCTAGAAGCATTTCTTCTGGGCAACTTCACATAGATCTCTCTTTTCCCTGCCTCTAGGCCTTTGCTGGTACTATTTGCATCACAACTAGAACACCCCTCCTCTTCCTTCCAGCCTCCAGGCCAGGACAAGTGCTGAAAATCCCTTGGAAATGTCCATCTCCGTGAGTGGGACGTCATTCTCCTCTTCCCTTTATAAAGACTCTCTGCTCCTGTGTTTGACTTGAAGTCCGTTCCTGGGGAAGGGCAGGAGCGTAAACTCTGGGGTGTCACGGTGTCTTCCTGGGCTTTCAAGACTGGAAGGTTGAAACACCCCAAGGAAAATGAGTCTCAACTGACCCCAAAACATATCCTGGGGCATCAGGGCTAGAAGACTATCTTTCACAGGTTTTAGCTCACTTACCAATTCTGACTGGTGGTAGAATTCTACCACAGCTGGATGGAGGGTACGAGCATGTTGTGAATGATTAGCAGTATCTGTCGTGGGAGGAAGGGTTGGGGATGTGCGTTATGATTAACAGTGTGTACCATGGGCAGGAATTGGAGTGGGATTGATTAACAATGTCTGCCATGGGAAGGAACAGGAGTGAAATCACTTAGCAATGTCTGCCCAGAGCAGGAATTAGATGTCTGTGCCCCATATTCATCATCTGGATTACCATCCAGTTTCCTTATTTTACAGATTAGAAGACTGGGGCCGGGAGAGAGAATTTTAGGGAGAACACACAGGAACTATCCGAGCAACCTGGGATTGGAACCAGGTGTCCTGACCTTGTCAGTCTGACACATTCTCTACCTGGCCCAGTAGCTAGGACTCTGCATGAGGCTTGAATACTCTCTCTTCCTGTGTTCTGGAGACTCTCAGCAGCTGTGGGCTTTAAGCACATAGTTTTGAATGTTTACCATGTGCCGGGCAGTGGGTGAAGTGCTAGGGGTGCATCAATGAAAAAGGGAATGAAAGTCCCTGCTCTCACTGAGGCTTTGTTCTGGTTGGAGGAGACAGACAATAAGCAATGAATATAATGATGTGACTAAATGTATTTACTTCTTTGTCTCTGGGCAGATGCAGAGGTATCTGCCTGAACCAACTGTAGCTGTTTTCTTTTTCATGTTCCTCTCAAGGGAGTCCTTTCTCAAGACTGCAGTGTATGTGACCACTTGGCTCTCCCAGGGCGTGGGGCATCCAGGCGTGCCCTTGCTTTCCCTGGCTCCCTGCCTTGAACCAGCTCCATGATTCCTAGAGGAAAGAAGCGGTTATGGCAGGAGATGATGAGATTCATCTTGGCTGCTTGCTCTGCTGACACAGGACAATGTGCTCTTTTGGGGCTGGGTTGGGAGCTGATGCCTGGTTTGGCCCAGAAGCCCCTGGCCTTTGCTCCCAGGGATGGGATGTGGGTTCCGCAGTCCCACCACTGATGCCAGTTCAGATTCCTCCTGCCCTAGTGGTTCTTAGGGCCAGATAGAAACCCTTAGAAACATGTGGGAGCCTGATTCGGGTTTCTGTGAAGACTGGGACTACCTCTAGCGTTTAGAGAGTGGAAGCCAGCGAAGCTAACCCCGCTGTAGTCAACAGGACATTTTGCACAGTGCATTGTCCTTGTCCTAGATGCCAGTTGCATTTCCCTAGAGGAACACCATTGGCCTAAAATGTAACCCCCCGAGGGTGCATGGACAGCTGTGAGACAAGCTTAGGGCAGGGGACATGCTATGTTCAGGCCTTGCTCATACCTTCTGCTGCTCAGAACCTCTTCTGTTTAGTCATTTGGTGAAACGGGGCCCAGTTGTCTCATGGGATAGGATAAGGGGTAGACATGCACAAGCCTCAGAATTCTACCACAGAAGGCATGGAGGTCATTGCCATCAGCCCAGTGCCAACAACCACCCACCCACTCCCTCAGCGCTCCGTGACTGGGACGTGGCTGTCCAGCCTCCGGGCAGAGACCCAGCCACAGTGACCCTGCTCCCTGCTCCACACAAAAGGGCCACCAGGGTTAGCCTACACACCAGGCTCCCCCCGCAGAACTGAACCGTTCCTCACCGCCCGCAGTGCAACCCTTCAGCCCGATGACACTTTACTGGCAGGGCGGTTGGCAGGGCCCCAGGCGGCCCCCGGGGCCAGCTGCCCAGGGAAGTGCTTGGCTCCAGAGCCAGAGGCTGCAGAACATATTTCCAGTGGGGCTTCCAGGCCAAGAGCTTCTGCCCCTTCCCACCACTGTTCCCACTGGCCCTGCCCGCCTGCCCAGCACATTAGCATTTAAATATATCTAGAGTGGACTCCCCCGTAGCCCTCTCCCCAGCATTGAATCCACCAGGGAGGGAGCATTTGAATCCTTCTCCCTCCCGACTCCCTTCCCTCATAATGGCCATACTGTATTCATCAGCTTCTGTATGTGGCATTAGCCGAAAGAAGGAGAGAGGGCGCCTAGCAACCCAGAGGGGGCTGAGAAAGAGGTGGGAAGGAAGTGATTTTCATGTAATTATTCACTTCTACAAAAGCCGTTGTCAGGTACACACTGGAAACACAGCTGTTGTATTATTCTCCTAACCTACTTTTAATCTTTTGAGAATCTTTACCAATATAAAAGGAGAAAAGAAAGAGCTTAACTCAGCCATTTTCTGCCGGGCCGTATAAGTTATGTTTCAGCATCAATCGAAGGCTTTGCTTACAAAAGTTGTGTTGTGTATGTGTGTTTGTGTGTCTGTGTGTGGCTGCCTGTGT
The DNA here is from genome assembly GCA_028533885.1 of Nasua narica. Classification (NCBI taxonomy): domain Eukaryota; kingdom Metazoa; phylum Chordata; class Mammalia; order Carnivora; family Procyonidae; genus Nasua; species Nasua narica. The sequence goes on from CM052799.1 coordinate 46,038,782, forward strand.
GAAAAGAAAATGTTAAAGAGACAAAGGGCTGTGGGTTGTGAGCCCCAGGAGGGCCACCAAGCCCTGTCCTGGCTACTGGGCTCCAAAAGCCAAATGCTGCATGTGTTGTTGGGGCGGGTTTCACGTATATTCTTGGCCTGGCATTGGGACTGCAAGGAGTCTGGGAGAGATGAGATATTGCCTCCTTCTGCCCCTCTTTGTCATGTCATGTTCCAGGCCCTAAAAGTAAGTGAGTCTACGGTAGTGAGGGGGCGGCTTAGTGTTTGGTGCTGCTCAGAAATCTGATTGGTTCACCTGGTCTGGAGGGGCTGGGATGGTAGAAAAGAGGCAGGAGCTGGTTTTCAAGGTGTAGTCGAGAAGTGTTAGTCCCGAAAAGAAATCAGATTAAGGGAATCTTACCAGGTACCCCACTGTGTGCCTTACACTCACCGTATCTTTCACGGATGAAGAAGTTAGAGTTCAGAGAGGTGAAGTAACTTGCCCAGGGTTGTATAGCAGGTGAGTAAACAAGCAGGCGTCCAACCTGGGCTAATCCCAAAGCTCACAACCTTTCCTTAAGCCGCAGCAAGGCTTGGAGTCAGGCATCTGACAGAAACCGTCTTATTTAACTTATTCTCCCTGGGCATGGTCTCCCAGAGGGCAGGCCTGGTTCCAGAGGCTCATTTGTCCCTTAAGCTAACACCTCACGCAGTAGCCAGTGTGTACATCTGTCCAAAGCTAGGTGGACATGTGACTTCACCTCTCTGGGCATTCGTTTTTTTCATCTTTAAAAAGGGATAATCGTAGCTCAACAGTGAGTCTGATACTTGCAGAGCTTTAGAACAGCCCCTCGTGTGTCCTAGGCGCTAACAGAGATGAGCTTGGATGGAGACGGCTGGCATCTCTGTCACCACACACCTCCTCCTACTGGTGGCAGGACGGGTTGATGCTGCATTTGTCAGAGACCTCAGAGTGTCAGTGCCACACATGCCACCAACTCTAGGACATGGAGACGAACACGGCAGGCCTGCTGACTGGCGTCAGCTTTGACCTGCGCAGAGGCACTGCCCTTCTGCCCTGACGGCTGGCTCCGTGTAGACCTGAAAGCGTTTCGAGGGGAGCTTCTTCCTCTAGTCAGTGCTGCACTAGACACCATAGAGAAGGAAGCCTTCAGCTTCAGTGCCCTCTCAGGCTCCTGGGGCAGCAGCTGCATCTTTACGGCCCAGGGCCCCAAGGCCCTGCAACCTCAGCCCCTGTAGTCCCTGCAGGCTCCTGTCCACCAGATGTGGGGTTTCCACTTCACTGCATTGGTGTGTGGTCTGTGCTAGAATGTGAGCGCCCTGAGGGCACCGGTGCCTTGCACATGGTGGACACCTAGTGTGTGTGTATTGTAGGGGAAAAGGGGGAAGAGGCTTTTTTTTCTCCCAGACTTTTGAATACCAGTATATCCTGGGGAGGGATGAATGTTGACTAAACACCTACCATTTGTTAGAGCTCACAGCTGGGTTTCTGAGCACTTCCTTAGTGACCTCCAAGAGCTAGGCACTGTGTTGAATATCTGTTCCACACATATTATTTTTTTAACCTTTTGCATGTAAGAGAAAAAGAGGGAGATGCTAACCACATATACACAAGGACACTGTCTTTGATTCTGCCTGAGTTGGATAAGTCTTTTCTCTCCAAGAGGTGAGAAAAAGACATGAAGCTTTCACTCCCAAACGTCTAAGAGATGAGACATTCTACATGTATGGGCAAGATGGGCAGGTGGGGAGAGAGCAAGTATGTGTTTGTCTCCACACACAGCTGTCTCTAACCTGGGGGTAATCATGTCCATCTCAGGGCAGCTGTGGGTCACAGAACGTAAGCAGGTGCTTTGTAAACTGTAAAGTGATCTCCATGTGGACTGAGGCAGCCAGTACTGAGCTTCTATCATGACAAATGTGGCTTCTGAGTGGGGTAGGGAAAAACCTGTCCTTGTCTGTCCATCCTTCTTTGCTCCTCCCTGCTTATATCATTGAGGACCTACTCTGTGCAGCACAGGGCTGGGCCTTGAGGGTCTAGTTGGGAAGGCTGGTTACACTCTGACCTATTGCTCTCTCTACCTACTGTGTACCAGGGCTCATTGGAACCAGTTGCCCTGAAAGGAATGAGGTTGACCCAGAGCTAGAGGGCGGGACCACCTCTCTTCTAAAGGGGCTCTGCTCCCCTGTTCCCATGCAGATCTGTTCTCCAAACCTCTGAATGTGGACTGCCCACATTCACGCTGCCAGAACGCCCCCCATTCATTGCTGTAGAACATGGGGAGTGATCCGTTTCTCAGCTACTGACCCAGCTTCCTTAGGGTTTGTTTTGTGGGGACAATTTTCCCTTCAAATTGTGTTGAGAAAAGGAAGTCCTTTCTCCACTGAGCTGCCCCCTTTGTAGCATCCTGGGAGATGCTGGTCAGTGGGGTTCCGTTGCCTGGTCTTCCTTTCATTGAGGTGGGGTTGCCTTTGTCCTATTTGACTGGACAGCGATAGAGCTGTTTAAATCCTAGCTGAGACTCCAGGCCCACTCAGTCCACCAGGAGGGCCCAGCTTTTCTCTGTAAAACATGGAGCCAGAGTGTTATGGCTTCAAACCTGAGTCTCCCTAATTAGCTGTTTGACCTTGTATGGATTCATTTCCTCTTCTATAAAAATGGAGAAACAGTACTTATGTTACTGAGATGCTTATGTAAATGATGAGATCATGTCCACAAAAGCCTTGAGTGCAAGGTAGGTTTTCAACAAACATCAACTCAAGTTTCCCACTTAAGACATCACCAAACTGGTGGAAGGGTTCATGAATGTTGTCAGTCTGTTTTATTAGCCTCTCTTTTCCCCTTTTATCAAGTATTTCCAGTTACCACCATTGATCTTATTTGATCTCTGGATGCTTGTAGAATTCCTAGTTGAAGAGAGAAGTAGGGAAATAAACTTTTGGGGTAATGTCTCTAGCAGAAATAATGCTGTGTGTTCACCAACCAGATCACTATTTCCTTTTCTCATCCTGGGTAAGTAGAAGACTACATTTCCCAAATTCCCTTGAATTTAGCTTGGGACCATGCAACTTGGTTCTGGCCAGTTGTATGTGGGCAGAAGTGATACATGCAACAACCAGGTCTAGCTCTTAAAACATCTCAAGTTAACCTCTGGTGCTCTGTTCCTTGTGTCAGAGGGTATGTTGATGTAGAAGTATCATGATAAGGCAGGAGGTCTTATAAGGCTAAGTCACTGGATTGAAGACCACCCCTTCACAATTTGGGTCTGGCTTTTTGTCAGAAAAAAAAAAATACATTTTTCTTGCCTAAACCATTGAGATTTGGGGGTTGTTTGTTTATTCCTGCATAGCCCAGTAGTAATTATCTTAACAAATATAGCAGCTCCCTTGTAAATTAATTAATTCCATCCCTGATGGAGAAGAAGGCTGACAACTGGAGTCCCATTGCATTTTTGCAACGACAGGTATGTGTTTAAGAATATAGACACGCATCAGTTATGCAAATCTGTTAAGGAGTCTAATGATACAGACTCCATGAAAAGATACTCATGCTTCTTCATGAGACTTTTTCAAGAAATCTAACCCTGAACATTCTTGGTTCTTGAATGCCCAGTGAGCATGTGCCTAAGCAGAGAAGTTTTATCAACCTGAGTTTTCCAAATGTAGAAAATAGAAAAAGCCAGGGAGAAAGGTTCGGATCTGGAGTCAAGGAGATGGAAAGTTACTGCTAAAATTCTGAGGACTTCCAAATCTGTGTCTCCAGCCCAGGCTGCAATACTTATCCCTGGACTTTCCGTTTCCCGCATGTATCACTTGGATGTCTCAAATTTGCCTTGTCCAAAACTATATTTCCTCATTTCCCTGCTTTATACCTCCACCCTCCCTTTGAAAATCCAGCTCATCTTCTTTTATCCGCTATCTACGGAATTGCTGGACAGTGGATATTCTTTTCTCACCTCCAGTCAACACCAGTCTTGTCTATCTGCCCCCTGAACATTTCTTGAGAGCCAAGGAGATAAGATAGCAACAGGGAAAAAAAAAATGTAAAATAATTTTCTAGAATCTCCCCACCAAAAGAGAAAAACCAGGATAGTAAAACAAAACAACAACAAAAATCTTCAGCATAATTAGGTGACTCCAAGAACAACAAAATGTGAACAGGTGGAGCCAAACACTGATACCAATAACATCTGCATGATGTCAACTCTGTGAGATGAGATGAAGATGAAGGCAACGGGAATTTGGAAGGCTGAGAGCCAGGAAATCCAGAAATCTCTGACATGTATTCACCCCTAGAAGGAGAAGACTCTAGGAGAGTAGGCTTGGTAAAGCTATCTTAGAATGTCAGCCACAATTAAGAGGGATATATGTGGGCCTCAGGTTATCGGTGAAAGTGGGAGAGCTGCAAGAAGCTTGGGCAGAAGTCTGGGACCTGGGAAATCTAGGGACCAAGCAGCTGAGGCTCCATAGCCAGAGAGAACCCCACACTGGAGGGAAACCACTAGGAGCAAAATCCAAATTGAGCAGGATGGAGACGCTAGAGGAAACGAAAAGAGAAATTTTGGAAGGGAATGGGGGAAGGGAACAGAGAGCTATAATTTCAGAATGTGCTGTCTGCACAGTCTTAGTTTTAAAGAGTTTTTATTTTTTTTGTTTGTTTGTTTTTTAAGATTCTATTTATTTTTCAGAGAGAGAAACAGGGACACCGAGAGAGAGAATACAAGCATAGGGAGCAGCAGGCGGAGGGAGAAGCAGACTCCCTGCTAGACCAGGAGCCCAATGTGGGACTCTGGGATCATGACCCGAGCCAAAGACGCTTAACCAACTGAGCCACCCAGGCATCCCAAGAGTTTTTATACTAACAGAAGTGGTAACCTGGAACTGTGAGGCTAGATAATCCACCCTGGGTCATCCCTGTTCCTCCACACAAGAAAACCTCCTTGAAAGAGGACAGGGAAATGTGTCTGACCTGCACATGAATGATGGAAAAGGATCATGTCAGATCCCATACAAAGCTATTAAAAGAAAAAGAATTCTGAGCATAATAGTATTCCTATAGATAATGTATATATTCCACAGACAGGACCACAAAACAGCTGAATACTGAAATTTGATATTTCAAAACCAGCTAAAAGAAATGAAGAACCAACAGATGTGATAAAGTAATAGTGTAGGTGAAATTGTGATACAAAAAGATTTGAAAAGAAAACTGACCAAAAGACAGCTTAAGAAAGGCAGAACATTTCAGAAGGAAAAACTAAATAGAAGGAATAAAGAGGTGAGTAGACACCATGGGTAATATCATAAGGTCAATAGGGGATGGAAAGGAGAAAAATAAAAAAGTCAGGAAGGAGATTATTTAAAGAATAAAAGAAAAAGTGATATTAAAGGTACACAGAGAAGGTCCAACATACAAATGGGTCCCTGAGAAGAAATGCAAAACAGGGAAAAGGGGCAAATTATTTACCTACAACAGTAATTCAGGAGAATTTAATTCAAGAGAAGACTTGAATTATATCTTGAAGAAGTACACCACAAGCCTGGGAAAGTCAGCCCAGAGTGATCAATATTAAGACCTATTCTAATCAAAATGACCGAATATTAAAGAGAAAAGAAAAAACCTGTTGGTCATTCAGACAAAGAGAGTAAGTGAGCAAGAATGGTATCAGACTTTCCTACAGCAGCACTCAGTGCCAGCGGACAACAGGTATTTAAGATACTCAGGAAAAGAAAAAGGGAACCAAAGACATTATATACAGCTATACTGATGTTCAAGTATGAAAGCCATTGATCAACTATTATGAACATGCGAGAAGCCAGGAAATATTTCCCATGAGCCTTGCCTAAGGAACTTACTAGAGAACAAGCTACAGGCAACCAAACTGACTGGAGAGGTATTATCATAAGGGCTGGGAGGGAGTGTTAAATGTATAGCCACCTGTAGAACTCACAGTTCCGTGGCAAAGAGATAATATAATTGTACATTCTGATCATGCAGATATAGACAGGTATTAAAAATTGGGAAATTGTCTTTCTCTGCTTGACTTATTTCACTTAGCATAATCCCCTCAAGTTCCATCCATGTTGATGCAAATGGTGACAACCATTTTGAAGGGAAAAAAAGGGGGAAAGAATGGAGTGTATATAAGAAAAATAGAATAGGGGCACCTGGGTGGCTCAGTGGGTTAAAGCCTCTGCCTTCGGCTCGGGTCATGATCTCAGGGTCCTGGGATCGAGCCCCGCGTCGGGCTCTCTGCTCAGTGGGGAGCCTGCTTCACCCCCCCTCTTTCTGCCTGCCTCTCTGCCTTACTTGTGATCTCTCTCTCTCTGTCAAGTGAATAAATAAAATCTTTAAAAAGAAAAAAATAGAATAAATTCATATGTTGCCTTGACATATCGACTGGAAACCAATGAGTATTTCCTCTAACTAGATGCTAGAGGAAAGGGAAGGAAAAGAAACTGAGACTACTGGCTAATCGCAGTATAGTTGGGAACCAACCCTCAGTGTCAACAAAGGCGGAGGACTACAGGTATTGTATGAAAGTATTGATTTAATGCTAACCATCAGAATAACAGTGACAGTCTTTTTACCATAGAGGTAGAAGAACAAGAGGGAAAAAACATTTGAGAATACATCCTCCTCGGGGTGCCTAGGTGGATGGCTCAGTGGGTTAAAGCCTCTGCCTTCGGCTCAGGTCATGATCTCAGGGTCCTGGGATCGAGCCCTGAATCATGCTCTTGCTCCTCAGGGAGCCTGGTTCCCCCTCTCTCTTTGCCTGCCTCTCTGCCTACTTGTGATCTGTCTCTCTCTGTCAAATAAATAAATAAAATCTTTAAAAAAGAGAGAGAGAGAGAATACATTCTCTCACATGAACCTCCAGACTCAAGACATCCTCTCCCATCCTTTCTCCAGTCTTTAAAGGTATGCCTCCATCCAGACAGCCTTCTGGTTGTCCTGATTGTTGAACAATAGATGATTGTTCTAGCACATGTTAGTTGCCCCCTTCATCAACCACTCCTAGGTACTGGCTCCCTTGTCCCCTGAACATCTCACCTTATCTCACCAAGAGACAGAGATGCATTGCTATATATAATTGTATAGTAAGTAATTCTTTCAGATTCTGCCACAGGGTTCTGTATGCAGAAGGCACTCAGTAAGTGCTGGTTCATCAGTAATTCAGGATTGATTGAGGGATACGTTTCTCTCCTACATCTTTAATGCTTTTATCTGCACTGGACCCTTCCTATCAACATTTAAGCATCCTTGCGTTTCTACCATTAAATCCAAATCCCTCATTAAACCCATTTCTACCTGGGTTTTTCTAAAAACTTAATGTGGCTACTAGTCAGAATTCTTTGAGTTTTGAAGTGACAGCAATCCAGTTCAAGTTGACTTAAGAAAAGGAGGAATTTATAGGCCTCAGAAATTGAAATATTTTAGGGTAGGTTTCATTTCAGGTATGGCTGGATCCAGGTACTCAAGTCATTACACCAATATCAGTCTTTCTTTGCTCTAGACTCTGCTTTCCTCTGCATTGTTTTTATTCTCAGACAGGCTCTTCCCTCATGGTCAGTGATGATCCCCAGCAATTACAAGCTTAGTATCCCCGGGAGAAAAAGATGTGTCCCATTTGCAGTAGCTCCAGTAAAAATCCCAGGATTAAGTTTCATTGGCTTGGCTTGCATCATATGCTCATCCTTGAACTAGTCACTGTGACCAAGAGAAATGCTTTGGTTGGCCAGGCCTGGGTCATGTGACCACCCCTGAAGCTATGTCCCAGTGAAGAAGAGGTGCTTTCCCAAAGGAAATTAGGGCACTGTTACCTGAAAAGGGGAGATGGATGCTGGATGGGCAGAAACAGCAGATATCTGTCTTAGTGTTGATGTGCTCAATGAGCAGACTGCAAAGAAAGTTCCCATAAGTGGAAATCATTCTTCGGGGATCCCAACTTTGGGATGTGTGGGTGGAAAGCTCTTTGCTGTTTTCAGAGTCACAGAGGGCTTGTTTACCATGTTTCGGGTGGAGAGGAACCAATTGCCATGGGACCTAGCCATGATGGAGAAGCCGGATTTCCCACAAGTCTGGTGGTTTTTCTTACTCTGGCCTACACACTCAGCCAGAGGACAGTGAGGGGTCTGGGAGGAGGGACATTTAATTTGCAGGGGCATTTCCAGCAAGAGTGAGGGACTTGAGCAGGGCTCAACCGAGTGCCGAGCATCCCGGTGGGTGGCTCCTGTGATCTGGTCTTCTGTTTCCTGGGGCAGCCGCTGTACTGTGCTTTACCTCTCCTTATGATTTACTACTGGTCTCAGATTAGAGATTCAGAGAAAGCACCAGTGCCCTTGGACACTAAAATTCTTCCCTTCTCCAGGCAAAATACCTCTGTCTTCTTCTTGGAGGTTTAAGTACCCAGTAGAGGTTATTACCCTGGAATAGGGTAAAGAGAATCCACTGAGGTAGCAGATGGGGAAACCGAGGCAGAGTGGGAGGACTTGAAAATGCATATGTTTCTCTCCTACATCTTTAAAGCTTTTATCTGCACTGGACCCTTCCTATCAACATTTAAGCATCCTTGAGTTTCTACCGTTAAAAAAAAAATTCTCCCTAAATTACACTTCCACTACCTATCTCCCAACTCCCTTTTGTGGCAAAAGTTTTTGAAAAAGCTTTTTTTATGTTCCATCTTTCCATTTCCTCCTCCCCATGTCTCAGTCCACTGTGATCTGCTGGCATCCCTGCTGTAAACACATACACACACACACACACACACACACACACACACACACTTCATGAAAGAGCTCTCCTTAAGTTCCTCATTCAGTTCCAAGATGCTCCAGTGAGGGAGAAAAATGCATTCATTTCTTAGGTTGAAAAGCAGCATTAGGATCTTCAATTTTAATAAGTATTTGTTGAATGATTTAACAAACTCCAGCAAATCCAGGGTATAGTCACCTGTACTGTTAGAGTCAAATCTCTGAGAAAGGAAATAGAGTTATTTTGCCTACAGAAGGAAGAGTTCTAGAATCCAAGGGGCACTGATGCTTTCTCCAAATCTCTAAAGTGCTACCACACAGAAGAGGAAGGTATGGGCTGGATGGCCCCGGAACTAGGGACACTTTCAGGAAGAGGCATTTCCTCTCATTTTCAGAAATGTTCTAATGGGCAGAACTCTGTAAAGAAGAAAGGGCTGCATCAGGATATAGTGAGTTTTCTGTCACTAGCAGTAATCAAACAAACTATTCTGTCAAGAGTAGTCAGAAGAGATTCTTGTGGGGTGGGACATTACCCCAGAGGACTTCTGAAATCCTGGGATCAGTTAAGCATGAATCTCTACGGGCTGGTAGTCCCCATGGATTTGCCTTTGCCACTCCCAACTGTGTGATCTTGAATAAGTTATTCATCTTCTCGGTTCCTGTTGCCTCAGGTGTAAAAGGGGGCAAATAATAGCACTTACCACAGAGGATTTCTGTGACTATCCAAGAATCGTAATGCACCGAGGGCTCAGCCGCAGTGCCTGGCACATAACAAGTGCACAACAAATGTTAGCGGGTATTTGTATTTAGTGCAAAGTCTTGTTCTCTAGATGGCACCTGATTCTCAAGCGTCAGCGTCATCGGCTGCATTTAGCTTTTAGCCGTTTTGTTTTTCTTGGAGCTGAGCGCAGAGAGAGCCTGGGGGAAAGTGCTAAAGAAGCCATCCTAACTCCTGGTGTGTGTGTCATGCTGTCAACAGCAGTTTTTGCCAGAGAGGAACCTGAGACTAAGAAAGTGGTTTCTGTTATGTACCACATAGGAAGCCTAAAATGCATCTGTTTTGAAAGGGGAAAGATGCAGGTGGGCCTCCCCCTCCTCCTATCCCTGCCCTGCCACCTCTGAAGCTCAGATCAGCTATGCAAATATTTTCCGGGGCAGAATCCTATGACAGTTTACTCATGGTATTCTTAATCGCAAAGAGAAGCAGTCACTCATTTTGGCTTAAATATGCCTTAGCTTGTGAGCTGGATCCCAGGAGCTTCCGTTCCATATCACAGGAATCCTCTTAACGGTCCTGAGAGGGAAGTTCATTCCCCAGTTTGCAGATGAGTGGGTTAAGCCTCAGAGAGGTTAAGTAGCTTTTCCAAGTTCACATAGCTGGAGCAGGGACCTAAACGTCCAGATTCTTGCTGTTCAGTGAACTGTTATCCATAACCTCTGGAAAATTCTGGAATTAAGGACATTTATATTTAATGAAGCAGTCTCCAATCATAGAACTCTTAAGGCACATTCCTGAGAAGGTTGGGAAGTTTGATTTTTGCTTGGCCTAGACTTTTTGGAGGGTAAGGGGGGTGGGGTAGGGGATTTCCAAGAATGGGACCGCCCCTCATCTGACTTCTCTTCATGCTGACTTCTTTGTGCCCTCCTGCAGGTCTGGGTAGATGCCGGGACGCAGATCTTTTTCTCCTATGCCATCTGCCTGGGTTGTCTGACTGCTCTGGGAAGTTATAACAATTATAACAACAACTGCTACAGGTGAGCACTTCTCAGCCCTACCCACTGTCCACCAGAGCCCTCTCTGCTGAGTTCACGTTTGTCTTCCCGCTGCGCAGAGCCAGGATGAGACAGATGGCCGGTTTCTTAACCTCTCCCTGCCCCAGGGTCAGAAAGTGGGCCACCTGAGGAGCTAGGAAAATAATGAATGTGATCAGAGTGCATTGCAGGCGGAAGGCAGTCCACTCCAGGAATCTTATTCAGGCCTCCATCCCACACTGTAGGGCAAAAATTTACCCCAGGGCAGATAAGTGACTTGTCCACGGTGACATAGCTAGTAAGTGGCAAAACCAGGACTTGAACCCAGGTCCGGCTTTGTTCTTCTGCCTTCTGTTCAGAAACTAGCTTCCTGCCCCTTCTCACTTGAATGTAGGGTCCTCTCCTGTCCCCACCTGGAGTGGCAAGTGCCCCATCTTGCCCTTCAGCCTTCCTCGCTGGCCTCCTGCATGTGGCCACACCCAGCACTGGGAAGGGAAGTGCCCAAGTTGAGGGGTGAGCCCGACACTGTCTCACCCTGTTTGCCTGGTTTCTCATGCCTGCAGCCTGATTTCTACAGTGAGGCTGAGACTCACTGAGGGCCAAGAACCCACCCAAGGTCTAGCGGTGCATGATGGAAGTGCAGTTGGCACCCAGGACTCTAGCTCTAGGCCAGTGGTCTGTTTGCTGAGGTCTCTGCATCCCTGCATCCAGTGCCTGGTCATAGTAAGTTGCTCTCTGGGGGACTTGTACCTAATAACCAAACAATTCGATTGCTCTGTGGCTCAAGTGAGATCATGCATTTGAATGAATGTTTAGCAGTGATAAAGTTCCTCCCACATTATCCCCAGCTACCCACAACGGAGCCTGGACTCTGGGTGAGGTCTCCCAGTTTCCATCCCAGGACTATGGGACATCTCTCTGAAAGTTAGCTTCATGATCATTTTATTAATCCATGCGCTAAAACCATGTGCACTTTGTGTCTGCTGAGTGTGAGACATCAGAATCGGGAATGGCGCAGCCTCAGTCTACAGAGTTCATAAGTTGAGGAAACTGAGGACCCGAGGAACTGACAGTGGCAGGTCCAACATGCTGTAAGGAAAAGCCACTGTAGAATCCACTGTGCCTTTAGACAGCAAGTTCTGTTGTTTCTGGGGCCCCTTGGGCGAAGAGGTACTGGGTAGGGCTGGACAGAAGGATGCTGGAGAGGTGGTTGGCCATGCCAGGTTGTCCATAAGATCCTCTGCCTTCCAGGCATTCATGGACAGGCGGCTCTGGGGGATGAGAGGCAAAGCATTGTCAGCCACTATAGGAACAGTCACCATAGACAGGCACTGGGACAGGGAGAACAGCACAGCAGGCCTCTGGTCTGCATTGACCATGACCCCCTTGGGATGTTAGATAAGAATGCTGTCTGCCTACAGCTGTCACCCCATCGGCAGCCAGGATTCAGCATGAGCCCTTCGTGCGGGGCACTGCAGGAATCACTCGGTCACTGCTCGGCTGTCAGTTCCGGGAGGACACAGGCTGGACAGATCTTCTTGTTCTCCACTGTCCTTCAAGCCTACTACAGTGCCGAACGATGTGTCAGGAAGCAAGGAGGAGCCATCTGTTATACAGATAAGGGAACTGAGGCCCAAGAGTACGTCGCTTGCTCATGTTCACATGACCAGTGGTGCAACATGTCTTTGAACCCAAGTCTTTCTGGTTCCCGCACCACTGTTCCTCGCTAACAGGGGTGACCAGTTTTTTCCCAACAACTTCTGCTGACAAGAATTTGGCCAAGACCACCCTGTCTTCAGGCTGTGTCCTGGGGCCGTGGTGACTGTCTTCCCCGCCGAGCATATGGGTAAAATATGCGGGCCACCACAGATCCCTCCCACTGTCCCTTCTAATAGGCAGGTTATTCTCCTTCCCAGCAGCAGAAGAAAGCAGATCCCGTAGGTGATATTGTAAAATCTGAAGGCCCATCTTATTTCCATTTCCAAATTGTTCTGCAAGCAGGTCTTCCCAACTCAGAGGGAGTAAATTAGTACCTCTCCTATGACAGCATAATAGCTTCTGGAGGTCTTCAAAGCCCAGCTCAGCTCTTGCCAACTTTAAAGCGCTTGTTACATAAGCTTTCACCTAGATGGTGCCTTACAGGAAAAGAGTAGAGGGATGGGGAATACAGCAAACCAGGGAGGGGCAAATCCTCACTTCAGAACTCAGGCTGCTAAGCCCCTTCTTGAAGGTGCAGGTGCTCTGAGGGCTGGGGTGTGGGATGCAGCGCTGGAAGGGAACTCAGTTCTGCTCAATGCTTTTCTTTCCTTCTGTGGTGTGAGGCAATCACTCAGGAGGCCTCTGGGGACAGATGGGGACTTTTCAATAAGGGATATTTGTTTTCAACAATCACATGGGTGCCCATAGATAATTGTCCACAAGTCAAGATCTGAAAGTCTTAATTCTTGGGGGGAAGGGGGCATTGTTTTTGTGCAGCTCCTGGAAGATGCATGGGTTTTAGTGTCTGAGATAAATGGATGCACATTCCAACCTCACCAGTAGAAGCCCCTGAAACCTTGAGTATGTGACTCTCCTCCCTGAACCTCGAGATTCAGTGACACAGTGTTCAAGAAATCCCAGCACAGGACTAGGCACATTGCAGATTCAAATTATATAGGAGAATCCCAGAATGTAGAAGATACAGAGAAAGCACTTTCCTCACCAGTGCCACCTTGTTTCCCAGTGTTTGATGAGCCAAGGTCAGGAAATAGGCCTGAGGAACAGCTTTACCCCAACCTTGGGGATAAATCTCCCATTACCTGGGCTGAGGTGCATTTCCCTTTCAGAGGAGAGAAATCAGGCTTGCAGATCGTCTTCAGGTCTGCCAGCCCAGCCCCCATCCGAAGTGCCAGAAGAATTCTTTAAAGAGACCTATGATCAGTCACTCGCTGCCACAGTAATGCTGTATAACAAACAGCCCCAAGAACTCAGTGCTTTAACATGACAACTGTTTGCTTTTATTGCTCACAAGTCTCCTGGCCCAGCTGGGGAAGCTCTCGAGTGGGCTGAGAATTGGTTGGTTTTGGCTCCAAGGTGTGGGCAAGCTCATGTCTGCTTCATGTGTGTACATTGTGGGGTCTAGACTGCAAGGACAGCAGCTCCCCTAAGGAAGTTCCTTTCCTGGCAAATCACAGAAGGCATAAAGGACAAGTTCAGTCACATAAGCCTATTTCAAACCTCATTTGTGTCACATCTGCTAATATCCTGTGGCCAAAGAAAGTCATGTGGCTAAGCCTAAAGCCTGTGGGCAGAGAAATAGACTCATCCCCAAGGAAGAAGTTAGGGGGAGATGACTACTTGCTAGAAAATGAATAATCTGTCATAAGGCCCAAGAAACTCTGTTATCAAGCATTGTGTCTTATGGTGAGGTCAGGTCCAGAGAAAAGAATTGCAGGGAAGGTGGAGCCCATGTCTTTGGACTCCCAGGGTAATGCCTTCTCCAGTATGCCCTAGATTTTCAGAGTCATTGCAAGGCAACCGGGTGTCACAGTCACCAACATTAGTGTAAACTTTGGTTACATTACAAAAAGTATGCTGTCAGGAGAAGAGGAGGTGAGAGTCGTGCTGTGTTCTTGAGTCTAGCCCTCAGTCCTGGACGTGGCATTTAAAGAGGGACCAGACAAGCTGGAGTGTATTACAGATCACTAGCAGGGTGAGGACCTGGTAAAGGAACTGGGACAGTTAACTGAAGGAACAAAAAAACCGCAAAGGGGATGTAGGGCCACTTTGTTCAGATGTCCCAAACCTAAAGGAGGTATAGGCTGATAGGAAGGGCAGAACTAAAACTCACCAGAGAAGGCAGGTTTGGGACGAACACACACGAGGAAGTTCTTACTGCTATAAGCAACACAAAGGGGCCGGTCCAGGGAAAGCACCATGGAACCAGGGGACGAAGCTTGCTAGGGTGTGAGCAGAGGCAGCCCGCCACCACTATGGGGACGCCCCAGAGGCCTACCTCAGGCTAGAGGTGGGCCAGGCCCCGTGGACCAGCCTCCCTGTAAAGCGCGGCATCACGCATGTGTGCCGTAAGCCTAACTGGCAAGTGCCTGTGGCCAGCAGCTGAGAAGACTCTGAGATTCCCCCCTGTGGCCACATGAGGACGTGAGGACTCTGGGCCTGAGCGAGGGGAGGCCGGGAATTGAGGGTTCTGTCTTGTCTTGACAAAGCCCCATCGTTTGCACTCTGATTTCATGCTGGCGCCTCTGCTGCTAAGCCCCTCCCCAGGGCAAAAGCCAGGCGGGCGCTGCTCTGACAATCCCTCCATGCGGCGCCCACCTGGAAGGGTTGCTCCCTCACGGGACCGAGCCATGAGGCCTCTGAGGCGCTGCTCCAGTAAATAGTGTGGCATGACAGGGTGTCTCCTTCTGAAGCATGTGGGAGCTTCTAGTGGAAAGTTCATGGATGTTCCCCTGACAGAAGCAGCTATTTCTCAAAGCCCCTCCTGCCCTCCTGGCTTTGAGCTCCCAGGAAATCACTCCTCTCTTGCTTTCTCTGGTTTCCTCTCCTTTCCAGGGATTTGGAGGAGTGTGACTCTGTCTCCAAGTATCTTCTCAGTAGTTGTGCATTTTCTCACTTAGCAGACTTTCTTCCTTCTCATCCCTCCTCCATGCTTCTGGTCCATGACCCACCTTACCTTCTAGAAATGCAGGAGAAGCTGTGTGACCATGGGCCAGCCACCTAACCTCTCTGAACCACAATGGCTTCATCAGGCTTATGGGGCTGTCTGTGCCCACGGTGCCCTGCCTGCCCCACAGGATGGCTGTGGTGCTCAGACAGAATGTTCCAGCAGCGTACCTGTTCCACCCACTCTGACCTCAGCCCCTCTCACTGCTTCCCCACAGGGACTGCATCATGCTTTGTTGCCTCAACAGTGGCACCAGCTTCGTGGCTGGCTTTGCCATCTTCTCAGTCCTGGGCTTCATGGCATACGAGCAGGGGGTGCCCATTGCCGAGGTGGCAGAGTCAGGTAAGTCTGCCAAAGGCGAGGGAGGCCTTGGGGGACTGGTGTTCAGGGTGCAAATACGATCTGCCTCCTCAGCTCATTCTTCTCCTGGGTTCAGATCTTAGAAGGTGGCCCCACCATCCATCCTCAAGCCAGGATCGTGGGAGAGAAACTGTGACACCTCCTCACTCCCATATCCAAGACATCCCCAAGTGTTATAGCTTCTGCCTCCTGGGTGTCGCTCCCCTTCATGTACTTTGCCCCAGCAACACTATCTCCCCGCCAGCCCAGACCACCGTTACTGCTCACCTACGTGACTGCAGGAACTTTACACTGGCCTCCCAGCCTCCACTACTGCCCCTTCTGTTCCATGTGCAGATTGGCTTCTTTAAAAATGCAAATCTGAGCCTGTCCTTCTCTGATGAAAAGCTTTTCTTAGCTTCTCCTAGTGCTGGATTCTTAGCAGGGCCCCAAGGCCATAATTGCCCAGCCTTTGTAGCTTCTCCACCCACATCATTCCCCCTCCCTCATGCTGCCTCGCTGCAGTGGTCTGCTTTTGCAACATCGCTTGCTCCCTCCCGCCCCAGAGTCTTTGCACATACTCTTCCCTCTGCTTGGAGAATCTCTCTCCCTTTCCCTCTTCTAAGATGCAGAATCACGATGAATGTGACATTCTTCAGTATAGATTGATTTGTGTTTATTTCAAACACTCTACAGAGTTATTGGTGCTGAGCTGATTGCACAAAATGGTAAATTGCTCTTGTCTTGATTTACATGGTGTTTGAATTCTAGAAAAATTCAGTGTGTATTTTTTAAAAGTGCAAAAATAGTTTGTGATTTTATGACAAACAGATTCTAACCTCAATTAAGTCTAAAGTTTTTCACCTACAAGAATGTTTAGTAGAACCATTTGTCGAGAGTAGCACAGGGAGCTTAGCCATTCTGGCCTCTATCTACTCAGTGCTAGTCATGCCCCCATGTATGTGACCACCCCCAGGCACACCTGGGAGCCACACTGCCTCTATCGCAAATGCTGGTTCACAGTGTCTTGTTTTGTGTGGCATACATAGATGGGGAAGCATCCCTCTAACCCACCAAGCTGGCAGAGTGGGATAACTGGACATCAGAGCAGGTATATGATTGCAAGGCTCTGCTCTGTGACCACTCAGGGTATCCCTTCTTCTGGATGATGTATGTCAGAGAGAGAGACAGTCCCTGCTGAACTCAGGAGTCCAGAGCTAGACTAGAGAATATTAATATGACTAAAGGTCTCACTCAGCAAGTTCTGACTCTAGGCTGGAACTGTCTCATGTGATCCTCAGCTCATCCCTCCAACGTGGCACTTTTGCTACCCCTATTTGACAGATAAGGAATCTGAGGCTCAGAGAGGTGAAATGACTCATGTAAGGTTATACAGGCTGGAAGGGACACTGCTGGGACTTACTACAGGCCATCTGGCTCCAGAGCCCATGCTCTGACCATGCCGTCCTACTACCCAATGTGGGCACCTGACACTTCACCAAACATCCATGCTCCTTCCTGAAACCACAGGCCAGCCCTGTGAAGAGAGAGCATTCTCTACAGGAGAGGGGTATTGCCCTCTCCAAGAATCCATTTCCTCCTCTATAAAATGGATTTCCTAATTCCTGCCTTAGGTATTAAGTGGGATAAGATATCTGCAGTACTATGTTTTCTCTTATTATCATTATTTCAATTTTATAGATGAAATTCAGAGAGGAGTCATAGATGGAAAGGAAAAGAGCCAACTAAAAATAAATTTTGTTATTTTTTTCTAATTTCAAGTT
Source organism: Nasua narica (assembly GCA_028533885.1). NCBI lineage: Eukaryota > Metazoa > Chordata > Mammalia > Carnivora > Procyonidae > Nasua > Nasua narica. Next base: position 46,056,073 of record CM052799.1, read on the forward strand.
GAAAGCATATTCATGGTAGAAAAATGTAAAAATCTTAACAGAGGAAAAACTCTGCACTCTGAATATGACAACACTTTGGGGTTCTCCTGTTAGGATTTTCCATGCATGTATATCCATATTTGTGATAAGTTCAGATTATCCTTGGTATTCTGTAGGCTGCATTTTCCCATTTACAATAAAGCACAAGGAGCTTTCTGCCTCTGTGAACAGAGATCTCAATCATGAGTTTTAATGACTATGTGGTATTCCACTGGATGGATGCAGCCTAACTGATTTACTCTGTCTCACTTGTCAGGCTCTGGGGTGGTTGTTTTTAACACTCTACCTCACAAACTTCTCACAGCACCTCTGCAAGGTAGGCTTTATCAGGCCCTCCACTTGTGACTGTGCAGAATATGCACCACACTCCTGCAGAGGGTACTCTTCACATAAACAGCAGCCCTAGGCTTTCCCAGGCCCATTGCAGATGAGGACCCTGTAACTCAGAGCCTGAAGTGGTTCACTCAAGGTCACACAGCTCACAGGTGGTACAGCCTGGCTCTACCTTCCTGTGTTGCTCCTGGTACCCAGCAGGTAAATCTGTTCTGTGCCCCTACTGGGCAATGTGGGTCAGGCTAAGATTCTCCTTAGGAGCCTCTGCCATTTGGAGAAATTGCAAGTTGCAAGTGAATGTGTAGCCACCTCACCTTGCTCAGAAGGACCTTGGCGTGTTTTCTGATGAATGATTTTTGGAAAATACCTAATTAAATGACAGAATGTTCAGTAGGATGTCCCAGCATACCTGGAAACTGAACCAGGAAGGCAATGTGCACTTGTCACAGGGCTCAGCTTTTGTCATGCTATGATCCCACCACTGAAATTTGTGGCCCTTACCCACATGTCCCTTAGTCTGTTTCTGTGACTCTTTCTGTCAGGTACCCTCTCCTACAGGTTGAAATTTTAGACAGCTTATAATTGGGTCTAGTCCTTTTATCCAGTCTTGATTATCCATGTCTTTTAACTGGAGTATTTGTCTGTATTTATTTTGTAATTACTGATGTGGTTAAGTCCTAAGTTCTGTTTCAAGACAGAAAATGTCAGAATAATCATCAGAATTGGAAAGTGTCAGATGGGTGGTGGCAGGATTAAGTGATATATTGTTAACTCTAGGTAGACTTTGATGAGTTATGGATGCATATTGTTGGCCCGGCTGCTTAGAAAATAATAATAAGAGGTAGAGCTACAAAGCTTAGAAGAAATACAATTGAATATGTAAAAATATTGATTAGCCCAAAAGAGGGCAAGAAAAACACAACAGAGTAAACAAAAAGCAAAACCCAAAAAATTCAGAAGGGACAAACAGAAAACAAATATGAAATGGTAAACTTACACCCACGCATATCTATAATTACATTAAATGAAAATGGGCCAAATATTCCAAGTGAAAGGCAGAGATTATCAGAATGATAATCAGATATCAGATATCAGACTGAGTAAAAAAGCAAGACTCGACTATAAGCTTTCTAAAAAGAGGCACACTTTAAAGACACAGATAAAGTGTAAAACAGAGGGAAAACATATACTCTGTGAACAACAAGCATAACAAAAGTGCCTTTGGTACACTAATATTAGACAGAGTAGACTTCAAGTCAAACAGTATTACTAGAGATAACGGGGGGGGGGGCACTCGATAATGTTTATAAAAGGAGCAGTTCATTTGTAAGATACCTAATCTGTAATGTGTTTCTACCTAATGACAGACATTTAAAATACATGAAACAAAAGCTGACAGACTCAAATGTGGAAAATAGACAAACCCATAACCATAGTTGGAGATTTTAACATCCCTTGCTCAATAATGTTAAAACAACTATACAAAATATTAATAAAAAGGTAGATATCCAAACACTATCAACAACTTGGGATAATTGACATTTATAAAACACTGCACCAAACAACTGCAAAGTAAATTATTTTCAAATGAACATGAAACATTCACCTAGATACAATATAAATCTATATGGTCCTAGATAGACCATAAATTAAGTCTCAATAAATTTCAAAGGATGGAAATTATAAGGTATATTCTCTATCAATGTATTAAATTGTCCATAATAAAAATATATCTAGAAAATCCTCAATTAAGCAACACATTTCTAAATATCCCATGGGTCAAAAAAAATATTTCAAACTGCATGGTAGTGAAAATACAACATATCAAAATTTGTAGGATGCATTTAAAGTACTTATAGAGAAATTTATAATTTTGAATGCCTAATTAGAAAGAAAGATTTAAAGTAAAAAAAAAATTGAGTTTCTATCTGTAAAAAAGCTATAAAAAAGAAGTATGAATTAAACCCGGAGTAAGTAGAAACAAAGAAATTTGTAAGGCATACACACAACACAATTCCAAAGCCAAAATTTGGCATTTAAAAAAAATAACAAAATTTACAATCCCCTAGCGAGACAGTCAAGAAAAAAAATGATAGAAAACACAACTTACTAATATCAGGAATGAAAGAGAAAGTACAACTACAAATTCTACAGACATTAAAAATGAGAATAGGAAATATTATGAACATCTTCAAGCTAATATATGTGGTAATATAGATTGGACAATTCCCTTTAAAAATATAATTTACGGGACGCCTGGGTGGCTCGGTTGGTTGAGCAGCTGCCTTTGGCTCAGGTCATGATCCCAGCATTGTGGGATTGAGTCCCGCATCAGACTCCTTGCTCCGCAGGGAGCCTGCTCCTCTCTCTGCCTCTGCCTGCCTCTCTGCCTGCTTGTGTTCTCTCTCTGTTAAATAAATAAATAAAATCTTTAAAAAAAATAAAATAAAAATATAATTTACTCAAAATGACTCAAGAAGAAATAGAAATATTGAATAGCTCTATACTTTTAAAAGGCATTGAATTCATTATCAAAAATGTTTCTACCAAGAAAACTTGAGGCCCTCATGGTTTCACTGGTGAATTCTACCACGCATTTAAGAAAAAATAATATCAATCTTATACAGAGTCTTTTAAAAATTAGAGGAAATAAGACTTCTGAATATCTGAGTACTGTGACAGCAGTATAGCCACTTATAATCCAGTTTTCTCTCCAAACAAGAACAAGAAGGGAAAATATATTTTATACAAAACTGTGTCCCTGCATAACTTAAAGACAGAAAATGTTGAAGCTACAGATAGCTCTAACACAAAGAAACAAACAAACAAACAAACAAAAAATTATCAATCCAGATGCACAATCCCTCCGGCTACCACCTATGCCTTCACAGCTAGTAAGGCAAAGTGAGAAAAACTGTGAGGGAGACAGAAGACAGAGAGGCTGGTGAAAGGACCTAAAAGTGATTTGGAGCAATCACCAGAAAGATTAAATCCACTCTAAGTCTGAAAATGCTGGAAAATACCCAGACAAATCCCTTAGCTGGGATAACAGAGAAAGGATTCATTGTATGATTTAAAGGACCAGGGACAATTTATCGGAACAGACACAATTTAAAGGAGACATCATTTGAAACACAGAACTTCTGGGGGAGAAAAAGACAAAAGGAAAGAGAGAAGCACACTTTAACAATTAAGACGGTGAAGAGAAAACCAGAAAAAGGAGATAAAGTCCTGCAAAACAAAAGAGAACTGTAAAATTAGGGTGTGGGAAGGAGAGATCACCCTACCACCACCATCAACACAAAACAGTGTTAAAACTACCTGGACTTTGTCATACTTACAAAAGAGGGCACCATTAAGTTGGGAATATTATAAAATACCCAAGACCATGAACATGAACATTAGAAAAGTAAAGTCCATAAAGAACTACTGCAGAAAATAGGCATAGAAATTCCCCGCATATCGATGACCATGAAATCAACCATAAAATAGAGGAAACTTGTAAGTCAGAACTCTAGACAGAAGTAAATATACACAAACAAGCATCTGAGGATGTGGGGAAAAAACACCTTGAACCTGGAATTTTAAAACTAACAAAGGAGATAACAAGAATAAATGAAGAGAAAGTTGATCAAACTCAGGAAGAAATGAGAAAAAAGAAAGACCAAGGTATTTTACAAATAAAGACTAAATTACAAAATGTCTAATGGAGAATGGTCTCAATAAAGGGGCATTTTAAAAAGGAAAGAAAACAAGGAAGTGAATGAAAATGACATAAAGAAGTAAAAATGTAGAAACAGAAGACTAGCAAAGAAGAAAATATTCGTATTTATAGAGTCCCTGAAAAAGGGACTCTATAAACAATAAACAGAGTAATATTTAAAACTATAATCCGAGAAGACTTTTCAGAAACAGAAAAAGAGCTAAATCTATACATTGAAAGAACTTCTTAGGGACTAATAAAAATTCACCCAGATTGATTAACTCCAAGACATTCTGGTAAAGATACTAGCTTTCAAAGAAAAAGATAAAATCTTCAAGGCTTCCAGGAGAAAAAGATTAAATAACTTCCAAGGACAAAAGAATTAGATGGGTATCACACTTTTCAAAACCAACACACAAGGAAAGGCAACTATGAACTAGCATTTTTTTTTAAATTCACACAAAGAAGTGTGAATCAAAGCTGTAGAAAATGTCAAGGCTATAGGAAAACCATTTTAAACAGAACTTTGAGACTTCTACATTCATCAGTGTCTTGGAGGAATCTATTAGAGGGTGAGCTTCGTCCACACCAGTAATGACTGGGAAAACTTCAGAAAAAGGACTGATGGTAACCACTTAAAAATATTTAAGCATACATCTAAGACAAAAGTAAAGGTGGAGAAGAGGATGGAGGACTGATATAGAAATATGCTGTGTACTGTTAACAAAGTAGAAATCATTGAACTAAAAGATGGAGAGATAAGGCAAGAGGAAAATGGAAAAACCTTGTTGTTGTATGGTGTCAAATGATATGGGGTGGGAGTGGGGGTGGGAGGACCTAGAAAGCTAGGCAGTAAAGTTATAAATAAGAAAATAAGGGTTTAAGTGCATTTTTAAAAGATGTAATATAAAGGTAACCACTAGAAAAAAAATAAACCTTTCTAAGTACCAAGAAACACTTACAAATAAAAGAACAAAGAATACACAACTCATAGAGAAACACAATAAATATTTTAAAATATACATAGCCATAAAATATTTTGTCAAAATATCAGTCATATTGATAAATGTGAATGGGAATAATTCATCTATTAAAAGAAAAAGGTTTTTAATTTGCCTCACAAAATATGACCTATATATATGCCGCATATATAAGAGATACACCTAAAACAAAGTAGATTCATAAAGACTGAAAATAAAGTGATAGACAATGATAGCAATCCTTAAGTGGAATTCAAGCCCCAAAGCACTAAGCATTACAAAGAACATTTTTTAATGGTAAAAGCTACATGTAACACACAAAAATATATACACCAAATAACATAGCGATAATCTTTATGAAGTAAGATTGCTGGAGGTACAAGGAGACATGAATAGAAATAAACTAATACTATGGGAAAATTATACTAAACACATTTATCAATAAAAGTGGAAAAATGAAAATAAATTAATTACATCCCTTGTTCAGAAAAGCAACAAAGTGGACCAAAAGAAAGCATGAGGAAGGAAATAATAAAGAGCAGGAATGAATGAAATAATTATAGAGAAACAGCATATCTAATTAACAAATTAAAATTCTGGGTCTTTAAAAATAAAAATATACAAATTGCCATATTGCCAAGAAAAAAAAGAGAACATACAAACAGTGAAATAAATAATAAAGGAGAAATAACCATTACAGCAGAAGACATTTTTAAAAATCACAAGACATTGCTTTATAGTCTTCTCTACACATAAATTTGAAAACTTAGATGAAATGAATATTTTCCTAGGAAAATAGATTGCCACAATCGACCACATTTGATTTAGAAAGCTTAAACAAGTCAATAGACAAAGTTATTAAGGAACTGCTCCAACAAAACAAGACAAAACAAAAAACAAAAACAACACTAGGTCCAGATGGTTTTTCAGATAATTCTATCAAACCTTCAAGGACCTGTTAGTCCCAGTGCTCTACAAATTATTGCAGAGCAGTGAAATGGAAGGAAAACTTCCCACCTCCTTCTATGAAGCATATGTAACACTTATGCCTACACCAAATAGGACAAAGAAACAAAATATTATTCATGCGTATTGATGCAAAAATAGTAAATAAAATATTAGGACACCCAAATCAAAAATATTAGAATCTAGGGGCATCTGGGTGGCTCAGAGGGTTAAGCCTCTACCTTTGGCTCAGGTCGTGATCCCAGAGTTCTGGGATCGAGCCCCACGTCGGGCTCTCTGCTCAGTGGGGAGCCTGCTTCCCCTCCCCCCCACCTGCCTCTCTGCCTACTTGTGATCTCTCTCTCTCTCTCTGTCAAATAAATAAATAAAATCTTTTATAAAAAAATATTAGAATCTAAAATCACATTAAGAAGGTAATATACCAAAAAAAAAAAAAAAGGTAATATACCATGTCTAATTTGGATTTACTCCTGGAATAATGCAAGGTTGGTTTAATGCCAGGAAATCCACTAATATTGTACAACATATTACTAGCCCAAATGAAATAAATTACAAAATTATCTTCACAGATATAAAAAAAAGACTTTGAAAAAAATTCAACATTCATTCACAATACAAAAATAATCAAGTAAATGGATATTGAAGGGCATTTTTTAAATAGTAGATGTGTGTGTGTATAAGTTTAAAAAGCAAATATCTATAATATCCTACCCATTGTATAAGAAAGAAGGAGATATAAGAAAGCATGTCTGCTCTTCTGTGCAGAAGAAATATGTAAAGGATGAACTAGAAAATAAAGACAATGATTACCTACAGGGAGTGAGTGGACAAGGGATAGAAAGAAGGGTGGAATTAAGTAAAGATGAAAAAGAAACAATACTTCTCTTAATATATTTTTATTAGCTCTGACTCTTAGAGAACCATGGTAATAGTAATGTTTCACATAGAACCCAAATAAACAGTTTCTTTTTGCGGATGGATTTAAAAGAGAATACAAACAGTAAGAAATGAACCCAACAGTATTATGAATGAATAATGTAAATGCAGTAAAGAGAATGAGAAAGAAAAGACCTAACCTAAGTAAATTTCAGGAAACAGCATTTTGACTGTACACTATAAGGCTAAAAACAGAAATTACTGTACAATAGTACAGTTTCTACTCTCATTTCTACAGGGGTATGGTTTTATAATTCTGTAATTTTGTAATTCTGTAACTATTGTATGTGTATATAAGGATTGAACAACCAAGTCATTATAGATCATTACAGACAAATTTTACACTGAGAAAGAAGTTACAAATAAGGAAAGTGGAGAAGCTACAATGAACTATATTAGAATTTGAGGTATCAGAAGACTCATGGGTTTAATATATATACGGATAGATATAGAAATATATATGTGTGTGTATGTATGTGTAGATATACATACATAGATCTCCTAGCTTTGTGTGCTGAGAGGGACTGCAAGAAGTGATACTCCAGTGGCAGTGAACATGCCCAGAAGCCTGATCTTGATTTCTGAACGCCACTTTCCATGAAAAGAACCAGGTGTTCTTGGAGAAGCAGCTGGTTCCAGTGCTGGGACAAGACATGATGAAGCTGGAACATTTAGTGGTCCCAGAAATAAGGCAACACTCAGAAAAAGGATGAAGGCATGTCAAAAGGACATAGGAACCAACTTGAAGAAGCTCCTAGTAGCAAAACCTCGAACAACTTGAATAGCAGAATAAATAATGATAGTATTGGATTGTGATCCATAGAATAAACTGAATACCCAGGAGTCCATACTGAAATAAGTAAAAATTAAATAAATAAATGAGTGTGAAGGGACAGCTCTTTCTTTCAGAATAATTCTAATTAATAAAGTGTAGAAGGAATGAAGAAAATAGAAACCTGTGAGGCAAACACCACAGGAATAATTGTTGCAAGGAAGATCTACCAATGTATGCTAAAATCAGTGGGTATAAGTTTGACAGGATATTTTCATAATCTCAAAGTATCCTCCCCAAGATATTTATCAATTATAAAGAGAAGCACAGTGATTTTACAGTGGAGAAAACTGATACCAACTTAACCAAGTGATCAAGATAAGCTTCACCAATAATATGGTTTATGGACATCATGTCCCCCTCCCAACATAATGCACTGAGAAGGACACAGCATCACTTCTATGATGTCCTTGCCTCCCAAAAATGTAATGATGTTTGATAATAACAAAACAGACAAACCCACACTGAGGAACATTCTGCAAAAGAATGACCAGTACTCATAAAAAATATCAAGGTCATAAAAGACAAGATTGAGCAACTGTTGCAGATTGGAGGAGTGTAAATAAATACATCTATGAAGTGCAGTGTGGAATCCTGAATTGGATACTAGAACAGGAAAAAGGACATAAGGAGAAAAACTAGTAGATAATTTTATGTCAGAATGATCAATAGTATTGCACAAATATTAATCTGAATGCTAAAAATTAAATGCTTTCCCCTAAAATCAGAAACAAAACCAAATTATATGCTGTTCCTCTTTTTATTCCATATGGTACTAGAGTTCCTAGAGAATGCAATAAAGCAAGAAAAATAAATAAAAATCACTAAAATTAGAAAGGAGGAATAAAAACTGTATTTATGCATGAGTATGATTGACCACTTAGAAAACCCTAAGAAAACCATACAAAAATTAAGTGAACTTAGTAATGTCACAGGATAAAAGGACAATAAACAGAAACCTATTATATTTTTTATATGGTAGTAACAAACAAGTGGAAAATTTAAAGCTTCTGCTCTTCACAAGGTACCATTAAGAAAATGACAAGGCACGCCAGAGAGTAGGAGATAATATTAATAATACTTCTCTGATAATGGATTTGTATTTCAAATATATCAAGAAATCCCACAAGTCATTAAAAAAGGGGGACAACCCAATAAAAAATGGGCAGACTCAACAAGGACTTTGCAAAAGATTGATGAACAGACAACAAAGGTATGTGAAGAGAACTCCACATCTGATAATATCAAGTATCAAATGTTGGCACAGATATGGAGCCACTGAAATCCCCAAACATTGCTGATAGGAATGTAAAATGACAGTGACTTTGGAAACCAGTTTGGCATTTCTTAGAAAGTAAAACATATGTTACCATATGACCCAGCAATTCCACTCCTAAATAAGAGGGGCAAAGCTAATATGAGATGAAAAAAAGTCAGATCCAGTGGTTGCCTGGAGCTAAGACAGGGAATGGGGAGAGAGAGACTACAGAGGGGCCCAAGGGGCAATAGGAATGTTCCATAGCTTGAATGCAGTTATCTGGGTATACTTCAAAACTCATTGAAGTGTACACTTAAAATGAGTGCTTCTTGTAGGTAAATTAGACTTTAATAAGGTTTTTTTTAATTAAGGTAAAAAAAATAATGATCAGAGTTAATGTTTATTGAACATTTACTTTAAGTGCTTTCCATATTCTGCATCATCTTACTGAATTCTCAAAACCACTTTATTAGGTAGGACTTTATTATCCCCATTTTTCAGCTGAGGAAACAGATAGAGATCCCAGTAAAGAACAAGGATTTGAACCCAGGCCATCTGACTGCAGAACCTGTGCTCTTGACCACTGTGCTACAGGGCTAGAACATCAGGTATCTCTCCCCTGATATTAATAAAGCTCATCCTCAGGACATGCTAACCCTGCTCTCTTTTTGGAGCAGCCAAAATAAGTGAGTGTGGACCCGGGAAATGAGGGGAGGAACCAAAGGCAGAGGCGGCCTGGGGTAGAACAGCATTTGTCCGAGCCTGGACTCCTGCTCCTGCACTGGAATCACCTGGTGCCTGGTCCTTGCCTCACCCTAGACTAACCTAAGCAGAGTCTCTGGGATGGGCCCAAGAATCTGCATTGTAATATGAAGCCACCACCCCCATGCGTGCCCCAGTGAGAACAATAGAGACAGGGCTGTGCAGAGGGAAGTCTGTGTGTCAGACCAGCCTGGGTTTAAATCCTGGCCCCTCCTAACCCTTTCTTACCTCTCTTCACCTCAGCTGGCTCATTCCCACTATGGGCGTCATAATAGTACCAACTGCATAGGGTGGCTGGGAGATTTACGTGATTTGAGGGCGAATTAGGCATAGCACCTTGGCACAGAGGAGGCACTGGATATATGATGAATTAAAGTAACAACTGAATGAGGGACCGAGCTCCACCCAGTACCTCTCTCTCTCTCTCCTTTCTCTCCAGGCCCTGGCCTGGCATTCATTGCTTACCCCAAAGCTGTCACCATGATGCCTCTCTCCCCGCTGTGGGCCACCTTGTTCTTCATGATGCTCATCTTCCTGGGCCTGGACAGCCAGGTAAGGGGGGATCCCAGGCTGGGAGGGCAGGGAGACTAGATACTACCCTTAGGAGTGGCTCAAGGACTTTACCCGCACCTTGGTGCTGGTTGTCTGGGCCCCGCCCACTGTCCCCACCGTGCTCTCCTCTCAGCACACCGTGATCTCCACGGTGTCCCCCAGACACACCTGTATGGCTCCTTCCACAGCTTCCCAAACATACTTTTCCTCACCTGGAATTCCCAACTCCCAACCCAAGTTTTAAAAAATTGCTAAATACTTGCATCCTGTGAAAATACTTCTGCCCAATAGCACCACCTAGCAAGCAGAAGAAATTCTCAGACAGAAGGCAATGGTTAATGGTATCCAAGGGCTCTACCACGTATCCCTGTCCCAGCCAAATTGTGGGGGACACGGGAGCACAGAAAAGTACCTTCTCCTTCCTTCCTTCCTTCATCTCTGTTATGCTTCCCGAAACACTCCGGGTGGCCACATGGGTCCTCGACACCACCATCAGCTCTGCTCCCCAGTGCCCCTCGTCCCACCCGCCTGCTCCTTTCCTTCTCATTGTTGCTGATCGGGCTCTCCCCACCCACCCTCCACTTGGCAGCCTGCCTTCCTCAGTGAAGGGTGTATAGTTAGAACTAGCAATTTATCTGTGCACGTTTTCCTTTATCTCCCTGCGAATTCATGCCCTTCATCTCAACACTGTAAAACTCACCCCAGCCTGCCCTCCCAGCCCTCCTCCAGTGCTCTTCTGGATTTTCCAGCCAGAACCCCATGGCCTCCAGTCAGTGTCCACTCTCCGAAATCTACCCTTTTTCCTGCTGTCCCAGCACGGCAGGTTTCCCTAAGAGCCCCAGTGAACGTCTTCCACCTAAAGCCAGCGGCTCTGCTGTCAGACTCCATTGGCAAGGAGCTGTCCTCTACCCATGACCTTGTGCAAGTCACTTAGCACCCAAACCTCATGGCCAGTGTATTTGTCAACCCAGCCAAATCCAATTTCTTCCCTTGGATGATTTCTCAGAAGCTGCTGAGCCGAGCTGCCGAAGCACCAGGTGTTTCTGCTGATAATCTTCCCTTCCATTGTTGCGGGCAGAGGCCTCGGGAGGGATTGGCAGCTTGTGCATGACAGCAGCCGTCCTGCGGAGGGAGGTGCCTTGGCCCTGTGAGTCCCTGGGGGTGGTGAGCAGGGCCAGCACTTGGGCCGAGATGCCGTGTCAGCCAGGGGCACTGGGGGCCGAGCGGGCAGGTGGCTGCTCTGCTTGCCCCCACGTGTGCTGCCCTTGCTGTGCCTGCACCCTCCATTCTCTGTCACAATAACCACATGGACAGGGGGCCCCTTTTGTCATCCCCATTTTGCAGATGAAGAAACTGAGGCTGAGTGAGTTGCTGGAACATGCACCCAGGTTTTTGTGCCTCTTAGCCCCACATGCTCTGATGTCTCTTCAGTTTGGGTCCTGGATAAACAGCGTCCCTGAATTGCATCTTCTTCCTTTCCCTGAGGACCCTGGAGAAAGGAGGACTGCAGCCAGCCTTGCAGTAGCCTGGAGGCTCTGGAGTCAGGGCTGCATTTGAGTCTCAGGTCCATGACTTTTACCAGCTGTGTTGCTCTGGGCTAGTCACTTCACCTCTCTGTGCTTGGTCCCTTTGTCTACATAGCGAAGCTGGAAATACCTTTCCTGAGGAGGTAGAAATGGATTGGAAAGGATTTGGGGCCAAAAAATGGCTCCAGAGAAGGAAATGTCTCCACATCGCAATCAGCAAAGGAATCCTTTACTTCTTGTACTTCTCTCTGCCTCGGCAGTCCAGCACAGTGGTTAAAGCCCAGTCTCTAGAACAAGATTGCCTTTGTCCCTACCCAGGCTGAATCTCTGAACACCTCGGTGCCCTCCGGCAGGTCACTTACCTCCTATGCTTCCGCGTCCTCACTTCCAAAACAGGGATGATAATAGTACGATAGAGATTAAATAAATTAATATATGTTAACTGCTTAGAAAAGAGCCTGGCTCTTAACAAGCACCATGTATTTGCCATTATTTATTATTATTTTTATTAATTTATCAAACCTTTTCTGTGCATCTCCTCTGTGACACTGGGAATAGATGAAAATGGCATGGTCCCTGCCCTCCAGGGTCCCGCCTTGTAAGGAGATAGCTATAAGCTCCACGGGCACCATGAGGCGGGGGTAGCCTGGGCATAGAGGAGAGGAAGGGTCAGTTCTGCCCAAGTTGGGGGCAAGAAGGAGCATTCAGGAAAAGGCTTATCAAGGAGATCTGACCACAGTGCTGGGAGAACCCAGCAAGGGGCCGATGGGTGTGCTGGGATATTTGGCCTGAGTGTTGATGGGTGAGTAGGAATAGAATAGATACTGTGTGTCTGGCCCAGCCTCAGCATGGTGGGGTGCAGACGCTTAGTGACTCAAACTCTGCTGTCTTAAGTCTGCAGTCTGGCTGGGCCCAAAGAGTCCCAGAGCAGAAACATAAGAGCTGGGCGTTGGCTCACCTCCTATTGCTCTCTGCCCATTAGAGGGGGTGCTTGCCCAGCAGAAGCAAAGGACGGGAGAACTATCACAGAGACCGACCAGAGCCTGCCACTAGCTGAGCACTCAGCCCTCAGGACAGTTACAGAGACTCCCATCTCGCCTCCCAGACAGCATCTCATTTAAGTAGTTGGCCCCCATTACAGGGCCCAGGACACAGGCACATGACAGGAAGCATGGGGGAAAAGGAGTAATAGATTTCAGGTCAGGAGTCCCCAGCTGAAGTTCTGACTCTGCCACTTCCCGGCTGAGCGACCTTGGGCAGGTTACTTCCCCTCACTGAGCCTCAGTGTTCTCATCTGTTACATGGGTTTGCTGGAATTCTGTAAGTGCCTGGATTGTTATTATTCTCGGGCCCTCTGTCCATGTGAGTATGGAAAGGAAGGTAAAGCCCAGTGAGAGGGAAGCCCGGGGGTTAGGTCAGTTACACTTGTCCAGAGCTGGGGCCACGAAGAACAGACTTTCTCTCGGGCTTGACGCCATCCTATCTGCCCTGTGCAGTTTGTGTGCGTGGAAAGCCTCGTGACCGCTGTGGTGGACATGTACCCCAAGGTCTTCCGGAGGGGCTACCGGCGGGAGCTGCTCATCCTGGCTCTGTCCATCGTCTCCTATTTTCTGGGCCTCGTGATGCTCACAGAGGTGAGTGATGTGGAAACAAGTAAGTGATGTGAACGCGGTAACAGGAAGGTTAAGTGCCTGGGCTCTGGGTTAGGCAGGTCTGATGTCCATTCCCAGCTCTGGGATTGGTCGTGTGACCCCGGCCAGGTCTAGCATTTCTCTAGAACTCCTTTTCTCCTCTTTGTGGAGGTCACTGGAAATTCTCATTGAGCCCTGAGCAGAGTGTCTTCATGTGTGTGAAAACTCAGCTCATGGCCACCGTGGTCACTACCAGAGGGGAGTAAAGCTCACAAAGAGAAAGACTGGGGTTATGTGGTCGTCATCCACCCCTACAGTACTTCTGGGTAAAAGGGACAGTGTCAACCACGGACCCCTCAACCAGGTACTGCTTTGGAGCTGATGTTCAGAGCAGGCTCTTCTAGAATATCCCTGAGAACAGACATGCATGAGGACATTTGGCACCTCAGGCCTCCTTGTCTCCCACCTCTGCTGGGCCTGTGGGTGAGGAGGGGTTCACCGTGACCGCCCCCCCATTAAGGCTCTCATGACACCATGTTTCCCTCCCCTCCTGCAACCATCCTGTCTAATAAATACTTTTTCAAGTACCTTGAGGTTAGATATCTTTCTCCCCATGCTGACAAAACTAATTAATTAAAACAAAACAAACAAAAAACAGAAAACTGTTGCCTAGAGACAACAAGAGGTTTTGAAAGAAATATGGAAAGAAATGAGGGAACTCTGGGCCATTGAAGCAGCTGAGGTGACATTGAGGTTGGTTTGTGGATCCTCTGCTTCTCAGTTCAGAGGCTGCCTCCAGGAAGGCTCCTCTGCTTTCCTTCCTCAAGCACTTAGCTCCAGGCTCAGCCTAGCCTTTCTCCAACCTTAGAATGACTGCTCCATTCACCAGTCTCTCTGGGTCCAGGCCCCGATCCGTGAAGACTGCAGCTGGCCTTGCCCGGCCCTGTGCCCTTGGGGCCTGGCAGGGGGTGGACACTCAGGGCGTGGTGGCTGGTGTTATTACTGCTCCTAGTCATTGTCACATTAATGGGAGTGATAATCAGCTTTGAGCAAATGAATGGTGTGGCACTTCCCGGTTCCATCTCTCCGCTCCCCACACGGGGAAAGCAGCCCTGCAATGAGCAGGGCTTCATTAAGCGCTGATTAATTACACAAAGTAGAGTCTTTGTCACATACAAATTGGGGGGTTCATGTGATATGTTAACGAGGCTGATGGGAACATGGCTACAAGAAGAGCGGGCATTGGCACGGGTGTCACTGGCTTGGAGCAGGCAGGCAGAGACCCTCCTGGACCTCCGGCCCTGGGTGCCCCCGCCTTGCAGACCCTCCATGCCCGCTCTTCAGCCCCATGCCTCGGGTCTGCCCGGGGGTGCCCCGTGGCTCCCTGGGGCCGATCAGGGAAATAGTGCTGAGATGACCGTTAATTAGCAGACGCTTGGGCTTCGCATGCCAGCCTTCCGCCTCCATGCAGGAATATCTGAGTGATTGCACCAGGGAAGTTCAAATTGCCAAATGGGCCATGTCCGCCTCAGCCTTCACCGTAATTGCTGGCAGGATCTTCTCCCTCATTTACGCACATTTAAAGCTCGGCTTTGGGGAAAAAATAGGCCACAGATTTCTTATCTTCCACCAGAGCGGCGTGGTGGAGAATTAAGAGCATGGGCTATGCAGCCGTACCGCCTAGGTTCAAGGCTCGGTCCCACGGCTGGCTAGCTGGATGACCCGCCGTGAGCATTCTCACTGCTCTGTGCCTTGGCTTCTCCTATGAAGACTGAGGACAACGGTTATGCCTGCCTTGTAACGACACACGCTGTAAGGATCTGGCGGACTGAGACATGGGAAGCAGTTCAATCAGAGCCGGATACTTGGAGAGGGCTGCTTTTGTATACATGTTGTTCAAAGGAGGAGACACTCGGGAGAGCAGTTAGGGGCATGGTCTGAGCCATTAACTCAGAAAGCTGAGCGCATTCCTGGTCACAGAGCCTCAGACCTGCTCCTTACTCTCACAGCCCTGAATATCCACCACATTCAGCACCAGCAGGAGGCCCTAGGCCAGATCCCAGAGATCCCCTTTGTTTCACCCCTGCTGTGTTTATAAGAACATGAAGAGGTTGCCAACCTTTGAGAAGGACTTCTTGTGAAAATCTGGATTTCTGGTATCTTCTAGGAAAATCTGCAGATCTGGCTGCACCCAGGCCTGCCTCCCCCAGCAACTTTCAAAAGGCGTTGTGTAGCCACACAGGGCCTGTGCTCTCCAGTTAGCCCCAGGCCCCTCACTTCCTGGTGTCACACACCGGGCCCACCTCTTTCCCTCTGGGCATCGAGATGCTGTCCCAGATCCCGCCAAAGAGATGAGTGAGGAAACAAACAGCCCCAGCCTGTGTGTGGTCTCAGAGGGTAGAAGGAGGCCCTGGAGGCCGTGGGAGCACAGGCTGGAAGCGTAATTCCAAGGAACAGGAGGCTGTCCAGGCTTATTGTCCTGGCCTCTAACCTCCCCATCCTAGCGTTCACAATCCCTTCCCCAACCTGACACTCCTCTTTTCCACTTTCATTTTTCCTGCTATTGATTGTGTTCCCCTAAGGGCTGTCATGTATTATAAAGGTTGCCTATATAGATCCCAACCCTTCTGAGAGCTGTAGCTGCTGCCCTCCTCTGCCTGTCCAGACGCCATCCCTCCTTTTTAGAAACCTTCCTGGCTCACTTGAGTTTACACCTCCCAGGCCTTCCCCTCCCTCCCTGGCAGGAGATACAAAGAGAACCGGGAATGGGGGCCTCCGCAGCAGAAGCCCAGAGCTAACAGAGCACCTGATAGGAAAACTTTTGTAAAAAACTGTGAATCCATAAAATGTGCTGCAGAGGCCTAAGGAGAAGATAAGGCTGTCAAGAAGGGCTTCTTGAAGGAGGTGACATGTGAGCTGAGCTGTGAAGGAACTTACCAAGTAAAGAAGAAACAGCATGTGCAAAGGCACAGAGGCGAGACTATCCCTTTGTCAGGGGGAAGCATGGGGAGGTCAGCTGGGAGGAAGGGGAGACAAGGCCAAGTGAGAGGGCCGCTCTGGCTGGCAGGCTGATGGGAGCCAAGGGGTAATGTTATAGTGATATGATTGGATTTGCATAGTAGAAAGGTCCTAGTGAAAGCTGATGTGCTTTCACTAGGGGGAGGGGGTGAGGCTCCAGGCAAGGAGGGCAGTGGGGAGGCTGTCCGAGCCATCAGCGAAAGGGGCTGAGGCCACCCAGCCTCCGGTCTCAGGTTTTCTGTGTGCTCTCTGGCCCTCAGGGAGCAGAGACAAGAGAAACCTTTGCAAGCCCAGCAACTGCAGAGGGTACTACCCTAGGGGAGCCCAGGTGCAGAGGGTATATAGTTTGGGGAGACTTGGAAGAAGCCGTCTGCCCTGGTGGAAGTGACCCCGGGCTGATGGTAGCTCCAGGGCCAAGCGGAGGGCCTTTCCGAGGCCAGCTGGCCAATCTTGCTGTCCCATGTGTCTTTGCATCCCCATGTCCTCCTGCTCTGCAGGGCGGCATGTACATCTTCCAGCTCTTCGACTCCTACGCCGCCAGTGGGATGTGCCTTCTCTTTGTGGCCATCTTTGAGTGTGTCTGCATCGGCTGGGTGTATGGTAAGTAGAGGCCAGGCCCACCCACACACCAGCAGCCTGTCACGGTGCCCGGCATACGGATGCCTGGGGCCCATGTGGGCTCAGGTCTCTGCGCTGGTCTCCATCTGTATCCACCCTTCCTCCTTTCCCTCAAGGGCTCGGCCTTTGAGCCTCAGTTTTTCCATCTGTAAATTGGGGTCATCCTCACCATGCCTCCAGGTAGGAGATAGTGTGGGCAAAGCAGCCAGCTCAATGCCCGGCCCTCACTGAGCACCTGCCTTCTGGTTCTCCTGTTCCCTGAATCGAATGAGTAGATGAGGATTGCTGGACTCAGTGATGATGGATATCCCCACCATGAGCGTAGCTTGGGAACAGGCCGCCCTGCGGGCTCATTGGCAGCCCAGCCATGCTGTCCCCTTCAGAGCCCTGCCCCTTGCCCCCACGTGTGTCAGCCAGGCCTTGGCCCTGCCTCTCAAAGGGACCATCTTCCACCTTTCTCCCCAGAAATGTTTCCTACTCACTGTTTCCTGGGCCTCACTGACCAAGGTCAGGAAGGTTCCTCCCAGCATCGGACCAGAATTCCTTCTACTGTAGTATATTCTGAAAGCTCATATACATGACATCTTGGTAGTTGTTAAGTGGTAAATAAGGCCCCTGCCATCATTTGTCTCTTGGGCTGGGGAAGGCAAACACTCCTAGCCTTCCCTCTGAGTCTTGTACAAAAATTCTCTGGGGTGTGTGTGCCTGTCTGTTTTATTCTGGACAGGAAGCAATCGCTTCTACGATAACATCGAAGACATGATTGGCTACCGGCCATTGTCGCTCATTAAATGGTGCTGGAAGGTTGTGACCCCCGGGATCTGCGCGGTAAGGGCCCTGCCAGAAGCCGCCCCCAGCCCACCCACCCACTGTCCCCTTCTAGCACGGCAAGCCTGGCCGAGGCTAGCCCCTGGGAGACCCTCTGGGCCTCCAGAGGGTCCATGGCACCCAACAGCTTCCTAAGTGGCCGTTGTGGGGATTGTTTCTGGGCTTGGCCAGGGAGGGGCTGCTCTGGGATCCCAGCTCTGCCACCAGCTTGCTGTGTGACCATGAGCAAGTACCCTCCCTCTCAAGGCCTTGGATTCTATACCTACAAGCTAAGTGGCTGGGGACTGTCTCCATACGTCTGCAAGGATCGTATGAGAGACAACATTTACCTTTGCTATTAACAGAGAAAGCCAGAGAACTGAGGTAAAGCCACGCCTTGGAGAGGCCTTTATGTTTAATAAACACAGCCCCACTGCTCTTCATCTAGTTCTTGGCATTGAAAGTGTCTCAGAACATTTTCACAAACCATCATGGTCTGCGAAGGCCACTTTGAAAGGAGCCCCAAGAAGGAACTAGAAAATTCCTAACTAGGCAGAGGCTGGGGATAAGGTTCCCGGGGTAGGAAGGGTCTCACAGCCCCATTGAGGTACTGGGATCTGTAGGAGTCCATTCTCTGTAAGCCGGCACAAGGCCTCACTTGTCCGGGGCTGTCACACGGGGTGGCCCCTACCCCCACTGGCCTCCTGCATGCAGGCCTAGGCCTGGGCCTGTCACCAAAGGCTGGCCCCCAGGGATCTCTCTCCGTCTCTTGGCAGGGCATCTTTATCTTCTTCCTGGTCAAGTACAAGCCTCTCAAGTACAACAACATCTATACCTACCCTACCTGGGGCTACAGCATTGGCTGGCTCATGGCCCTGTCCTCCATGCTCTGCATCCCACTCTGGATCTTCATCAAGCTGTGGAAGACAGAGGGCACGCTGCCTGAGGTGAGACAGCCCAGGTGGGGGGAGGGGTGGCGGGGTGGCGAGAATGCTCTGAGGGCGCTGAGGCACACGCGGGGCCTGGCTCTGCCTCAGGTGGGCTGAGGAGCAGGAGCAGGTCCGTGGGTCTTATCTGAGCAATGAGTGTATGAAGAATGAGCCCTCACGTGTCTCCCAGTGAAGCCATGGCCAGCTCCTCCCTGGCAGGTGTTCCTTCTTACTATCGTGTGACGTCATCTCTGTGAGGCCTGGAGGGTGAGCCAGTTTCTCTGAGGGTCCTCCTCTGTAAAATGGGGACAACAGTGGTTCCTGATCAACAGAGGTTTTTATAAGGATTCAGTGAGTTCATGGAGGGGGAGTACTTCAACTGGGACCTGGAACAGAGTGACAAAGCGTCAGCTTTTACTGTTCTGTTAGTTCATGAAGGCCCCTATCCCCAGGACAAAGGGACAGGGTCTGACGGGGGGACACCTCTCCTGTGTCATCACTGTGCTAGACTCTCTGCATGTATCTCCCTTAGTCCTCAGAGCAAACCAGAGTGCTGGCCTCATTTTCTGCCTTCAGCGGGCAGAGGAACTAAAGCTCAGAGAAATGAAATCGCTCAACCAAAAATTTGCGGTGCACAGCCAAAACTTAGCAAACCAAATATTTTGAATTGAGATATAATTGACATAAAGCATCATATTGGTTTTAGGTAACAACATAATGGTCTAATATTTGTATGTGTTGTGGAATGATCACCACTCTTAGTTAACATCCCTCACCACAGCTACAAATTCTTTTCTTGTGACGAGAACACTTAAGATCTGTTACCTTAGCAACTTTCAAATATACACTACAGTGTTATGATCCCTAGTCACCACGTTGTGCCTTACATGGCCATGACTTGTTTGTTTCATAACTGGAAGTCTGTACGCTTTGTTCCCCTTCACCCATTTCACCTCCCATCCCCCCATCCACCTCTGGCAACCACCAGTCTGTTCTTTGTATCTTTGAGCTCGGGTAGGTTTTGTTTGTTTGTTGGGTTTTTGTTTTTTGGTTTGTTTAGGTTCCACATGTATGTGAGATCATACAGTGTTTGTACTTGTCTGGCTTATCTCGGCATAATGCTCTCGAGGTCCACTCATATTGTCACAGACAGCAGGATTTCCTTCTTTTTTACGGCTGAGTCATATTCCATTGTGTAGACATACCATAACGTCTTTATCCCTTCATCCACTGAGGGACACTTAAGGCTGTTCCCACATCTTGTCTGTCGTAAATAATGCTGCAGTGAACATTGGGTGGGGGAGGTTTACATACCTTGTCAAGTTAGTATGTTCTTTTCCTTCAGATAAATACCAGAGTGGAATTGCTGGGTCATATGGTACTTCTATTTTTAATTTTTTGATGGAACTTCATACTAATTTCCATAGTGGATACCAAATGTTATTAAAAATAATTTTATTAAAGTATGTTTTACGTATCCTGAAGTTCACCCATTTTGGGTATGCAATTCAATGATTTTTGTAGTAACTTTCTGTGTTCTGTGTATTACAATCATCACCATGATTGAGCTCTAAAACATGTCCATCACCCTAATAAGACTCCTCATGCCCATTCACAGTTTACCCCCTTCCCGCCCCAGACACCACCATCTCCTCTGTGTCTCTGTGGATTTGCCTGCTCGGACATTTCCCATCAGCAGCACCGTGTGTGGTACCTTGGGGGACCGTGTGTGGTCCCTTGGGGGCAGGCAGGGTTATAAGCCGCACCATCCTACTCCAGAGCATTCTCGGGCTCTTTACTCTCCTTTCCCACCTGCTGGCACGTCACATGGTTTGAGTCAGTTTCGCACTCACTGAGCAAACTGCTGTATGCCAGACGCCGTTCTGTTTCAGCCATGACGCCGTTTAACCCTCATAGTGGTCCTGTGAGGGAGTGGCTCTTACTGCCCCCACTTCACAGAGGAGGAAGCTGAAGCCCAGAGAAGGGAAGCAACTTGTCCGAGGGGACACAGCCTCGGAGTGGCAGAGCAGAAGCTCTGAGCTCTCATCACCGGAGTTTCACTGTCTCCTTCCTCTGCTTGGGCTGGCCACCCTCCCGAGATCTCAGGGGTTCATCAGAACTAGCCCGCAGGGAGATGGGAGTGGATGTTTGTGCAAATACCCAAATGTGAATGCTAGCTCAGAGTCGCTTCACCCAGCCCGCCTGCCGACAGGAGGGCCAGAGCTCCAGGAAAAAAAGCCACATATCCAGCCTAAAGGACGGAGCCGAGAGCAAAAGTCTCTTTCTCAAGCCTGCCCAGGCCCCCTGGGAAAGTTTCCTTGGCTCCTGCAGGGAATGTAGGTCAAGGGCAATCAGTTAGCTCTGATCTGGAACCAAACCACGTCCTTGGTCCCTGCAGGCCCCTGCCCAAACTTCCATGGCCAGTGTCCCCTTGCGAATCCTCTGGAGATGCATCCAGGCCTGGCACGGAGGGCGAGAGGGTGGGCAGGTGTAAGGAGAGGCGCTTTCCTGAGCTTCTTCCATCTCCCTAAGCTCACGCACCTGCCTCCACAGAGAGCGAGCTTTATTAACAGCAGAACTGATTTCCAGCCCTTCCTGAGGAAATTTGTGCCAGTTAGTTCACCTCCCTCTGCTTCCAGAAGGTTCTGCCAGCTGACAGAAAGGATCTGGATGGAAAAATGGGGTCAGTGGTACTTACCTGAGAGAACTGCTGTGAAGATGGATAATCTGTGTTAATCTGTGGCAAGGTCAACTAATCGGAGCCTCGTGTTAATCCTAGGAGGCAGGTGCCCTTGTTCTCCTTCGACAGATGAGGAAACCAAGGCACAGAGAGGTTAAGTTTCTTGCCCCAGTGAAGTGACAGAGCTGGGATTCAAACCCAGGCGCCCAGCTCTGGAGCCCATGCTCTCAATCCTCTCCTGTATGGTGCCTGACACACAGAAGGTATTCAGCCTCAGGCATTTGGCCTGTTATTCCCACCTGGGCGGTGTAGGTTCAGCCTCTAAGGCATGGCAGCATCTGGAAGAGAAGACAGAACCTTGATCATGAAAAATCAGACCTCCAAAAGTCTTTGCAGGCTTCCTGGGAAAGGGCTGATGCCCAGAAAGGACCTCCTAAATTCTGGTCCTGTGCTTTCCCCTGATGGACCCTGCGGGGTGTCTGTGAACCTGAGCTGTGGGGCCCCAGGCAGCACCGTGGCAGCAGAAGCCTGCGTCAGGAGTCTGGCTGTGACCTCCGTTCTCTCCTTGGTACGGTAGGGATGACAGCTGCACCATCCGTGCCCAGCCCACGGCTGGCCACTTTGCAAGGCGGCATGGGGCCACCATGGCTGTGCCGATGTTTCCATCTCCACGCATGGCAGAAGGAGCACACGGCACACATCACATGTTCCTCTGGACAGTGGCCCCGTGATGACATCCCTTTTGTGGGAAACATACCCATTTGTCCAGCAATCCCAGAAACAGGGCCAGAGAGACCGTAGCTCACCCCTGCAACACCGCTCTCAGGCCGGTACTGTTCTCCCATTCCACGGAAGAGGAAAATTCAGCTCCTAGGGGTTAGGTGAGCTGTGTAACGGAGCTAGCGAGTGGCCGAGCAGAGATCGAAAGCCACAGCTCTGTCTCCGCTGGAGGGAGAGGTGAGGCCATCAGCCCTGGTTACACCTGCAGTAGGCCAGGGACAGTGCTCAGCATTTCTACTAGCCATCGCCTCACTCTTCAGCACACCCTAGGAGTGGGTACCTCTGTTGTTCCCATTTTCCAGAGGAGGAAACTGAGACCCGGGGAGGTCAGTTCGTCATGCAGAACAGAGCTCTCAGTAACAGCACAAAGGCCCAGACCTTGGTCTCGATGGCTCCATGGCCCGCGGTGTTCACCTGTGCAGTTGGGAGAGGCCAAGCCAGGCGCCCGGTTCCTGGCAGTCCCTCTCAGACAGTTCTTCTCCTCTCTAATCACATAGAAATTCCGGAAGTTGACCATCCCCAGCGCTGATCTGAGAATGCGGGGCAAGCTTGGGGCAGGCCCACGGACGGTGATGGTTAATGACTGTGACGCCAAACTCAAGGGCGATGGGACCATTGCAGCCATCACAGAGAAGGAGACACACTTCTGAACCACACCTGCCACCTCGGATGCCTCTCCTTCCTTCCCTCCCCAACCCCGTGTGTATAAATGAATATCTGAGACACGTACTTCACCTAATGATAGAGGCTTGCTCGTTTTGCACAGGATTTATTAACAAGTTAATTTTAAGGTGGCCGCGTACACTCTGGTTTAAAGTCCCATTCCCCTCCTTGCCCCAGTTATCATGTAAGTAACATTATGAAGAGATAATACTGTACAGGGACTAGCAGAATCTTCTGTGCTAGGATGGTTTTAACCAATGTTTTCTAGGGGTTAGGGAGAAGTTGTATCATATGGTCAAACTTTTATACTTGGGCTGTGGGGCAGGTGGGGTGGGAGTGACGCCTGATCTCTGTCAGCCTTTTAGCTGACCTGTTCATGTCCCATGTTCCTCCCTGACCATTGCAGCTGCCCCTTTTCACACCTCCAGGGACGGCTTTGCCTTCAAATCCTGCCTTTGCCATCCCCAATCTCTTAGCAGTGGGTTTGCAGACAGCAAGTCTGTGTCAGAGAAGAGAAAGTGATCTTTCTGCCCTGATCCCACTAAGTGACCTTGGGTGCTCCCATCCCCTCCCTGGGCCTCAGGTTCCCCATTTCCTAAGTGGGGAGGGCTGGATCAAGTGATCTCTGAGGTCCTTCCTGACCTGGCCAGGTCTCTCGGGGATTCTCTTCTTATGCCTCGCTGGCTGGCAGGCCTGACCTTGACCTTTAATTGTTCTGAAGGCTTCCCTCTGCTTATTTAAAATCAAGTTTGTCGTGGAAATGATGTGGTGTCTTCCCCTTAAACTCTAGGTTGATGCATCTCTGAGTGGCTCCATTCTCTGGAGTCTGGCCAGGTCCTCAGCCCTTGTGACAGGGCTCCTCCTGTCCTGCCCATCTGCTCTCCCTGTCATGTCTGCCTCTCCATCTTTATGGGGCTGACTAGAATCACCTGCATGCTCGTTATCGGGGTCAGGAAACAACCACTGTTCCCTTGCAGCTGTTTGTCCTGCTGCTGCCCCAGCCAGGATCTGTGTCTAGGACCTTCTACCAGCTTTCCAGGGGAAGGAACCCCAATAGGCCCTGGAGCCTGGTTTTGTCCTCTGGCCCTTTCTTCATCTGCCTGCCACCTCGTCTCTTATATCCTCTGCCCTCCTCTCTCCTGCTACCTCTTAGTCCTCCCCATCCTCCTCCTTATCACCAGCAGATCCTTCTCTCCCTTTCCCTGTTTTGGGAGCCATTCGACCTGCATCTCTCGCCAGGGGGGCTGAGAAGCCTGAGCACTTAAGCTGGAGGAGAGAACCGGGCTCCCACCCCTCCCTCTGTGCAGGCCTGGGGCTGTTGGTGGCGAGGCCAGTGCTGCCTCAGACCTCTCTGCCTGACTTCTCTCTCTAATTGGATTTCCTCAGCCCCTTGTCTTGGATTCTCAGTTATTTGGGGACAGGGAAGATACATTTTTTTATCCCTTTCCTTTATGTCTCCACTTTTTTTTTTATGTCCCCACTTTTATTTGGTGAAAACAAGAGCTTTCTCCAAACCAAGGCTTTAGTTTCGTGTAGGGAACCCACATGTTTGATTCACCCAAAACTTTCCAAATGGACAGCTTCTCCGGTCTGGCCAGCGCCCATCTGAAGCCCGAGTTTGCTAGAAGGGATGCCCAGTGCCCCCCCCCACCCCCACCCCCAAGATGGGCTGGGATGCCTGGTTCTGGGCCCCCTTTTGCACACACTGCCCAGGACTGCCTGGCTCTCCCTGAGCTGTCAGATCTGGTGGACCCAGGACATGGACCCAGGAGGGTCAGGCCTCATGCTGAGCCTTCTGCTGTGTCTGTCCTTGTCTACTCTTCTCCCACCAGGTCCCGGGGAGAGAGACTCCCCACTGCTGCTGCTACTGGTTCTCCACCTACAGCTCTGAAGCCTCGCTAGGGATGGGATGCACTGCACCGTACCTGTGGCACTTAACATTTCACTCACTTAACATTACTCATGGGGCAGGGTGGAGGGAGGGCTTTTGCTCTTTGTTTTTTGTAATTTCCTACTAGTATTTGGGCAACTTGGGGCAGGGCGGGGAGGGAAACATGGGGGCAGGGGAAATGTCTTTGTGGTGACTTTTTTGATATTCATTAGAAACAATACATCCTTTCTGAGATATTTACAGAATTATTAAAAAATGAAAAAGGTTGTACTGTTTTACATAATGAACGTTTTTATTGGGTATTCAAAGGGCACGTGATTGTCTGCTTACTCATTTTTAAAAATTAAAGGAATGAACAAACTCTATGTGGCGGTTCCTAGCAGAGTGGTGTGGTCGAGTTGTCCTTCCTGTGTCTTATCACCTGCATGAGATTCCTGCAAAACCCTCTAGGTTCCATCCTTGGAAGTTGCAGTTTCAACTCAGGATTACAAATTAGAAGCAACCAGGGGTTTCCGGAAGTGTCTCCACGCTTCCTTCCGTGTGCTCAGCATACACTGGTGTGTGCCAGGTGCTCTACAGAGGTGGTCTCTCTACTCCTCAAAACAACCCCATAAAGCAGGCGCCTCCTCATTTTACTTATTACTTCCCCCACTTTACAGATAGGGAAGATCGAGGCACCGAGAAATTGGGTCTGTCTGAACTCAAAGCCCGGTCTCTCAGTCACTCTGCCTTACTGTGTCTCATGCTGTGAGGCCCAAAGAAGGCAGCAGCTGCCTCATCACGGCCACAGCGGCTGCCACAAAGCTCCCGCCCTGCTGTGGAGACCTGCGTGTCTGAGGCAGATGAGGTGGGGTGGCAGGTCATGGAGGTTGGAAGCGCGCAGTCCTGGTTTGGGCTCCATGATCTGCCCTTGCCAGCCTCAAGTCTCTCATCTCTACAAGAAGATAAGTAGCTCCTGTTTCCAATTTGGGGTGATCATGAGGATCCCGTGAACTCTGAGTAGGATTGGTAGAGCTTTGTATTCACTTTGGTTATTATCGTCCTGAACGAATAATGCCCAAGCTCTAAAAGTATAGCATTGCTTAGAACTTAGGCAAAAACCTCCAAATCTGCATCTGCGATTTCCAAGGAGTTGCTTGGGACCACAGAGCATGTTTTATCCTGCCGGTCCATGGAATGGTACGATCATCTACATGCAGCGTCTGCTCACTCCTGTGTGGTTGACTCTTCTACTTCAAATCCCTGGTCTCAGGATCCACCAGAAATTGTCTTGGCCTCTCACACTCTCTGAGATGGTAACATCTGTTCATAGGGAAGATGTCCTGCAGAGTTCCAGGTTCAGAAAGTCTCTGATCCCCAGAGGGTCCCTGAGAACTTCCTAACCTCATAGAGCCATGGGGATTGGCACAGTCACCTGTCCGCTGCTATTGCCTCCTCGTGTCTGAAAGGGGTGAGCATCAAGACACAAAGAGGCTGGGTCACAGAAATGTGGGTCCCCCTCATTCCCAGGAAATCTGATTGATGGCTGCTTAAGCTTACAGAATTGGTAACCTAAGGCATTATTTTACCCAGTAGACCCTGTAGGCTGCAGCGTGAGCTAGAGATCCCGCTGGCCAGACATGACTTTGCAGCCCAGGCCCTGCAAGTAACCAGAGCAGAGGAAGTGAAGTCAAAGGCTACCACAGACCTAGGAGATTTTCTGATTTGGAATGGGGTGCAGGGGAGTGGGAATCAGGCACCAAAGAGCTGACGCTTTCTGCTGACGGCTGCAAATTTTGGAGACGGTCATGTATACAACAGACTTTTACTGAGTACCCATCATGCTTCACGTCCGGACCTAGAACCAGGGATATCGAGACAAGTGGAACAGCCCCTTTCCTTGAACGTCCTGCTCTTCTAGGTCAAGAGGACAGGCGTCCTCACTCCTCTGGACAAGGGTAAATGCATGCAAAAGCCGTTCTTCCTTCCTAGTCTCAGCCTTCTCCAGCCAGTTTAAGCTCTGTGGTGTGGCTCTGGGTAAGTTTGTTCCTTTTTCTGGGCTTCAGCTTAGCCATCGGGAGAAATGTGAAGAAAATAAGACCCAGGGAGGAAACACGGCTGGCTCAAGATTCCCCTAGAAGCCCTCTTCCCCTTCTCAGGCTGTTACAAATCAAATGGGCCCTTGACCTGGGCACCTTGCTACCCTTTAGGGAGCCAAGTCAATCCGTTGCCAACTCTTGGCCTTCTCTGCCTCTCACTTCTGAGTAAGATCCACGTTGCGGGGGTTACACATGCACTTTTCTCAGAGCTTCCAGGCCAACTGATGTGTCAGAACCACCACCATGAGAAACTGCAGTCAGAATGTGCCAAGGACCGAGTGCTCAGGGAGTACCAAGCAGAGGAAAAGGACTGCCTACTGAGCTCCTACTATCTTTCAGGTGTCGTACCTGCATTACCTCATCAAAGCCTTACAACAAATCTAAGAAGAAAGTGTTATTAATCCCATTTTTCGTATGGAGGAACTAAAGTTTAGAGACTAAATAATTTGCCCCCAAAAGGATATCAGATATACCTCCTGGTAGGTGGAGAAGCCGGGCTAAACCAATGTTTGGTGGTTCTAAATAGAGCCCAGGTGCCCAACCACCTAACCAAGGATGTGGGACTTGAGCTGCACCTTGAGGGATGGGAAGATTTCACCATGCAGGGAAGAGCATTTGAGATAAGGGAACGGCCTGAGCAAAGGTAGAGGCAGAAAAATGTCTTTGGGCAAACATGGTGAAAACTAAAATCCTCCCCATCCTTGGACTACTTTTACAACCCTTTGTGGAACTTTACCAGCTGTGAGGGTAGCCCCTCCTTGTTCTCTCAGAGCCAGTGGGTTAGGTAACACCGTGCTCGTCAGGGATGGCGTCTGGTGTAACACAGTGGGCGCTCCATGGAACAGGGCCTTCAATGAACAAGTGCTTGACTGGCCCCAGAGTGGGGAGCCATGGGAAAGGGAGTCAGCAGGCATTGAAGACCCACTCAGTGCTAAAAACCATGCTGGGGCCTTTCTTATGTATTATCTTGCCCCCAGTCACCTTGTGGATTGGCAAGTTATTCATATTCTACGAATAAAGAAACAGGCTCAGCGAAGTTGAGTCAGCTGCCCAAGGTCCCAGAGCCGGTCAATAGCAGAGCTGTGGTAGCAGCCCCGTAGGGCTCTGGCTCCAAGGCCCGTGCACTTTCCACAGACCTTTTCTGGGAGCCTCCAATGACCACCACAGCCATCAGCACTAATGAATCATTGCAGGCCGCAGAGAAACAGATGGTGGAGACCAGGTGGAGAAGGTCAGAAAGTCTTGAGGAGCTTTGAATAATCTTTTGGACACTAGGGACCTCTGGAAGCCTCCTTGGTATCCCAGAAATGATTGAAGGTCACCGGGGTTCACTGAGATGGACAAAGGGATGTTTGGGGCTAGCGAGAGGCACTGAGAGTAGAAAGGACCGTGGGAGCCCTGGAGACCTGCAGGAGACACTGAGAGGTCCTGAGTGAGGAGCCAGAATTAGGTGGAGTCATCGGTGAGAGACAGAGCCTTTGAGGAGTTAAGAAGAGTTGAGCGTACTGGAAGGTGGGTATGGGAGCTCTAGGGGACCACTGGGGAAAATGAAGCCTCATTGGGGAGGCACTTCAGAGTTGTTGGGGGTCATCAAGCTGTAAAAATATATCACAGCCCTTGGACATTCATGGGGGCACTGAGCCATACAGAGTATGGGGATACTTAGAGTCACTGTGGGAAGCAAGTATCTGAGGAGCGCCCTGCAGGATGTAGCCTTGAAGAAAGTGAAGGAGGGGAGGACAGGAACTTGGAAATCCTCCTAGAGGTGGCGCATGGACAGTGGAGCTGCGGTGACTGGGAATGAGGACCAGGAGGGCCAACGTGGCAGCGATGGGGAGGCCCAGCCAGAGCTACAAACCTCAGGAGACAGCAGGCAAGTTGTGCCTGGGCACAGGACTCCATGACCTTGACCTCACTAGAGTGGAGCAGGCTTGGC
Source organism: Nasua narica (assembly GCA_028533885.1). Lineage (NCBI taxonomy): Eukaryota > Metazoa > Chordata > Mammalia > Carnivora > Procyonidae > Nasua > Nasua narica. The sequence goes on from CM052799.1 coordinate 46,084,991, forward strand.
TTTTCTGGAGATCCCACACCTGGATGTGCCAACCAGCCAACGCTTGGCTTTTTCTTATTCTCCATGGAATTTCCTCTGCCTTCCTTTTGAGTACCTTTCCAAAGCCAACCATTTCTGGAAGGAGCAGGCTCTGGCACCCCAGTCTGAGTAGGACCTTGGGCCCAGTAGAGAGGTCTGAGCCTGATCTGTGGATGGCGGAGAGAGGGGACAGAGGAAATAGTAGAGCACAGGCAAGTATCATTGATTACCTAAAGTATCATTTATTCAGTACCTACCATGCACCTGGGATAGGTGCGGGGATTTTCCGCAATGAACACAACCACTGCATCACCGATTTATTCCCATTTTACAGACATGGAAACAGGCTCAGAGAGGTAGGGGAAGGACTTAACCGAGGCCACAGAGACTGAGTTGGAATTCAAAGCCAGGTCTATCAAATCCAAAGTCCTTAGTCTTTTCTCTATGCCAGGTGGCTACTGGGGTGGCCCAGGGTCTCTAGCAGGGAATATTAGGTCCTGGGCCTCCCTCCCCTCATCATCGCCCTCCCACCTGGAGTCCTGGGCTCAGGCGGACTCTGGTGGCAGCAAATCAGCCACCAGGTGGCGCTGCTGCTAAGCCCAAGCCCCCTCCCCTAGGTCCAGGCTCTGAGCGATGAGGTCAGAATTGGAGCTGAGCCTACAGGGCCCAGAGGCCCTTTTCTAGGTGCCCAGTTGAGGGACAAAGAGGCTGCCCTTGACAAAAGGATGCAATTTACCCTTCTCACCCTGCCCTATCCCTTGCTTCTGTTCGAAGCATTACCCTAACAGCCAGACACACCTGCTTTCAGTTTTCAACTTCCCCACTAGTGGCCCTGTGGCCTTAAGCAAGTGACTTCACTCTCTGACTACAGTTTCCTCATCTGAGCAAATGGACAGAATAGAGCCCTTCTGGCAGGGACGTTAAGAGAATTAAATGAGACCATAATTCTATATGGCTGACACATAGAATCTTGTTCTTCTATGTCACTCTTCTCAGGATGACTTCAGAAGGGCCCCACTGGCATCAGGAGACCCATGTCCTAGCTCTCCACTTTCTGTCAGCCTTAGACAAAGTCACTTTGCCTCCCTGGGTCTCAGTTTCCCCATCTGTAAAATGGGCTAATCACAGGAATTCTCTCATTCTGTTATTCTGAGAATTAAACGAAACAGTGGCTCTGTGACATTTGTTTTATAGAGCTCCAAATGAGCAGGAAAAATGATTGGTGAAAATATTCACGTTCCCAGGAGTCATAGTTAGGTGAATATGCAACGGTGATAAGGTATGAGGAGGGCAGGGCAGCCCCTCAGGGACTGACCGGGCGTGTGGGCCAGGCTGTGGGTTTTGCCCTGACCATGTACCAGCAATTACACAGACCCTGTCAGCCAGGGCCCTCCTGTACCTGCTCAGTCTCCCCCCAGGCCCTGCCTTCCTCTATCGTCCCTCAAATCCTGCCCCCAACACCCTGGGACACAAAAATATAGAATAGAGATGAGAAGGCTAAACCCTGAAATACAGAGGATGATTATCTCTGGATGATAAAGTTTGGACTGATTTTTATTTTCTCCTTTTTTTCTGTACTATCTAAATTTTCTTTAACAAAGAACATCTATTGCTTTTATATTCCAAGAAAATAAAGTCAATAAAGCTATTTTTAAAAATCCTCTCCTTGCCACTTAGAGGTTGGTTACAAATGAAGACTCCGGGGGAATGAGAAATGACTCTGATATGGTTGGAAGAAATGATGAGCAGGAGAAGGGGGGGGGTCACCACTGCAAAAACCCCTCCAGTCCTCTGGCTCCGGCCTCCCCTGGGGATTCTGAGCTTCAGAATGAGGGAGACGCAAATGGAGCAGGACCCCTCCTCTGGGCCACATTCTCCACATTTCTGGGTGGTCCAGGCATTCCAACATCTTCAAGCATTGCCGGGAGCTCTTGCAACTGTGTGAGGAGAGAAAGAAGCAGACAAGCAAGGCGCCCACCCTTGGTTGAGGGCCGACTATGTGGTAATTACGGCCATTCCTTTTATCTCGTCAGACACCCTCCCAGCCTACACATGCCCACTGAGGGAGCTAGAATTATTAGCCCAATGTACAGATGAGGAAACCAAGGTATGAACTCATATATCTGACTGCCTTCTGGGTATCACCTGTTGAGTATCTGTTGGGGCCTCTCAAACTCCATTTTCCCGATTGAATGGCATCCCCTCTAACACCCATGCCCCCTGTCCTTCGTAGTCTCAATAAATGATACCATCATAAACCCACTTCCTTCATTCAGCAAATATAATTTAGTGATCACTATGACCCTGCCCTCAAGAAGCTTACATTCTAGTGGGAGGACAAAACCATAAACATTTTTTTAAAGTAAACATATATCGTATAGCAAAAGATAATAAATGATCTGGCTAAAAATAAAGGAGCAAGGGTATAGGGAGGAGCAGAACTATGGGTTAGAGTTGGAATTTTAAATAGGATGGTGAGGGAAAGCCTCCCTGAGAAGGTGAGGGACAGAGCCCGTGATTGCCTAGGAAAGAGCATTCCAGGCAAAGGAAGCAGCATGGGCAAAGGCCCTGAGGTGAGAGCTTCTCTGCAGTGTTCCCAGAGAAGCTTGGAGACCCTGGTGGCTAAAGCAAAGTGAGCAAGGGGAAATTTGGCGGGGGGGGGGGGGGGGGGGGGGG
>CM052799.1:46087784-46102201 GCA_028533885.1 Nasua narica
CATGTTCAGATTCTGGGTGTATTTTGAAGGTAAATTAACAGGATTTCCTGGTGGATTAGAAGTGGGGTATGAGGGACACCTGGGTGGCTCAGTGGGTTAAGCAGCTGCTTTCGGCTCAGGTCATGATCCCAGGGTCCTGGTATCGAGTTCCATATTGGGCTCCTTGCTCAGCAGGGAGCCTGCTTCGCCTCTGCCTCTGCCTGCCACTCTGCCAACTTGTGCTCGCTCTCTCTCTCTCTCTCTCTCTGACAAATAAATAAAAATCTTAAAAGAAAAAAAAAAGAAGTGGGGTGTGAGAGAAATCAAGGATGACTGAAGTGTAGGGCCAGCTAGTCAAATGAGAAATCCTCCTCGCTCCCCTCCTTCAATCAGTCAGTGAGTTTCCTTGATTCTTCCTCCTCAAAATCTCTCAAATCCACCCACTTTCCTCCATCTCAGCACTGCCCTGGACCATTCACGATCACCTGGACCACCACTGTGGCCTCCTGCCTGGCCTGCCTGCACACCTCCTCTTCATTCTCTTCTTATGATAAAGCATTTCACACCTTGTGCTCCTGGCTGGGTGGGCCTGAGCCAGAGCACTTCCCACCTTACTCACAGCCTCTGTCAGGGAGCTTTCTTTCTACCTGAGAGTTACCCCCCCAAAAGGAAATCGGGGCCAGGGGGCACTGGTACCAACAGAAGAGGGAAAGATGCTGGGTGACCAAAAACCCCACAAAGCCTGCCACCCAGCCATACCCACCCAGTTCCATGATAACTAAGCATCAATCGAAGGAGAAAGGATGGTGGCCCCAGAGGTAGCAGGGAAGGCTTCCTGGAGATGGTGGCAGGGGATGAGTCTTTGAAGAAGCTCAGAGCTTAGTGATTTCAAGTGGTGGGCTCTGGCATTTTACAAATGTGGGTTTGAATCCTGGTTTTACCACTCACACACCCTCTGGGTGACCTTCAGCATATCCCTTCATTTCTCTGAGCCTCAATTTGCCTCATCTGCAAATTGGGACCAATAATCCTCAAGCCTAGAGATTTTTGCAAGATCTGGGAATTTCATTAGGGTGTTGACTTAACCTAAGATAATGTCTCCTAGGGCCTGATGGCACCCTCCACCCCATAAAAGGAATAGGCACAAAATTTGGAGTCAGACGGACTCGAATCTCACCCCAGCTCTGCCACTTACCAGCCCAGTGACCTAGGGCAAAGCCCCACCATCCCTGAGCCTCCATTCCTCCCCCACAAAATGAAAGCAGGGGGAGAAATGGAAGCTGTCCATGACCTAGCCCATAGTAGGTGCCCAGCCAAGGTGCTAAGGAGTTTGGACCTCACCCTGGAGGCAGCTGGCCCCACTGCATGAACGCCCCCTTCCTGGGCCAGGGCAGCTGCAGCCCCCATGCAGTGTTTTTTATCTCCAAGCCGCAGTGGGCTCCGAAGCGAAGCGCTCGGCAGAGTCCCTGGACAAAGGGCTGTTTCTCCCGCGGATCTAAAATTGCCTCCCTCTGATTGCCGCTATACAAACCCAAGCGGCTGCTCGCTTCCCCCATCCAGTTGGGTCTATTTCAAGAACACGCTGATTAGCGCTGATTGCGCCTTGATTATGGAGAGCGCATCCCTCAGCCCCCTCCCCAGGCTCTGTAGGGAGCACATGCTCCCACACCCACCCGCCACTTCCCCCATGAGTGGTGCAGCCTCCCCGGGTTGGGGTCCTCATTCTGCCTCTGCTATCCATGGGACTTAGTGCAGGTCACTTTCCCTCTCCCTGGCCTCTATTTACTCCACTGCAAAATTTGCCTGTGCGTTAAAAAAAAAAGGCGCCAAACAAAATTGTGCTCAGGGAAATGTGGCTTTAATGGTGAGCTTTTAGACATTGTGATAGGTCATGAGGGGGGAGGACAAGGTTTGGGCCAGGGGAAGCAACTCTTCAAAACACCCCCATCACACGCATGTGTGTACGCGCACGCACGCGCGCACATACACACACACACACACACACACACATGCAGATTGTTCCTGCCTCTGCCTGTGCTTGAGGCTGTCCTTGGCAGGGTGGGATTGAACTTTACTAATTAGAGCTTCCTTTTACTGAGCATATCCAGGTGCCTTGGGCACCTTCTCAAGTGCAAATGCCACAACTGTTTTCTGAACCACGTATTTTGTGTCCACGTATAGGTGAGGACCGGAGGCTAACAGAGGTGAGGTGAATTGCCCAGCATCACCCAAATACAGAATGGCGAAGTCAGAATTTGAACCAAGGTCATTGTGGAAGAAAGCCTGTGCTTCTCGCCATCCCACAGCGTGCTCCAGATTCTTCACCAGGCTGAAGGGACACCATAATGGGCATGGTGTATCAGATGCCTCTTGCTAGTTATTTCCACTATGCCAGTCCTGTGTGGTCCTGGAAAGTATTTTCCCCTCCTGGGACCTGCGTTTTCCTCTGTACGATGGGGGTGGACTCAGAGTGGTCCAAACCCAAGGCCATTGCCCATGGCAGATTGGATTGATTCTTGGAATAAGCCAGAAGCAAGTTTTTAAGAGGCAGATTCTGGACTTCATCCTTAGAGATCTGAACTCAAGCATCCCAGAATAGGCCCAGGAATCAGTATTCCGAGACACTATCCAGAGAGGGTAGGTGGTCCTGACATCAGGCAATTCTGCCCCAAACTCTGTCTCACCACAGTCCCGTCCCCACACAAGACCTGTCTGTTCTATTCTCTAATGGGTCTGCGATCTGGCTGCTTCTCCATACCCCTGTTGCTCCCTGCCCCAGCCCCAGCCCCCATTGTCTTGTGCCCAGACCACTGCAGGAGCCTCCTCCCCAGACTCCCTGCTGTCATTCTGGTCTTCTTTGGTCCATTTTTTATGCAAAAGATATTTTGCATTCTTGAAATGCAAATCTGAATACCACCACCAACAGCCAATCCCCCTGCCCCCAGCTTCAACCACCAAGGGCTCCCCATTACTCCAGGGATAAAGACAGGGATAAACCCCACACATTGCCTAGAAGCCTCTGCAGGGACGGGCCCCTCCTCCCTCTCCAGATTCATTTTATGTCACCAAAGCCCTCCTTGCAGCCCCCTGGGCTTCTTTCAGATTTCAGATCTCAACCCACTGTGTGCCTGTCCAGCAGAGAGGGCCTTGGCATGGCTGTTCCTTCTTCCTGGAGCAGCTTTCCTCTCTTCTTTTTCTAGTTAACCCCTCATTCATTATATACAGCTCAACCTCACTTCCTAGAACTGTCCTGGGAGGGATTGGGCTGCCCTGGGGGAAATAAGCTCCCCGTGCAAGGAAACATACGAGAAGATTTTGTTGATCTACTTAGAAGGAGGTCATGGAGAAGATAACTGCTTTGGATCTCAGCCCTAGATCCTTCTCCCTACCTAGGAGAGTCTGTGGTTCCCTAGGACAAGGAAGCCCTGCCCTCGCTGGGTGTGGGAAGCTAAGGGGACAGTAGAAACCTGGCTCCAGTCCCCAGAACCCCAAGGAACCTAAACAGAGCCTGGTTGGCAGCAGTGGGGTCTCCAGGGCTCTGGCAACAAGACTGGAATTCTCATTAGATTTTCCACTTGGCTCCTGGGTCCTGGGCAGCACCGGGAAGTGGAACAATCTGCCCCTGAGTCCTGGTCGCTGAGCACTTGCTCCTTCAAGGGGGATTGCTGCGAGCTTCTCTCTTGTCTACTATCTCTTGTCTACTTCTTTCTCCAGCAGCCCTCATCCCTCCCCCATCCTTCTGTCTTCAACAGCTCATCTCCCCTCCCCCCTTCTCTCTTCCTCGTGCTCTCTCTTCTTCCTCACCCCCACTCTGACAGGTGGCTCTCTCCTCTGCACACTCCCGCTGCCTCCTCTCCCCTTCCCAACCTTTTGTACCCTTCCCTGTCGCATTACCTGGTCCCTGTTGGTCTCCCTGTCTGCAGCTCCCCCTACTTCCATCTGTTTGCCAGACTGGGGCCCTCTGTCCACCTGGGTCAGGGTGCCAGGGAGGGCTGCAAGTGCCAGGCCAGGCCAGGCCAACAAGTTTCTACAGATAGCCTGAGGAATGGCCTCCCTACGGACAAGACAGGCAGGAAACTTGACCTGCTGCACTTTGCTGTTATTCCGGGACATCAAAAGCCCCTACACCACTGATAGGGGACGGGCTCCAAAGTCACGATCTTGAGGAAGAAGAGAAGGGAGACACAAGCCCTCAAAAGCCCTCCCATTATGTCCCTGTGCAGAGCAGAGGGGCCTTGGGGGCTGGGTGGCGGCCCAGCTGGTAAGAGGAGGGCACAGAGCACAGGGCACAGGAGGGGTTTAAAGAACACAGGCTCTGGCATCACAAAGGCCAGGGTTCAAATCCTAACTCTGCCACTTTCTGGTTGTGCGTCCCTGGGCTGGTGACCTGACCTCTCTGAGCCTCAGCTTCCCCATCTGTGAAATGGGGATAAAGCTAATTCCTGCCTACCAGGGTTGTGAGGATTCCATGAGCTACTGTTTGCAAATGTAGCACCAGGCCCGAGACACAATGAGTGTCAACTACTTTAATAGGAGACTAGGGACAGATCATGGTCTCAGGCTTGACGTCTGGGGTGGGCAGGGGACATCTGAGCCAGTCTGAGTTTTTAGATGAGCCCTCAGAGGGAGGAGGCAAATTCCAGGGTAAAGACTGCAAGGCACCTTCCCACCCATCACCCTTATAACCCAATGCCTCCACCAGTTGGGGACGATTCCCTCTCCCGTGTTATACACAGAAAAACTGAGGGTGAGCCCACGTGCCCTAAGCTTTTCAGTGTGTCTCCCACAGCCAGGCCTGAAACTCAGCTGGATGGCCCCATAAGATCTGTCTCCCTCCGCTACGTGGTGCTGGGCCCGAGCTCTGAGGACTCTCACAGGGCTGGCACAGGATGTTCGAGACCCCTGCCTAGGGTGTGGAAGAAAGGCAGGGTGTTTGCCCAGATTCTGGGATTGTGCAGACCCCTCTAATTCCCCCTATCCCCCCCCATCCCCCATTGCTAGGCAACAGCGGCTCATCCCTGAGGGTACAAGCGGTGGAGGGTGGGGGCGCTGAGCAGCTGGCTTTGTCCTCCATGGAGAGGCCAGGGGAAGCTGTTCCCAGGGCAAGCCTAGTGAGAATCTGTGCCTCAGAGATGTGCAAGGACTTGTCCAAGACCACTAGAGATGAGGGTTAACATCCCAGCACCCAAGTGTCAGAGCTGGGAAGACCCTTAGAAAGTCAGCTCTCAGACGACACATGCACTGTCACCCCTCGGTTCCTCAGCCAGGACAGACATTGCTAATTGATGACCATACTTTTCCCACTAGGCCCGGTCTTAGCGTCAGGATTCTCCACACTGTGGTCAGGCAAGTCTGACCATGGGTCAGAGGTGGCATGCAAGTTCATCTTTTTCTCATCTCTTCTCTGTTCCTGTGGTCTCATTTTACAGAGAGGGAAACAGAGGTCCTGAGACATGTGGTCGAACAAAATGCACATTGGGCTTGGGAGTCAGAACCTCAGGACTTAGCTCTATGCTGTTTTGCTGTGTGACTGTGGGCAAGCCGTTATGCCTCTCTGAACCTCAAACGCTACTGTATGTAGCATGGGTTTGATGAAAGCAGGCTTTCCCTATAAAAATTAAATGGGGGAGTGGTTGCAAGCATCCCCGGGAGTATCAGACAGGGAAGTGGCACTCGAGGAATTTCTGACCCCACCCTTCCTTTCTTGCCTGTCTCTTCTAGGTCTTGGCAGTAGCATCCTCCATCCTCAGGACACACCTTCCTCTGTTCCAACTGCCAGCAGCTCCATTCCTGGAGGGACAGATGTTTGCCCAACAAGTGGGTTTAACTGCGAGGGGCTGGGGGAGGGGTCAGAACTGGAACTCACTGGGTCCTTGGTTAGCTGGAGAGGGAAGGAAAAGATAGCCATCCATGAGGGTGGGGAACAGCTCTCAGGCTGGGGAGGGCGAATGGTTGCCTGCTGGGGTTCAGCTGAGCATCTCACTGACTTAGGTGGTTTTGAATCCACAACCTTCTTTCCCTTCCCTAGACTCAGATCCCCTCCCTAGTTCTGCCTCCTAATGGCTGCTGGAAGAGAACCTGGCAGGCTTCCCTTCCGCACATCATACACTACACATACCACACATACCACAAACCATACACACATGCCATATACACCACACACATACCACATACTCATGCCTCACACACGCCACACACCATACACATACCACACACATACCACACACCCAACACACACCACACACACACAACACATATCACCACACACCATACACACACCACACACATACCACACACCCAACACACACCACACACACACAACACATATCACCACACACAACACACACATACCACACACCATACACACACCACACACATACCACACACCCAACACACACCACACACACAACACATATCACCACACACAACACACACATACCACACACCATACACACACCACACACATACACCATATACACCACACACATACCACCACACCATACACACACCACACACACACAACACGTACCATACACACAACACACATATACCACACACACAACACATATTTGTCACACACATACCACACACACAACACGCATGTACCACTCATACCACAACATATCACTACACACCAAACACATACCACACACCACACCACACACACATGCACTACACACACACCACACAAACCACATACACATAGCACATACACCACACACATCATACACACCACATAAACTACTCACATAGCACACACCGCATACTATACAACATACCCCACATGCCAGACCACACACGCACCACATATCACATACCACACTGCATACCACACTACGCACACCACATATACTACATACATACCACACACCACACTATATTTTACACACATACCCCACACATCACAAACCGTACACACCGTGTACCATATATACTACATACCACATATGTACCACATACTACACATGCACCGCACATATCACACACCACACACATCTTAAGTGAGCTCATTCAACCCCATGACACAGGGAGAGTCACTGGCCAAAGAGCCAGGCACTTGCCAGTGGATCACCAGGTCTCAGCTCCTCTGACACAGGAGGGGACCAACACACAACCAACCTCAGGTCTTGCAATCCCTTCTGCAGCTTCCCTCATAGGGAAGGGGTGAGCCTCTCACCTGGGTGCTCATCAAACCCACAGTCATCCCAGTCTCCCAGCCAGGGCTCCCTGAAGGCAAGGTCTTGGCTTGGGTAGCCCTGTTCACCTACAGCACACAGTAGGTGGTTTGAATAAATGCGCAGACCAGTGCCCAGTGAGTGTGCTCAGTGATTGTATGAACAGATGAACATACCCACCAGATTAGAACCTTCCCGAAAGCAGGAAGGGTTATGTCATAGCTCAAGCGCCAAACTGAGAGTAGGAAGACTGGGTTCTGTCCCTAGTGTGCGCCTGAATGACTATGCAACCTTGGGCAAGTCCCTCCCCTCCCCGGCTTCCATTTTCTCAACTGCCAGTCGACGAGCCGGAACAGAGATCAGATTGTGTAATTCAGAGCATCCAAGGAGGCCATTTGTAACTTGCAAGACCTGCCCCTCTGGATGCATCTGGATTGGGAAGCAGCTGACATGGGAGAGGACAGGGAGAGAGTCTCCCCCTCCCCAGTGGCTTAGCTCAGGACCATCCCTTGCTGGGGACAGGCCCATCTGCCCAGGTCAGGAAGGGCATGGTGGAACGGAGATGAGGGATGAGAAGGGGGTTTTCAGAGAAGGATCATGCTGGCAGGAGCTTCCTGTGAGGATTCCCTAAACACAAGGGTGGGACTGGAAATGAGAATGTCTGTGAGAAATGTGCACGCCCCCTGCACATGTGCACACATGGGCACATACATGCATACACATCACAACACACTCCACACACATGTGCAAGCGCGCACACAACTGTTTTCCCTGTGGAGCCCCTTGAAATGTCTCTATGGTCTTCTCGATCTTCTCATCTCAAATAGGATCATTCCCAACCCAGTTGAGGAACCCCGGAGCTTCCGATGTCAGGCAGCCAGCAGCACGGCCACCAGCAGAGGGCTGAGATGTGCAGCGAAGGTGCCTAGGACTCCGAGTGACTGAGAGGAGGTGAGCAGCTGTGGGCCCTGAGTGGTCAGCTCTGCCCTGGGGCCCAGGTGCGGTGGCTCATCCCATCAGCAGGGAGCAGCCCCGGGCCTACCTGGGGGAGGGAGGGTCTCCCCAGCCCGGGCCTAGCGGCCTTCTCTGCCCAGGCCCTCGCTCTGGCTACTCAGGTTCTCACTGCACCTCATTTGGATGAAGGACTTGGTCACCATCTTTGCATATCTGTTCTGATAGGTTTGGGTACTCAGTTCAAAACCACTGTTCCCCAGATTTCTCTACATTTTGTTAAAGTTGTCTCTTCACTACGATTATGTGAGCCCCTTGTGACTTGTTTTCAAATGATCCGGCGAGCCAGGAGCAGGAGTGAAGACATCGGGTCAGAACCAATGAGTTTGAGATTGCTTGTTAATCTTTCATTAACTCACTAAACAAAATTTTATTGAGCACGTACTAGAAGCCAACCACCATGGTGAATGCATGTTTCTTGCCCCATGGAGAATATATACTAATAAGTCTAACCATAAAAAAAATAATAATAATGGTAATGATGTGTTCTAGGAGGGGATCAAGGGCCTGAGACTGTGCATGTTAAAGCCAGGGGTGGGTTGCTCCTGACAGGGTGCTCAGAAAAGGCTGTTCTGAAGGACACACTCAAGGGGAGAAGGGAGTGAGCCCAGCAGAGCAGAGGGAACAGCATTACAGAGAAAGGGAAATAGCAAATCCAAATCCCCAGGCAGGAGATGCATAGTGTGTACGCAGAACAGAGAGGAGGCCAGAAGGACTGGGGGGGCTTGGGGGCAGATGGCGCCATAGCGGTTAGACAGGTAGGCTGGACCAGGGAAGGGTCTGGTGTGGCGGGCAGGGAGCGGACACCTGGGGGAGAAAATAGAATCCAAAAGAGTAGGTTTCTCCTGGGGGCAACTGGAGGCCATGGCTGGGATCTGTTGAGAGCCTACTGTGTGCCAGATCTTTGTGCTTCGCCAAGCTGGCGTCCGGCCTGTCACTGCCTTCGCCAACACCCAGGACTGAGGCTGCTGGCCAGGCATGGCCTAGTCAGCTCTTCAGGGCAGCAGCTGCAAACACACTCTCCCTCGCTGCCTTCCCCTGAGCTGCAGCATTGCCTGGCCTGTGGGCCCCAGGCAGGGACTCTCATCTGAGACACCCCCCATTCCCCACACTGGGATCGAAGCTAGAAAGCATTCAGGTTCAAAAGGCCTGGTGCTCAGAGAACAAATTCCCTCACGTTCCGGGAATTTCTGCCACTTTGTTTCCTGATCTCCCATTCCAGGGGGGCTAAGCCCAGGTAAAGATGGACGGACGCTTGGTCTCAGGCTACTAGGACCCCATCCCCTAGAATTTAACTTGCACTTTCAGATGGGCACCTCCTTAAGTTGGGGCTCCCAATCCCACCAGAAACCTTTTTTTTTAAAGATTTTATTTATTTATTTGACAGAGAGATCACAAGTAGGCAGAGAGGCAGGCAGAGAGAGAGAGGGGAACAGGCTCCCTGCTGAGCAGAGAGCCCGATGCGGAGCTCAATCCCAGGACCCTGAGATCATGACCTGAGCCAAAGGCAAAGGCTTTAACCCACTGAGCCACCCAGGCACTCCCACCAGAACCTTCTAAAAAAAAAAAAATCTAGGTTCCCAGGACCTATGTCTGAATTGCCAGTTCAGACTTTCCCAGGGAATTCTGGATTCTTAATAAGTTTGTCTGTGCCTGGGAACCACTGTTCTAGAATAAATAACTGATAAGCCAGAGCATAGGACAGAGGGAAAAGCTGGAGGCCCTGGAAGTGGAAAGCCCTGGACTTAAATCCCAGCAGACCTACTGTGTGACCCTGCACAAGTCACTGAACCTCTCTGAGCCTCCCTTTCCTCATCTCTAGTGGAGAAATTGCACACAATTCCAGTCCCTCCACCCATCCCAAGAATTCTTTACAAGATATGTCAAGGCACCTAGTAGGTGCTTAATAGCAGCAGCTTTCACAGTTGTCTTTGAGGTATGTCCTTTTTGTGGATGTTTAGGCAGAAACCGCTGGCTTGTGCTGACTCTCCAAATGATCTCCAGGGCCCGCCAAGCTGGCCCCTTGTTCCTGCTCAGATGAGCATGCTGAAATCTCTCAGGCAGTTCTCCTTGACGCTGAGGGTGCCAGGCATGTGCTTTCCCCGGCAAAGGCAGAGAGGAAAAGATCTTTCTAGTGTCCCTGGTTGCCCCGTGGATGGGGGACAACCCCACTTACCCAGTCCGGATGGGCAGAGAAGGAGGGGCCTGAGGAAGGCTTAGAGAGAGGAAACAAGCCCCAAAGTGGGTCAGCGCGGCCCTGGACACTAACCCATTTCCATTCCCTCCTGCCCACAGGCCCGCCGGCCACGGGACTGTCATCTTGCATTCACTCTCCTGCCGGAGACTTTGACCCATTTTCTACCTCTTGGCAGCGCAGGGGGAGAGAGCTTTGAACAACCTAAGCGCACATCACGGGAGCTGCGGGGAGGGCTCTATGTTCATGCTGGATGTTCTCGGAGGATTTGTCACCCACATATCCTGACTTGACTCGGAGTGGGGATTATGGGGTGATCTGGGAGCACTATGGTAATCAAAACAATACAGGCTTTAGGGTAGCCAGAGGGGGCTTCTAGACCCAACTCCCCTACTTCCGAACTGCCTGGTCTTGGGCAATTGGCTTCATCCCTTCTGAGCCTGTTTCCTCATGCATGCAATGGGCGGTTGCAAAGGTTCAAGGAGATGGTACCTACCAAAATCCTTCCTAGGGCCTTGCTTGGAGGAATGCTCCACCAATGAGAGCTGAAATGCTTATTGTAGCTTAACAGAGGCTGAGAGGCCAGGCCTGGGAGTCAGCAGGCCCCGGGCTGGAATCCCTGCCCTGTCACTCCTCGTAGTGTGATTTGGGATAAGTGGCTTAGTTTTTCCCAGCCTCTGTTTCCTCATCTGTAAAATGGAGGTGCTCATCTCCCAGGCCTAGGGGGATCCCACACAATGATGTTTGTAACAGAGCCCCCTCAGGCATAGGAAAAGCACCCTCAGCCAGTGATAGTCATTCATAGTGATAATCGGAGTTTGGATGTGAATCCATTCACTACTTGTTTGTTAAGCACTTACCTGCTTGCGTGGCAATGGCCTCTGGCAGGGAAGAAGACGCCCAGGCCCTAGAGACAGAGCTTACTGACCAGTGGATGCACGGTCCCGATGTGGAATATGGCCCTACTCCATCCTCTGTAACCCTGAGTGAGGAACCTGGTTTAGTCCAATTCCTTTGCTCTCCAGAGGGTCCTGAGGACAGTGACGGACCCCAAGGTCCTCAGCCAGGGAGGGAGCCAGGTGCCCCAGTACACCATGCGGCCTCTGCATCATATCTGCGCCCTTAATGAGCCTTGACCCCCTCTCAAGTGGGCAGAGAGGAGCAGGGCTGTGAGCCTCTAAGCAGCCATGCATCCAGAAGCCATTGGCTGGCACCTGCGGCTTGGCTGGCTTCCCAGCTATCAGTGACCTAGTAACGCAACAGCCCCAGCTGCTGGAAACCAAGCTGTAGAGGCCACTTGACCTGACTGCCTGTCTCTCAGCATTTCTTGCGCCCGCACCTCCAGGATGTGAGACAAGGTTCTGCTAAGACCCAGGCCCAGATGGGCGGCCAGAGGCAGAAGCAAGAGCCCATAAGGGACCTGCTCCTGCGAGAGACACCCCCAGGCTATGAGGGTCAGGAGAGTCCCATTTCCCTGGGGTGCTGGGGACTTACTTGGCCCAAAAGCCCTCCCAGGAAGTGACCTGAGTCACCTGCTGGCCACATGCTGCTGAGATAGAAATCTCTCAGAACTCTGGCTGGGACGCCACTTGGAATTTGGAGTATTGTGGGAAAGGAACTAGAGACTCAGTTTTTGGACCCAAGTTTGTAACCAACCATGGTCCCTTACTCGCTGTGCCTCCATTTTTTCTACTGTAAAATAGAAACAATGATAATAGTGATCCCCCAGGGGTGGGGGAGTGTTGGGAAGTTTAAATGTTGGGAAGTTTAAATATATGTGAAGTGAGGAGAACAGGACACATAGCAAAGGTTTAATTAGTTAACTAATTATTTGAGAGAGTGAGAGAGAAGGGAGCACACAAGTGGGGGGACGGACAGAGCAAGAGGGAGAAGCAGACTCCTCACTGAGCAGGGAGTCCAACACACAGGGCTTGATCCTAGGACTCTGGGATCATAACCTATGCCGAAGGCAGGCGCTTAAGCGACTAAGCCACCCAGGCAACCCCTAGCAGAAGTTTACTAAGTGTCATCTGGTATTAATATTCAGAGTGAGCAGTCCTGCTGGTGGCAGGGGGTACAGACAGGTGAACTGTCAAGGAGTTACCCAGAGGAAGCCAGTATACGTGGCAGGTGCATTTGCTGTCCAGAATACATCTGACTCCTCTTGCTTTGACTCCCATGCTCTTGACCCCTCTGATATCTGCCACAGCTGTCCTCGCAGTCTCCCTCTCACTTTGTTCAAGGACATGCCAGAGCCTTTGCCTGAATGTGGGGGTGCCCATGGAGCTCATTGGGATCTCATGGACACGCAGCTCAGAAGTATAGGGGAGTCAACACCCTGGTCCCAGGCAACCCTTGACGAATGGGGGCCCAGACCTGATGGACAGCTGGGAGGACTTCTGTATACTCTGCAGAAGGTCCTGGTGGACTGGAGCTGCTGTTGCCACAATGGCAAACCAAATCACACAACCCTGCATTGGAGTATCCTTCCTGGCCTCCCTACCCCCACCCCCACTCCTATGTCCTCCATCACCTTTCACACAAACCACCTCAAGGAAATCCTGGCCTCAAATTCAGAGTTCAGGGGAACCTCGCTTAGGAGCATGGATTCTCCCTGACTGTGCCCTCTACACATGGTGTGACCTTGCATAGGGCCATGTCCCTTCTGGGTCTTTGTCTCTGTCCGCTCCATGGGTGGGTGAGGTCTTTGTGACTGTGACATGTGACCCCGGAGGGAATTCTGGGTATTCCTTGGGAGATCTCACCCTCCCCTTGTTCCTCTCCTCCCTGCAAGTCTTGAGGCCTGTCCTTCCCCCAACCTCAGGCTAAATCTCTCCCCTATCTGCTGTGGAATTCTCTCACCATCCGCCCTCTGTCTCACCCAGCACTGTGCAATGGCTCAGGAGCAAATGTCTGTCCATATGCATCACATGCACATGTTCACGCACACACCCGTGTGTGTTTAAGCCTTGCACCCACATGAACACCACATGCGCAAGTGCATGTGTGGGGATGTGCAAGCCCACTGTGCACATGCACACATATATGTGCACGCTTTCTCAATATCCACATTGCAGCCTAGGAGCTCTTATACAGTCATAGGCAGAGGAGGCTCAAGGTGCACACAGCCTGAACTGGAGCCCCACAGGTCATCTGTCTGCAATGCAGACCAGCCAGCCCAGGGAGAGCAAGGGGGGCATGAGGCGGCAGAGGTGCTGGAAAGGGGGGTTGATGAAGGAAGAGGAAGGAAGAAAGGAACTTAGTTACTGGTACCAGTAATTCTCCCCTCCCCTCCTCTCTCCCCTCCCCTCCCTTCCCCTCCCTCTCCCCTCCCTTCTCTTCTCTCCCCTCCTCTCCCCTCTCCCCTCCTCTCCTCTTCACAAGTGTTATCCCCTTTTATCCCCGTAACTGTGGGGTAGCGATTATAAACTCACTCTACAGACTAGGTGAAGTGGCAAAGGAGAGCAGACTCCTAGAGGCTCTGAAGTTCAAATCCTAGCTTCAGCACTAACAAGCTTTGGGAAAGGGCCTTGATGTCTTTGAGTCTCAGTATCCTCATCTGTAAAATGGAGCTAATGACTCCTACCTCTCAAGATTCTAGTGGATGTTAGGGGGAAAAGAAATAACATCCAAAGTGCTTTTGGCCCAGTACCTAGCATAGAAAAAATGGTTATAAATGAAGATTGTGATTATAACTAGGATGATATAGATGACAGTCAGAGACCATGGTCCAGACTCTCCCATCCTGTGCCCAAGATCCTCTCCTCCCTCATTACAGGCCCTTTGGTGGCACTGGTCAGCCCCTTGCCCTTGGGTCCCTAAGGTGGGAGGCAGCTTTCATGGAAGGCAGCTTGCCCTTGGCTCCCTAAGGTGGAAGGCACCACCAAGTGCACCCACTACTCAAAAGCAGAGTCTTGCAGTGTGGTACTGGCACAAAAACAGACACATAGATCAATGGAACAGAATAGAGAGCCCAGAAATGGAACCTCAACTCTATGGTCAACTAATCTTCGACAAAGCAGGAAAGAATATTCAATGGAAAAAAGACAGTCTCTTCA
>CM052799.1:46102701-46299502 GCA_028533885.1 Nasua narica
AAAAAAAAAAAAAAAAAAAAAAAAAAAAAAAAAAAAAAAAAAAAAAGCAGAGTCTTGGAGAAGGCAGTTAAGGTCATGAGAACCCCCCCTCCCAACCTCTCAGAGACAAAAATAAAGCGTGGAACTCTCAGAACCATTATGGAACTGTCAAAGGTATATGAAATCACTCCCGTGAATTATTAATAAGTCACGGGCCTAATCATTCAGTGACAGTATAAAAAGAGACAAAATGTTTATCAAGAGATAAAGAATTGAAAAAAACCAAAGAAAAGATGTGAGCTATGAGAATAGTTGGCCGTGAGTTTCCAGAACCAGGAGCCAGGAGTTAGGAGAAACCCAGAACCATAGTACATAGTATTTCAGGACCATGGAAAGCAGCATGAGTGGGAGAAAGGGGACCTCCTGCCACCATGGCTCCTCTGACCTGAGGCAGCAGCCCCAGCTGTCTGGATCTCCACTCCTGTGGCTTTTTTGCTCCAACTGCAATTGCCTTTGCCTAGACCACATTTGGAGCCGGCAACCCCATTGGCTGTGACCTCACCTCCCTAGATTCCTGCAACCCCATCAGCTTTGACCTCACCTCCCTAGATTCCTGCTCACTGTAGAAGCATGGAGCCCAGTGCCCCCTTTGTGGCAGAAGAGGCTGGGGGTGCAGCCTGAGGATAATTATCTTTCTCTGAGCAACTCTAAGTAACTAATCAGCTCCATGATGTTGACAGCTGTGACTGCTAATGGAGTTAGAAACTGTCAAACTGAAGGTAATAATTGTCTCCTTAAAAAAAAAAACTAGTTAATTAGCATAAGCAGGGCATAAATGGGCCAATATTCCTAACCTGAAGTGGGAGGCGAATATGAATTGTGGTGCCTTCAGGGACTCCAGGAGAGATATCAACACTAGCCAGGAGTTGGGGTCACCAGTTCAGAAGGAGAAGGAGAAGAGAGCAGGAAATGTGTGTGTGTTTGGGGCTCTTGCTGTGTGAGTTGTCCACAGGAGATGTTATTTTATGTAAAATGCACCCTTGTTTTCAAGGCATCAATGCTCATTTGGCATTTCTCCAATCCATCCTTTGATGTGTATTAACTGAGCACCTGCTGGGAAGGCAGCCAGGATTCATTCCTGGCAAAAAAAAAAAAAGGAAAGGAAAGGAAATTTAAGTTCACAGAGTGTGCTCCCCATCCTCCGAGCCCCTCATCCCTCTTCCCATTCCCAGAGAGATTTTCTGTCACTTGTGGGGTGAAGTGAGAGCTCACTCTAAGTTATACGTGCCTGGTAAGTGTTCCTAGGGGGCTCTGGGAATTGAAAAAAATCATCTCTCATGTCTCTCAAATCATGGCAGGTAATGACTCCCTGAGCTATGTGCCCTTCAGAGGAGAATGAATAGGGAGAGTGAAGACAGACATGACATCGTAGTAAAGCAAACACGCAGCACTTCCTGTGTGCTGGGCACTGACTAAGACTATACATACATTCATTTAATCCTCCGCACGACTCTATGAAATGGGTAGGTACCATTATCATCCCTATTTTATGGAGGAAGAAACTAAGGCACAAAACGGTTAAAGGACTTGCCGAAAGTCACTGTGCCGGTGAGTTCCAGAGCCAGGATTTGAATGCAGCCTAACTCCAGAGTTTATCTTTTGAAATCTCAATCTAAAAAGGGGGAATATGTTCAATGCCACCAAACATCCATAATAAAAGATAGGGGTAGCAGAAGGGAAGCAGCATATACTAAGCACCTAGAAAGTGGGAGGCACTCCGCTGGCTACTGAGGCCCCAAGGGAACTGAGACCTTGTCCCTGTGACCGAAGCACTTGCAGGTTGAAGCTGAAGAGTGACTGACACACACACAGCACTGGGCTCTTGCATAGTCACTCCACGGGCTCTGGGTTCTTTCGCTTCCCAGATGGGTGCCCTTGGGGAATGGTCTGCATTTGAGTTTCCCCCAGGCGCTCATCTTGAAACAAGGTTTTAAATTTAAATTGTTTACTGGGAGGCGAATATAGGAACCATCAATAGTGAAGGGAGAAAATATATTAGTTACCTATTGTCATTGCAGATTGTCCCAACACTTAACAGTGTAAAACAACAAATGCTTGTTATCTACTAGTTGCTAGGGGTCAGGAGTCTGGAAGTGCTTTTGCATGGCAGTACTGGCCTAGGGCCAGTCCATGAGGTTTCAGGCAAGGGTTCACTCCGAAGTTGGCTTTCATGGTTTTTGTCAGATCTGGATTCCTCACTGGCTGTTTGCTGGGGGCTTTAGTTCCTTATAATGTGGGCCTCTCCCCAGGACCGCCCTTGACATGGAAGCAGGCTTTCCCCAGAGTGAGCAATGGGGAATGGGGTGGGGAGCAGGGGGCTGGGTGGAGAGATCAAGAGGGAAACCGCGGTGTCTTTTATAATCTAATCTCGGACACGACATCACTTTTGTCTTATTGTGTTGGCCACACAGACTGCCCGCTGTGGACAGCTAAGAGCTTAACCCCACCGGCGGACCCTGGAGAAGAGTGTAGAACTTGCCTCAGCATCATCTCAACCTAAGCATGAAGACTCTCACCCGTCATCGCTTGAGAACTGCTTCCATGGCATTAAATCCAGCATTTTCAGCTTGCTCTGTGCGCTGGGTAAGCATGATGAGGGATGATGCTCTGATAGAAACTACTGCAGTAGTGACTTTCGCTTGCCTGCGATTCCTTAGGTGAGGGTGACAAGAGCACGTAGAGGACACAGTGACTGGGCACTGCTTGTGCCTGGCAAATGGCAAGTGTTCAATAAAGCAGGTGATGCGGCCAAAGTGGTCGTTCCGATGGATGATTGTAAGGATGAAGGAGATGATGTCAACACCGCTCTAGTGAAATCCTGGGTTCCTGACTCCCATTCGTGTACTCTTTCCAGCTCAGCACATCATTTCCCAAACGCCAGACAACCACACTTCAGGTCTCAGTGCTCTGCAGCTTAGAGGAGCCCAGAGGCAAACTGCGGGTGGGAGCAGACGATTTCAAAAGTACCTGCCAACCTCAGCGTCCATGACAAGCACAGGACTCAAGGGAGCCCCACGTGGGATCACCTTGGATAGCTCCCAAAGGCGTGGTCCTGACACCGCCTTTCCCGGTTTGATCCCCAACTTGCTAGCAATGCCTCCAAAGTAGTAATATGTCTTGAGGCCCTCCTGCATGTCACTAGTTTGTCTGAACACAACTACATAGGGGCAGAGGCCAGGACTTAAAGACCAAGAATCACTGTCTTGGATAAGGTGTCCTTTCTCTCTGCCTCAAGTTCCTCACGTGTAACAAGGGAGCACAGTTGGTTTGTCACGGGCAATGACATGGTGAAATGATTTAATGCTCTTTTGTCGCTGTTTTGAAATTCTCGATATATTTTTTTTAGATTTTATTTATTTATTTATTTATTTGAGAGAGAGACAGAGAGAGCACATGTGGGTTGGCTGGGGCAGAGGGAGAGGGAGGAGCAGACTCTATGCTGAGTAGGAAGTTCGGGGTGAGGTGGCGCTGGATCCCATGACCTGCGCCGAAAGCAGACGCTTAACTGACTGAGCCGCCCAGGTGCCCCTCTCAATAATTTTTTTCACAGGGATATGGGCATTTTCTTCTTTGTACTAGGTACCAAATATCACTGAGCCAGTCTTACAAGGGACTGATCATCATGGCACCTCCCTCAGCTGGACATGCCCTATTCCCCGCTCCAGGTCCACTCTCCAGCCTTCTCCACCCTGCCCTGTAGCCCAGGAGGCTGGCCTATGAGGACTATGAGGACCATCAGGCTCCCAGGTCCTCTGACACACAGTTGTATTCAGCCAACGGGAGGCCCTGGTAGGAGACGAGAAGGAAAGGAAAGCAAAGGAGCTCAAGTCCAAGGGCTTGCTACCCATCCCCCAGTGGGATGTTTTCCTTGGGCTCCCTCCCTGCAGGGTCATTTCAGATTGACGGCATTCTTGAAGCCATAGTCCCTCCCACTCTTGCCTGGGGCTATCTCCATTCTCTTCAGGTTCCAGTAACATCTTCCACTGATCCATTTAGGCCCCTGGTTGCTGACCTCGGGTGCTTCGTTATCTTTTGTTGGTTTCCCTGGACCTTTTGCTAAACTCTCCAGGATTTCCCCATATGTGTGCATCTTCTCTTTCACACCAGGACCAGCCCGTCGCACTGTCCCATGGGATTGCTGGGAAGGCTAAGAAGAACCCCACACATGGCGCACTGGACATGGCCGCAGGTGCACAGTAAGCACTGACAAAAGTTCACTGTTGTCACTATTGATTATGTAGCTCCAAAGGCCAAAAGCTCTTCATCATCCTGCCACAACTCTTCCAAAACACGCACAAACACACATGCACATACATACCGCTCCACTGAAAACAGTTCATTTGGTGGAATATGGACAACCAGAGAGTGCTCTCTAGAGGTTTCTGGCTCTGGGAATGAACCTTGACATAAATTGCTCCAGGGACCTCTCGCTTCCAGCCCATGGGCTCTAGGGTAGTCTCTGAATCTCATCTCCCTTTCTTTCCCCCATATTCCCTCTAAGACATCCAGCTAACCAGCTGGTCTGTGGAGGCTTCACTACCTCACCCCACCCCCACTCCACCCAAGGCTTGGGTCTCTGCAGCCTTGAAACCTCCTCTGCGACACATAAGCTCTGCTTGGAAAGACAGAAGCCAGGACTTGGTTTCTCTCTCTATTTGGATGAGCCAATCATCTCTCAGCTCTATTGGCCCTTTCCAAGGGTAACTGGGAGAACTTACAAGACCAGGAGTTATAAAAATACCTCTACATTGTGACAAGATGCTGCAAGCACCACCAGCCAAGGGTGCCAACTGACCCTTGCTATTTCCCAGAGCAGTGTTAGGGACCCTCAGAGGGCATATTCAGCTCCCTTCCCTGGGGTCCAGATCCACCAGACTCCCAACAATATAGGTCCCCAAAGCCTGGAGCCACCCTGTTGTCCCAGAGACATATGTGTCTTGTTCTCCACTGCGTCATTGGATCCTGACACATGGGGTAGGGGCTCCATAAATGTACGCTGAGTGAATGAATGAACACTTGAGTCCATAAGCTGTTATAAGAGCCAGATGAACTCTTCCCGTATTTTAGGACCAAACTATTTCAGACAAGGTCTCCTTTCATATAGGGCATGAGGATGTCCTGGAAGAATCCCTCCACAAAGCATTTTCCTCCCAGTGGCCTTTCGACTCAGCCAAGTGTACACTACCCTGACCTGTGACAATTCTAGTTGGAGGGAAGAAAATCCTCAACTACTTTAAGTACTTCTCCCTCTCTCATGCAGCCCCATTCCTGACCAGGAACCCCATTGTGAGGGCAGGTAGAATTTCAAAGGAAAACTCCAAGGGCACTTCTGAGAAAACCGCAGAGACAACTCTTGGGATGGAGAGTCTTGGCTGGGCTGGCAAAGAAAAGATGGCAGATGTTCCCCATGGAGACCACCCCTGCCAAGAATCCACCTGCCTTGAGCTGACTTTTCCCAGAAACAAACCTTGAGAAAAGGATTCGAATATAAGCAGTTTATTTAAGGCTGACCCAAGGAAGCACTGGTAGGGCCTAGGGAAGGCGGAGAGGGGAAGGCTCATTACTGAGTAGGTGACCAATGTGAGTAACTGGGGACGATCCCCCCAGCACAGAGCACACATCAGCACCATCCCATGGAGGGGCAGGAAGCTGGGTATCCATCCCACTGCCATCCCTCATTGGCCAAAGTTTGCTTCCAGGAGCAAGAAGTTCTAGAGTGTCCAGCCTGTCCAGCATGGCCAAAAGAAAACACTTGGCTGGAGAGGTACAGGGCCTTTCAGGGGGAACTACCCATGCTGCCATCACCTAAAATGCACCATCAGTCACCCCACCACAGGACAGAGCCTTCTGTGAGGTGTGTCTGGGTCACTACTGAATCCAAGGGTCTGTGTCGCTACCCTGTGCGGAGCTTTATCCCTTACAGACCCACCGCCACAGTGTTCACACAACCTCGTGAGGCTGGAGGGCCAGCCATCTGCACTTCACAGATGGGTAAACCGAGGCATAGAGCTGACATCACTATCTCAAGGTCTTCCAGCTGGTATGTGAACAAAACAGATGAAAACTCCTACTCCGACATCGCTTAAATTTGTGGAGAAGAAGACAGACAATAAACAAAACGGATAAGTAGAGTGTATAGGG
This sequence comes from Nasua narica, assembly GCA_028533885.1. Lineage (NCBI taxonomy): Eukaryota > Metazoa > Chordata > Mammalia > Carnivora > Procyonidae > Nasua > Nasua narica. The sequence goes on from CM052799.1 coordinate 46,108,882, forward strand.
CTTTTAAAGCCGGCAAGCTCTGAAGCTCTGTGTGAGTGTGTGGAGGAAAATAAAGGAGATATATATATATATATATATATATATATATATATATATATATATATATATATATATATAAAATACAGGAGTTATATATATGTGTAAAATGCAGGAGCTATATATATGTGTAAAATGCAGGAGCTATTTATAAAATAAAGGGGATTAGGAATACTGGGGGAGCAGTACAAAATGAACAAGGCAATCAGAGAAAGTTTCCCTGAAATCTCGGCCTTATGCCAGGGCTTGTGGGAAGAATCCAAGTGAGGGAACCGAGTTCCAGGTAGAGGAAAGGCAAGTATGAACTGCGGAGGTGAGAGTCTACCTGAGTGTGGAGACAGGAACCTTCGGGAGGCTAGTGTAGGCTCCCTGACCAGGAAGCGGGCTTCTCAGGGGACAGGGCCGTGAGGAGAGGTCACACAGGGCCTCGCAGGCCCTTGCAGGGACTTAGATTTCCACTCTGAGGACCACAGTGGCTTCTGAACCAAGGGGAGCCAGTCTGACTTAACATTCATCACCATCCCAAGGAGGAGCCAGTCTGACTTAACATTCAACACCATTCCTCTGCAGACAGGCTTGAGAAGAGAACAAAGTAGTGTGTGAATGAGTGAGTGAGTGAGTGAATGAATGAATGCATGAGTATCCTTGTACCTTCTCACAGATCGGTCCTGCCCTCTTCCTTTATGGAGAGGCGGGAAGGAAGCAAGAGAGGCCGAGAAGCTGCTGGAAGCCTGGGCGGCAGGCGAGTCTGGAATGCAGGCCCTGCAGTCAGGCAGCTGGGCCTGGCGGGAAGCTGATGGTCTTCGCTGTGTTCCCAGCTGCCCCCGCCATCCCTGTGTTCTCTCCGCCAGCGCCACCTCAGGGAACTGGTGTAATCACGGACATGAAAGGGAGCTCCATGCAGAGAAGATGATCCCACATCTTGTGACAACTGTTTTCCCTCCGAATGCGCCTTTCAACAGGCCCCAGGCCGTCCCTGGCAGCCCTTCTCATCCTCATCCAGCCCCAGGCTGGTGGCCCCTGGCAGCAGGCCGAGGGCTGACCATTTGCAGCCAGTAGGAGAAATGACAACGCTGTTGCTGAAATAGTAACACTGGGAGGCAGGCACCCCTGCTCTGAAGGAAGGGGGCTCACAGCTGCCTGGGAAGCCTGGGTAAAGATGGGGCCACAGAGACCCGAAATCCCCAGCAGAGCAAGGGCTCCTTTGACTCAGATGTTGCCTCCCTGCCCCTCCCCCCACTCTCTCTGCCTTTAATTGTCAATTGGGAAGGTTGAGAGAGAGAAAAACAAGGAACTGAAGCTCAAATGGGAAAAGGATACGGGAAGGAAGAGACAGAAGAGTGGAAAAGAAGAAAAGGACAGAAGACCCCCCAGCTCTGGGCAGACACATTGCCAAAGATTTTGGTGAAATTTGTGATTTCACTTAGTCCATACAACAGCCCTAGGAAGTAGGCCTAGTTCACAGATGTGGAAAATGGAGCCCAGAGAGGTTAAATCACCTGCCCAAAGACACAGAGCTGGGGTTCTGTGTCCTACTGCTGACCCTGCCTGCATGTAGTAGTCTGATGGACGGTGCATTCTGAGCCTGGTTCCCTGGCAGGCTGAGGGCCAGCCAGCCTGGGCTCCCCCTGGGCCCCAGTGAGTAGTGGAGCCTGAGAGAGGGAAGGACGCTAGGTGAAGGGCTAGTGGTCTCAGTTCCAAGCACCCTGGCTTTCCCACTCAGCTACCAGCCATGGGCTGGGCTACACTGCGGAGTCAGAGGACTGAGACGTCATGGAGCTCATGGGTTATCAGTTCCGGGGGCACACACGACCAAAACCCAAGCTGGAAGTTTCCAAGTACTCCCAAACTCCTTTGATCTTCAACAGGATTTGACCTAAGTCTATCCATTTTCTTCCCCATTCCCAGAGCACCTCTCCATGATAGGCTCTGTGCCTGATCCTGGGGCTATAGTTGTGAGTAAGATGGGGTCTCTGCCTTCAAGGGGCTCTTTGCCAGGCTACAGGGGGAGGCAGGTAGATACACACACATATGGAGATAAAAGTTTACAAGTGCCTCTCAGGCCATCTTTTCAGATCTGAGTGGAAACCCAGAAAGGGCTCATTGGAGAAAGTAGAGTGGGCTTTGAAGCATAATTACAAGTGTTCTCAGACCAAGAAGAGAGGCATAGGCATTCCAGAAAGAGGGAAGAGCCTGAGCCAAGGTCCAGGAACATGAAAGGTCATGATGTGGCCAGAGAATCGCCAGGAGACCAAGGCAGAAGGAACAACTTCCGAGGTATCTCGAGGTATCACATCTCTTCCTTTCTCTTCTAACCACATAGTCTCCAAAAGTCCTCTCTGCTGTTAGAGTGCGCCCACTCTGCACTCAACTTACATTCCTCAACTGGTCATTTGCCCGGTATTGGGGATCCCACTCCCAATCCCCCCAAAAGTATACAAGTACTCATTCAAATAAAACACCTCTCTTCCTGGGGAGAAAATGAGCTTCTGAGAGTGTAGGATTTTCTGCACATGGTTACCCAAGAGATAGGAAAATGTTATTTCATTCAACTGGTGAACAAGAGCAGGGGAAGAGGCCACCATTCTAGCTGGGGAGGCTGGATGGTTTATCTTGTTATGGGAATGGATTAGAGTGCAGGGAAAAGTGATGAATGGAAAGGAGAGAGAGGCTGGGTCCAGATTAAGAAGGCCAAGAACCCGGGCTGAGCTGCTGACATGCTGCTAAGGGCAGGGGATGCTGGGGGCAGTTAGGCCAGCCTTGGCCCTGGGTGGCTCAGCCAGGGGCCACCCTGGGCTTGCCTGGGGTGAACACAGAGTTGGCATTCAAAGCTGTCAGAAGCAATTAATTCATCAACAGCACAGCCCACGGGACACCTGGCTCTGAATCAATGATTCATTAGTACCCAGATTCTGATTGGGCCACAGATGCTAATTCAAGCCGTCTGAATAAAGGGCTGTCTCTTGAGACCTCTGCCTCACTCCCCCTGGCAGGGCACACACTCAGGGCCTAGAGGAGGTGAGCATGGGTGTGGGCTCTGGGCTGCCAGCAGCCCTCCAGGGTGAGAACAGAGAACAGACTCATGCTTGACAACTCTTGAGAGACAGACCCCAGTGGTACTTACAGAGGATCAGGCTCAACCCCTGCCATTTTACAGATGGAGAAACTAGGGTTCAACAAGATGCAGGGACTGTTCAATGCCACTTAGCACGAAAGTGGCAGAACTCAGACTTGACTCCAGGCCAGAGTCCTTCCTACTCTGTCCCTTTGTCTCCCAGCCCCTGAGGCATGTGTATGTGCCAGCCACCACTCCAGGCAGGTGGGGGGGAATAAAAGACCCTGGCCATGGCTCTCAGCCCAACTGCAGGCAGATAAAGGAGGCCTTGCTGGGAGGGCAGCCATCTCATCTTATTCAACTCCACATCCTAACCCCCACCCCAAGGCCTGCAACCGCGAAGATGCGTAATAAAATGTAGAACAAATCCATGAATGAGTGAGCTCAGTCATGCCACAATGTGAACAGGTGTACAAGCTGCTCTGTGAGTTTAGAAGAGGAAGAGATCAAGAAAGGCTTCCTGGAGGAAGGAGCATCAGAAGTGGGCCTTCAAGTAAAGAGGCATAGACTAGCCCTGCCTGGGGCTTCCCTAGGCACCTTCTCATTTTATCTTCACAGTAGCACCCCAGTGATAACCACAGCAATAATTATGCCCATTTTACAGATAAGAACATTGAAGCCTGGTCAGGGTAGGTCCTTCACTCAAAGTTCCACAGTCAGGAAACAAAAGAGTTGGGACTTGTTGAAGTTCATCCTCTCGTCAGTATCTGGAGGCCCGGCTCAAACACCCCTGCCAAAGGAAGTCTTCCTAAACTCTCCTAGGGTATGGCCACTCACTCCTTAGAACCCCATGTCACTCCATCTCAGGATCACATTTGCCTTCTTCTTCTGTTGGCTCCAGTCAGCTGTGTCCAAGGTGGGGTTCATCATGGCATCACCAGCCTGGGAACCTTACAGCCTAGTTGCCACCCACACATGTTTGCCAAGGGGACTTTAATCTGATGGAAGCTAAGATCACAGAGTGCGGCTGTGAAGAATCCATGAGCAGACATTTATGAAGTGACTGGCCCGCTTACCACAGGGAGAGGCCACTGCTAGGCTGCTTACTGTTACTCGGATTCGCTCAGCCCCCTTCCTGGATTCAAAGCATTTCCTGCCCCCAAATAGGGGCAGACCAGAGAAGATCACATAGCCACATAAGGCGCAAGGTCCATTCCCATCTCCCTGGCTAGTGCTCCTTGGCCTTCCGAAATCTCACCATTCACTCATGGCTGGGTTCTGCATCCTTTGGTCACATAAAAGCCCTTCTTAATAATAATTCAACCACAACCCAATCACAGAAGCCCAAATCTGTTGCCTTTTCATCCTGTCTCTGTCCTGTCCCTGCATGCCAGACTAGCCTGGAGTGCACTGAGGTATGTGTGAGCCCACCTGTGTGTGTGAAGTGTACAAGCCCAGCAGGAGTGTGTGTGTGTGTGTGTGTGTGTAACTATTGGTTCAGTCAGCAAAGGCTGTGCTATGCTGCTGTAACAAATGGCCCCCAGATCTCTGTAGCTCTTAGCAGCAGAGATTTATTCCCCAGCATCTCCCACTTAATTCACAGGTTAATCCAATGCTTCCCACCAACTGCACCCTGAACCAGGAGTAAATGGGCAGCCTCCCCCTGGAATGCTGCTGCTTGCCGTGGCAGAGGGAACAGAGAACATAAGGAACCATGGGTGGGCTCTGAAAGTTCCTGCCCAGGAGTCACACACAGCTCTCCCACTTTCCTTTCATGGGCCAGAGCTGGTCACATGAGCGGACCTGACTTCCACAGGATGGGAAGTGGAGCCCTTCCCCAGTGAGAGCTAAGAAATCTGTGAACAAGAAGATAGTCTACCCCACTGTGATTCTAGTGTGTTGTGCAAAGTCAGTTCAAATGAGCGTTTGCATCTTAATGGGTATCAGTTTGTGTGAGAAAATGCAGGTGTGCCAACTTACCTGTTGGGGTGCTTTGTGTTCAGAATGTAGACAGGGGTAGGTTGGCATTTCTAGACATAAAAAAGTGCTTAAGAGGTGTGTACAAGAGCGTGTGGATGAATGGACAAATGTGAGTGTGTGTATGATGGAAGAAGTGGGGTCAGGGGAGTGTAAACGTGTGGGGGGTGTTCATGGGTGTCCACATGTGTGCGTGTGTTATATGGATATGCAAGCGTGTGGGCACATGTGCACGTGAGAGCATTGTGTGTGCATGTGTAAACATGCAAATGTACCAATGTGTGTGTGCACACTCACCCTAGCCACATCACCATCTGAGTCTGTTTATACATATGCTGAGTGCCCCCCAAACTCACACCTAAACATATGCTCCCTTCCACAGGGAAGAGGCTCTCGCAGATGGGAGGTGAGATGCTCAATTTCCCAGCTGATGATTTAGCAGATTCATTCACCCCTCATTTGTGGCCATCTGTCACCTTCCACACAGTGGCTGTCTCTACCTGGCCTGCACAATGTGGCTGCAAAGGAATGCTGGTAGGACCAGAAGATGGGCATTCTGCCTTTAGCTCCAGAGAATGGAGTTCCCCTCCCAACCCAGGACTGGTTTTCTTGGAGCTTCCTTAGGGGATGGGATCGCAGGAGGGGGCATCCCAGAGCAGTCCCCAAGGGTAGAAGGGAATTGGGGGTCTCCAAAATGCTTGGACTCCCCCAAACCTCCAGCAACCTTTCCCTCTCCCAGCTCATCCCCCCACCCCTCTAGGGAGCCCCAGCCAGAACAAACCAGACCCTAATAATTGCTGAGAGTCACCTCCTCTGGGTGCCGGTCCGATGCCAGGCTCTGTGCTAAGTGATTTATATGTATGGTCTCATTTAATCCTCACAAAACCCAAGAGACAGGTGCTACTCGCCTCCCTGTTTGATAGGAAGGAAACAGACACAAAGAGCTGTCCAAGCTTTCACAGCCCACTTGTAACAAAACTGGGTCTTATGCTAACTTCTCCCTGTTCAGCTCTTCTAGGTGAGTCTAGGGCTGCTCCAGGTCAGCTCCTCCAGGAAGCTGTCCCAATTCACAGCCTGGAGGGCTCGGGCCTGGGCCTATGGCTGAAGTAGCCCTCAGCGTGGATGCTGGGGAAAGGAGATAGAGCAGAGACTGCACGACACCCCATCTTCTTCTCTGGCAACCACCCCACCCCTTTGGGGAAAGACCATCCCCTTGGACAGGCCACTCCCCCTTGGCCCTGCCTTCTGATTCTAACACCTCCTTGAAGTGAATCTTCTAAGCCCATAGCTGATTTTGTCATGTCCCAGCTAAAACACTGCTTGGGGCCCCACCACCCTCACGATGAAGTCCAGTCCCCCCAACATACTGTATCAGGCCTACTTGTCTAGCCTTATCACTCCAATCTCCCTTCCTCTCTTACTTTGAGTTCCTCACTGACACTCCTTCATCTCTAATCCTTTGCATACATAGGGCACTCATGGCTAAAGAAAGAGCAAGTGAAAGGCCCTGGGGTAGGAGTAGGTTTGGCACATTTGGTTTATGCCCAGGTACTTGGAGGATAGAGAGCTGGGGGAGGGGAGGGTTCAGAGAGGTAACAAAGCAATTCCTGAACATTTTAAAATTTTGCCCTTGAATGCTCTAGACAGCATCCTCCAGAAAACCTTCTCTGGACTGTCACCCCTTATACCTCTGAGCTCTCCCAGTCCCTACCCTGATGACCCAAATCAGCTCTTGGCCCCTTTAAGATGGAGGAGTCTCCAAACCCCTCCTTTGTCTTACTCAGTGGATGGTAAAAACATTTTACAACCGGGCCTTCCTCCAGTCCTGGGTCCCAGAGTCAGGAAAGCGTCTGCAGGATTTGGATAGGTCCCAAACAGGACAGTTGTCCTCCACATCAGCTCCAGCTCCAGTTAGCAGGTCTCTGGGGAGTCAGGCTGGACCGGCTGGGCTATGAGGCTTGGTTATTTATGGATTTCAATTTCCCCGGCTCCCTGTGACTCCCAGGAGCATCCTAGGGAGGCTGAAAAAACATATTTGTCTGGGCCTAGAAGAAAAATTCAACTGTCAAATGAATCAAACATCCCCAGAAGGACCCATGGTTATTTCAGTATCTGAGGGACCAAGAGAGACAGTGCAAAGAGCTCTGGCCGGGAGTCAGAAAACCTGGGTGCTAGCTCTGGCTCTGCCCCAATTTTAGACTAGCCCTACTCTCGGCCCCAGTTTATATCTCAATAAGAGGTGAAAGAGATTGATCTTGGTCAGGGGTTGACATTTTGTAAAAGTACATATAGTAAATATTTTGGGGTTTGTGGGCTACAGGGTCTGTGTCACAACTACTGAACTCTGCCCTTGTAGTGCAAAATAGTCATAGACAATATGGAAACAAATGGGCATGGCTATGTTCCAATAAAACTTAATTTATAATAAAGAGGTAGTAGGCCAAAACTTGGCCCATGGACCATAGATTACTTACTCCTGATCCAGGTGACCCTCCAATTATACCAGTCAGGACAATTTAGGTTGCAGGCAACAAAATCCCAATGCATGCGGGCTTGAGGTAAACATTGTCTAAGGGAGGAAGGATTACTGTCTCAGGTAGAGAAACATCCTGGGTAGACTTCAGGCATGGCTGGATCCAGGGGCCCAGATGATATCTTTAGGACTCATTATGACTGAGTTTCACTCTCACCATCCCTTGCCTACAGTTGCCTCTACTTTGGCTATGATTTTATTTTATTTTTTTTAACATCTTAATTTAATTTTATTTTTTTCAGTGTTCCAAGATTCATTGTTTATGCACCACACCCAGGCTGTGATTTCAGACAGACACTGTTCTTGTGGGAGCAACATGGCCGTTAAAGCAAAAGCCCTAAGATTCACTCTGATTGGAGCAGCTTTGGTGATGTGCTCCTTCCCGAACCAATCACCCAGGTGAGGTTGATGTAGTTCCTCCAGTAGGCCAGGCTTGAGTCATGTGCTCATCTCTAGAGCTGGAGATGAGTCCAGTCCCACCAAGTTTATATGAGCTGGCAGGGGTAGAAGTGTGGTTCCCCAGAAGGAATTTGGGGTAGTAGATGGGCTGTACATGCCTATAGTGGCCTTCATGTGAAATAGAACAGCTCTGTCCTCTGTGTGGACATAGTCACACACTTTGGCTTGGCTTGCAAAGCACAGACTGTATTTCAGACCCACTTGCCCCCATGGTGGAGTGTGATGAAAGACATGCACCACAGTATATGAAGCAGACATATAGTCAGAGTGGACATCACAAAATGTCCATGTGGTCCTCCAACAGACAGTTGGGGGTTCTTGATGTGGGACTTATATTCAGGGTTTCTCCTCAAGGTGTCATCATTCTTCCTTAGATAAGCTCTTAATCCCTACCCCACTCTCTCTCCATCCAACCCCCACCACACACCACCACCGGATTAATCTTCCCATATCTGCCAAGTCACTCCCCTGCTCAAGAACATTCCTTGGCTCCCAGTTGCCATCAGGACAAGAACTTCATGCTCTAGTCTGATGCTCAAGCCCACAAGATCTCACCTCACTTTTCCTTCTCAGTCTTTTCTCTTCTAACTGTCTATGCTGGACTAAGAGTCCAAGACTTGAGTTGGCACCAATGTTCTAGTGAACAGTGACCTTGTGTGACCTTGAACAAATTTCTGTCTTTCTGGGCCCTCAGCCTCCTCATCTTTAGATTGTGGATTACAATGGCTATGTCTTGAAAAATGTGAGCCAAATATTCTATAAATAAGAAGGATTATTTTAGCTTGAGTTGCTCTAGGCCTCCCCAGCTTATGGGTTCAGATGGGGCTCTGGAAACAGTCCTAGTTTCTTTTTCATTGGCTCTACATGCCCCTTCATGTGGGCCCTATGACGTCTCCTCAGTGCTCACCAGCCAGCCAATCAGTGGCAGTCACCTGTGGCATCCACTGCGTTCTTCCTCTCTAGCAGCCACACTGGCTATTGCCTGCAAGGCTGTCTGCAGCTGTCCTTGCTGATGCCTGGGCCCAGGGTGCTGTCCCCACGTGTCTCTCAAGCTGCTGGATAGGTGCTGCAGGCACAAATGGAACAAGAAAGTGCCTTCTCTCCTTCTCCATCACACCTGCCCCCAAGCCTGGGCAGAGCTTCATGGACCCAGAGCCTCATGGGGACCCCTATGGAAGGGACCCCTTCCAGCTTCCATGGGAGCCCCTTCCTCCTGGCCTATAGACCATGGTGCAGAGAACTGAGGGGGTCTGTGAACTTGCTTGGATAAAGCATCACATCTTTATGTTCATTAATTCCCTTCCACTACGAATGAAGGTAACAAACCACAGTTACGTTGGCTGTACCTGTGCCTTTGTGTGACCAACAGAAATCACACGTATGGCTCACAAAAATTAACACAAAATGGATCATAGATTTAAATGGAAAATGCAAAATCATAAAACTCCTAGAAAATAACAGACAAGGAAGTCTATATACTTTGGGAATGGTTTTTAGATATAATACCAAAGGCATGATCTAAAATGCCTTCAGTGGGTGAATGGACAAATAAACTGTGAAAAGTCCAGACAATGGAATATTATTCCACACTAAAAAGAAATGAGCTAACAAGCCAAGGAAAGACATGGAAGAATCTTAAATACATATTACTAAGTGAAAGAAACCAATTTGAATAGGCCACACACTATATGATTCTAACTACATGGCATTCTAGAAAAGGCAAAAAGTATGGGAGAATTAAAAGATCAGTGGTTGGGACGCCTAGGTGGCTCAGTTGGTTAAGCATCTGCCTTCGACTCAGGTCATGATCTCAGGATCCTGGGATTGAGCCCCTCATTCAGGTCCCTGCTCAACAGGGAGTCTGCTTCTCCATCTCCCTCTTTGTTCTCTCTCAAGTAAATAAATAAAATCCTTAAAAAAAAAAAAGCTTAAAAAAAAAGATCAGTGATTGATAGGGCTTGGGGAACGGGGGAGGGATGAAAAGGCAGAGCAAAGGATTTTTAGGGCAATGAAACACTCAGTATGGTCCTATAACGATGGATACATGTCATGATACATTTGTCCAAATCCATAGAATGTACACCACTTACTGAACTCTAAGGTAAACTGTGGTCTCTTGGGTGACTATGATGTGTCACTATAGGTTCTTCAATTGTAGGAAATGTACCCTCTGATGGGAGATGTTGGCACATGTGTAGGGGTGGGGAGAATGTAGGAATCGCTATACCTTCTTCTCAGTTTTGCTGTGAACCTAAAACTACTCTACAGAAAAGTCTTTTTTAAAAAAAGCAAGTGGCAGAATGATAACTAGAGTACGATGCTATATTTAGAATATAAGTGCACTCACAAAAAAAACCATTGTTACATGTTTTCTAGGTATATATAGATGTATGCAACTGGAAAAGGAAAAGTCTAGAGGACACGCCGCACACTCTTCATGTTGTATCTGGGAAAAGAGGAAGAAGAAATGAAGATCAAGTGGTTGATCAAAAGGTCTTAAGTATCGTAATAGTTTACAAGGAGTGTGGTCGTTAATAATATTTTTTACGAGGAAAAATGAAGAACAAAAGAAGGAAAGGAAGGAGAGTGAGGTAGGAAGAGAGACCAGGGAGGTACAAGGGCAGAGAGAGGGTCGGGGAAAAAATGAGGGCTGAGAGGCTGCAGGGGTGGGGAAGCAGGTTGCAGAAACCCTTTGCAGCCCCCTCTCTCCACATCTGCCAAGATCTCTCCAGCGCCACCAGTCTGGGCAGACAAGCTGAAATCCCAGGGCTCTGCAGTGTTCTCTCCCATTAAGATGTCAACTCCTCTCCTAGCCCCCTACCGGCCCCAAGCCCTGGCCCCCTGCAGAGGCCTTTATTTCTCTTATCAGAGAGAACCGGAAAGGACCACATGGCTGGCCCCATGCCTGGCCCACTGATTGCAAATTGTTTCTGAAGGCGTGTTTAGCAATGGGTTTTCCCTCTCCCAGGACTATTCTAGGAATGTCAATAGCTTCCGTTTGGAATAAAAATGCTGAATCCATTTTTCTCATAAATACTGATATTGTGATTAGCTGCCATTCTGATGGCAGATAATGAAAGTAGAGCATACATTTGCTGCTTCTAGATCTCCTAAGATAGAGATGTGTAGGTGCCACAAGACCTGATTGGGCATCTGCTCTGCACCAGGCTTTGAGTCCATGCACTCCTTCCACTTCTTCTGGGTCATCATGGCTATGTCTACAGATAGGAATAAACTCTGGCCCAGTGACATCATCCACTCTCCAAGTCCTAGAATGAACTGAGGACTTCTGTCTCCAAGACCAGAATTCACATCTCTACACCCAGCTGCCCATTACTCTTGGACAGCAGAAATTTCAGAAGATGAGTAAGATGAGTAGACTCAGGGTAGTGCTCCCTGGCTCACCCCAGTCAGGCATTAGCCCACCCCTTCCCCCATGGAGAAGACACGGTGTATTACCATAACCCTGGGCTTGACCTTTCCCAGGGACTCTGGCCAACCTCCTACTCCTTCACCTGCATCTCTGCCTGGGGGCTTCCGCACCACACCCACGAAAGCTACTTTGCCACAAGCTCATTGGTCCAGAAGTGTCAGGAAATTAGCACCATTAGAGCAGTCCTCAAACAACGGCTGTCAGAAGTGGGTGTGTGTATACCCCAGCTCCCTCTCCTTTCAGGTGGGGTGATTCTGAGGTGCATGTGCTACACTCTTTCCTAGAGCTTCCCCCTGGAATTGAGTACCAGTTGCCCACTGGCCAGTGGGCTGGGTCATGCATTCCATGCTGGCTGCCTTCCCTTCCCAATCCCACATCCCACTTCCTTACTGCATCCTTGAGTTTCCCAAATAGACTACTTGCTCTCAAGACCTTGCCTGGGGGCTTCCTCTGGGGAAACTCAAACAAAGAGCCCCTTGGAAGCCAAGATCCAGATACACTGTAACAAAAGCTTCAGTCACCAGCCCCAGATCTCTCAGCAGGAACTTCCCAAGACTCAAATCTGATCACATCCTTCAAGGCTCCCTAGGTTAAGTTCAAGCTTTTTCGGTTTTGTTTTGTTTTGCTTTGTTTTGTTTTTGATTGAGGTACAATTGACATATGGCATTATATTAATTTCAGGTACAACACAATGATTTGATATATGTATTTATTGTGAAATGACCACCACAATAGATCTAGTTATTGTTTGTCATTACACATAGTTACAAACTTTTTTCTTGTGATGAGAATGTTTAAGATCTACTTTCTTAGCAACTTTCAGATACTCTTTACAGTATTATTAACTATAGTTGCCATGCCCTACATTTCACCCCCATGACTTAACTACTTGATAACTGGAAGTTTGTACCTTACCACTCCCTTTACTTATGCCTCACTCCCCTTTTCTGGCAATCTCAGGTTCAAACTTCTTAAGGTGGTATTAGGACATTTAGAGGTTTTGCCCATTTGGCAGCCCTTTTCCCTGGTCTGGTTACAACCTCTCAATTTGGGGGTGGGGTGGGGAATTATTTCTCTAAACTCAGTCCAAGAGAACATTGGATAGATAGCATCTTTGACAAGACTTTGATTAGGAATGTATGGATTCAAATCCTGTCCGGTGATATGAGCAAGTACTTCTTGGAGCCTCTGTTCTTTAAGTATATTCTTCATATGTTGGGCAATAAGGACAAGACCTTCCACATAGTCTTGTGTGGATTAGATGAGCTCATACATAAGAAGGGTTGAGTATAGTGCCTGGTTTGTGGTTCAGGGGGGCTGGTTCCACCAAGACTCCATGAAGCTGGAGTGCATATGAGTCAAGTTTAGCCAAAGAGAATATGAAATACCTCTGATTATAGTGACTGGTTTCAGAAATACACCCAAGTTAGACCAATGAATGTCAACCCTAGGAATCTTCTAGGAATGCTGGGAATGAGAAGGTTTTTCCTGACGAGAAAATAAAGATCTTTGTCTGGAGCTCTTGGTAGCCATATTGTCAACACATGGGGGAGAAGCTGCCCAAGAAAGAAGCCAAACCTGAGGAAAGCAGGACTAAGAAAGGGAAAGGAGAGGGGGAGAGACAGAAAGACAGATACAGGCAGAGAAACAGAGAGACAGAGATGGAATAGATCCAGCTACATGACCAGGATATATCCTTGGCATTTTGGTTATGCAAGCCAGTGAATTCCACTTGATATTTCAGGTGGTTTGAGCTCAGATTTCATCTCCTGCAACCAAAGGAATCTGGAATGGAAACTCACTCAAGAACTAAATTGAATGAGCCAGACAGCCCTTTAAGATACTAAAGCCAATGACTTCTAACTTTTATCTTTAGCTGCACAAAAATTGTATCAAACAAAATCATAAGTGGAAGGCCAGATTATAAAAGTGGAACTGTCCTGGCTGATCAGAGATGTGGATCCCTGAGTCCACCTACCCCCACCCCCAACCCCCACTCACATGTTACTGCCCCCGCAGAGGTACCTCCAAGATCCAGGGGCCAGTGGGACCTCAGAACACTGCCCTATCCCAGCCCTGGAACTCTCCTGCTGAGAAGTCAGGGAATTCACAGGCACATAAAAAGCTCCCAAAGCACTAGACTATGGCAGAATCTCCCTTTACTTCCCATGATTTCTCCCTCATCTCCTGTCACTTGCCCAAGGACACACATTCAGAGCAATAACTAGAATCCAGGTGATTCTCTGACTCCACCTTCAGCCCCCATGTTTCTGAAGTTTCAGCCATTCACATGTCACATTCATTTTGTTTTCAACATTCACACTCCGATTTAGGAATTTTGCCAGATCTGGGCAGTACTCAGATTTCTCTTTAAAGCAACTCTTCTTTAAATGACAGTAAATTTATTTAAAAGGAAACATTTCACCACTGCAAATGGAAAGCCAATAATCCCTTGCCAAAATAGAAACCAATTTAAATTAATTACAATAACAATAATAAGCAAAGAGCAACGCTATTAAATTCTACATTGCAGAAGGGAGGCTGAAGCCAGTTCTTTGTTAAAAAGGGAGATTAGCAAGTATTGGAGAGGTGTTAAAGGCATGGTAGCACTAATCTGAGACTTTCTTTTTGATGTGACAGCCAGGAGCCAAGCTGAAGGAAGCCAAGAAGATAAATCCACCTGCCATGTTTGGCAGCTTAAGGCTGGAATTAAAATTTTTTTTTTTTTTTTAACAAATATAAATAAGACAATGGTACAGAATGCAGCATGGACAAGAATCACATCAAATGGGTAATCATTTTGATGGGGTGAGCAGCATCGCTGTCCGATGAGGGAATTAAATAGCCCTTGAACTCTCTGAATCAAAGACACTGGTGCAGACCTTCCCTATGGCACCAGTGGAGTGTGAAACCAGAGCCCCGCACATATCATCGTCAGCCTCCCCATGGCTGGGTGGGGGACTTAGATAGGAGTCCATTTCAAGGGCTCCTTCTTCCCTGTCAAAAGAGGCAGGTCTGGGTTCTTACCACCAAGGATCCAAAGCTCTAAAATGGGCTGCTGACATACCCACCAAAGATAAACACACACCCATGACCAACAATCCCATTCTGGGGATTGGAAAGGCAAGTCTGCAAGTGACTCTTGGTTTCAAAATATGTAAAACTTTATCAGCGAATCTGTAAGTGTGAAAGAAAACCACCAACCAGAAATGCATTCATATGTGCACTAAAGGGCATGTATAAAAATATAGATGGCAAACCATCTATAATTGCCCCAAGTGGAAAACAATGTAAGTGTTCATAATAGAAAAAATATAAAAAAATTATAGCATAGCCATGTAATGGAATACCATATAGCCCCGAAAAAGAATAAACCAATTCCTACACCTAACTGTGTGGGTGAATTTCACAGATGTGATACTGAGTGAAAGGAGCCACACACATAAGAGCTTAAGTCTATTTATATGAAGTTCAAGATCACAACTGATTTCTGACGCTAGAAGTAAGAAGAGTCGTTACCTCTCGGGGTGATGTATCCAGTGGGAATCTCTAGAGACCTCAAAATGCTCTATATCCTGCACATGGAAGTGTGCACATGTAAAATTGCACTGAGCGTCCACACAAGGTAAGTACTTTCTGTGTACTTTATTTTTAAAAAAATCTTAATTGCAGTATAGATACCTGTAATATTATACTATTTTCAGGGTACAATATAGTGATTATGTACATTACAAAATGCTCACCATAAATGTAGTTATCATCTGTCACCACACAAAGCCATATAGTATTATTGACACTTTAACACGTGTATTGTTATACATCAGCTTAAAAACCGTATACAAGCTGCTGGCCAAGCCAGCAGGTAAGTGAGTTGGCTGTTATGGGTGAAGAAGTAAGGTTAGTATGATCTGGTTGCTGGTAGCTTTTGTCACCCAGCTGTGGGCTAGGGTGGGATCAAGGAGGCACCCAAGGGCATGGCAGGTGGGGAACTACTCCCCCTCCATTTTCTTAGAAGTGCCCATGTCTTACCAACACTGATCTCAAAAGCTGCCCCAAGATGCTGTCATTCTTAAAGCCACCACAAGCCCTCTGCTAGGACTGCCATTGTACAAACTGCTGCCTTGGCTGGGTACAAGGCGCTTGGTAGCCATCACCTTTCTGAACCCAGACCACCAGCCCAAGGAGCAGAGACACAGCAGAGAGTCTGAGCAGCTTGCCTGACATCACGCAGCTGGGAAGGGGTGCTGTGGTTCTTACCCCTTTCTTAATTAGCTCTAGAGATCACACCTGCATCTGCCTTGCATTTGAAGTCTCTATAGATAAGGCTCCCCCCAAATTCCTTACGTAGGTGTGGTGAGATGAAGTCAGGTGAATGACATAGGCATTGTGACATGGTGTTAGGCTACCACTTGGCCTTTGGACGGTTCTTCAAAAGGATGATCATCTGCTTCACAGGGGCAGTTGAACGACCCTGGGTAACTGAACCAGAGGGAAGCAGAAGCAAAACTACTGTACAGGGGATGGCTACATGCAGAGTGAATACACCAGGGAACTGGCCCACACCTGGAGGGCAAGAGGTGTCCCACTGGCATCCAAGCTGAAGCCTGCAGACTGAAGAAGAATCCATCAGGAGAGAAGGATAAGGGGACAGTGTTCCTGGCAGAGGGAACAGCATCTGCAAAGGTCCAGAGGTTGGAACCTTTTGAGGGGCACTGAAAATAGCCTCATTTCTGGATATAGGCAATGAATGTAGAAGGAATCCAAGAGTTCTAGGCTCTCTGCAGCAGGAAAGGATAGAAGCCTCAATGGATATTGAGCCCCAACCTTGTGCCGGGCTCCAAGGGAAAATAGTCCCTGGATCCACCCAAAGGAGAGTGGTAAGTATCTGCAAGGAGGCAGGAACAAGATCTATGTGGGGATTTCGGGAAGAAGAAATCCTATCCGGTTGGGCAAAATTCCAGCAAGCTTCCTGGAGGTGGTAGCATTTAAGATTGTCTTCAACCCTAAAAAAAAAAAAAAAAAAAAGATTGTCTTCAACCCTCAATGAGGATCTTGTCAACTGCAAAGGGAGAACAAGGAGATTCCTTGTGAATGGCGCCTGAATAATTAAAGTATATTGAGCACGGACCGTGCACCAGGGCACTAGCTTGCTTTCTTCTAGCAACGTTGTCAGGGTGGATGCTATTATGATTCTCACTTTATGGATGAGGAAACTGAGGCCCAGGAAGGCGAGGTCACTTGGCCAAGATCTGTCCAGCTGCAAAGCCTGCACATTATCCAAAATGCTGCATGCTGTGGAGAAATGTTTATTTGGCCGTTTCCTCAGGGACAGGCTCTGTCTCCATCCAGCACAGACGGCTCTCCACCCAGCTTTTGGGGGGTTGCCTCTTTGGAAGTGCCCTTCCGTTGAAGCGTGAAAGTATCGATCCCAGCATGGTATGACACACACAAATATTTGAACATTCGGCAGCAAGGCCGCTGCCAGGGCCCTGCCCCAGCGTGACTCATGGGAGGGATAACAAAACGATCTTATGTCCTATTATCTCCTGTGAGGTTTATTGTGGTTTTTCAAGTGATTACACACATTAAAGCTGTGGCTCTTTCCCTAATGGGGGAATTTCTGGCATGGAGGGGGGTGTGGTTAAGATAACAGCATCCCTTCAGAAAATAAAACACAAAGCTCTGTTTCCCCACGGGGGAGATTTTCTCAGGTGGAAGGGACTCTTCTCAGTTTTACTATAATTTTGGAGAAACTTGAAGAGGGAATTCTGTTGTCCATGGAGACAGTCTGCTACAAGCAGTGGATGGGGGTTCAGGGTAGGAGGCCTGGGCACGGCAGTGGGGAGCAAACTTGGGCATGGCCTTCCCCCTCAGCCCTTCCCCCAGCAGCCCGGTGACTTGGGATGGCAGAAAGGCGCGCCCTCTTTTTAATTTACGGGTGAGTAAACTGGGGCTCAGAGAGGGAGAAGGGCTTTCCCAAGGTGACACAGAGGATGGGTGGCAGATCTCAGCATCCTGATCCCCAGATCAGGTCTCTTCCCACAGTATCACCTGTGGCCCAATGGGAGGCCACCAGAAAACCCCCAGGGCAAGATTAACGAGCTGAATGGCTTAGTGGCTTTGAGATGGCCCAGCTGGAGCTGGAATTCCCAGCTCTGCTCCTCTCCTGCTGTGTGACTTTGGGCCAGTGACTCTGTGGGCCTCTGTTTCCCTGCACGTCAGTGATTAGCATGCTGCCGGTGTTTCAAAATTTAGCAGGAAGTCATCTCTTCCTGGCTCTTCCATCACACCGCAAGGTGCTCTCACACAAGTCACTGCCTCTCTCTGGGCCTCTATTTACCCATTTCTATTTTTTTTTTTAAAGATTTTATTTATTTATTTGATAGAGAGAGAACGAGAGAGGAGAAGGTCAGAGGGAGAAGCAGACTTCCCACAGAGCTGGGAGCCCGATATGGGACTCGATCCCGGGACTCCAGGATCATGACCCGAGCCGAAGGCAGTCGCCCAACCAACTGAGCCACCCAGGCGCCCTATTTACCCATTTCTAAAGCAAAAGGACTCGACTAGCTAATATCTGAGGGCTGGCTCCAATTGGAAGCCCTGGAAGTATGACTTCATGAATTACCTCAAGTCAGGGAAGGAGGAAGACTACAACAACAATAATGTTGTAGTAATAGTTTTTTAAATTACTACATTAACAGTAATAGTTTCAACCATTTATTGGGTGCCTCCTGTGTGCTGGGAACTCTGCTAGGTGCTAGCCCACCCCATGTCCCACCTACAATGTTACAGCAGCCCCCTGCTCATCTCCTGGCTTCTGGTCTTCTCCCCTTCGATCCATCTTGCACATCTGGTCAGTCTCAGCTCTCTTAAACCTTACCTTACACTTCTGCTTCAGCACAGTCAGTGGCTCCCAGTCCCCCAAGGTCAAGTCCAATTCTTTAGTATAGTGGTTAAGCATTCCATGCTCAGGCCATGCCCTCTCTAGTGTAATTTCCTATCAACTATATTTCTCTTTGGTCCTCTCCTGTGCCTGGTACTCAGAGGTGCTTAATAAACATTTGTTAAGTGAATGAACACGTGGGTGTAATGTTTCCCTAAATTAAGCTACTCAAACTTTAGTCATTTGCAAACCACTTACAAGAGTTTTGTGAAATCTGTGCACCGTGTCTATTTTTATTTACTTAAATATTTTTCGTTTTTAGATTAAATAAATGTATCCCAAAAGGAAACTGTACATCATGCTATAACTGGAAGATCAGTATTGCTTGCCAGAAATAGGTCTCCATTAAAAGAAATGCAAGGACAAATGAGCCATCTATTCAATTCTAACTACATATTGTTGTCTACCAGGGCTGACATCCTAGGGCTTATCTCTCTCTTAAATGGGATTGGTCAGGTGTTAATGAAAAACTAGCACCAACCTGAGACTTACCCATGGACAGAAATCACAAGAATCTTACAGGGAGATGAACACAGAAGAGTTTTTCCCTTCCAAAGTATTCCACTCCACTGACAATTATCCTAGCTACCACCCCTGGTCGCCAGGCCACATTTTGGAAATGCTACTTAATGGAACCCACCACCCCAGTCCATGAGGGACCCCTGCGAGTTCTCTGGAAGACTTTAACTGGGGATTTTAAGAAGGACACGGAGGTCCCCCATACACCGACGTCAGCTTTATAGTATAGCAGCTCTTACCCAAACCCCGTGGCACAGGAGACAGTTCTCAGAACTCCACTGAGATAAGAGTTTGTTGTTTGAGACCATCTGCCTGGTGGAATAAGGAGCTCCCATCATTGGAGATGTGCAGAGAGATGCTAGACAGTCATGGGGGTAGAGGGGACCGGGAGCAGGGAATGTTGTGAAGATAATTCAAGCATCAGACGGCAGCCGATGAAACTGACCTGACAGCCAGGATTTGCTTTGGTTTGTAGGCAAAACACATGTACCGCAATGAAAATGGCAGAGAATGAACTTCTGATCAGGAATCTAGAAAAAAGAGAGACAATTGTGAGCGAGGTGGTCCAGGAGACCTGAAGGCAGAAGGGAGGATGGAAGTGCTTATGATTATTTCTTTATATAGGTGGTGCTTCATATTTCTCAATCCAGCCCTGGATTCATCAGGACAATTTTGATTTTAAGCACCGGAAACTGAACTCAGACTTGCATAACTGACGAAAAGGAACTTAATGGGTTTTTTAAAATAACTATACAGCCTTCAGGCATGGCTAGATTCAGAGACTCAAACGTTATTCATCAGGACTTGGTCCACTCTCCATCTCCCAGCAATTCTGTGCTCTATGTTGGTTTCATTTTCACGTAGGATCTGCTCCAGGTGTGACAAAAATGGCGGCTAGCAGCTCCAGGCTTAAGAACCCTGGTAGAGATCAAGTTTTTGTTTGACAACAGTTTAGCAAAAGTCCCAGGGAGTGTGCTCACTGAGCCAGTCTCCGCATTCCGTCCCCCCTCCCCACAGAGGTCAGGGTGATGTTCTCTGGCCCTGGGTCGGCCACATGTCTAACCCTGGAAGGAGGGAAACCCACGCAGCCACAGGAATGGGAGTGGAGGAGGGCAAGTTCTCCAAATCAAAACTGAGGCGCTATCACCTGAAGAAGTTGAAATGAATGTCAGGCAAGCAAAACAGCTTCCATTTTAGCTAGTCTCATATCCTCGCTCAAAGTTGTGCCCCACATCTCCATCCACACATCTCCTTATCATCCTTTGGCCCTCAGTTAAAATGGCACTTCCTTGAGGAACTTTCCTGAACCCCCCCAAGCTGGTCTGAGTTTCCCCCTGAAATGTATGCTCCTGGCAGAGCTAGTCCCTCTGGGCTTATCAGACTGTTGGACAGAAGCCCATCTCCCATGCTAGACCAAGACCATCTTTAGGTTTGTCTTGTCTACCACTGTGTCCCCGGAGCATAGGACAGTGCCTGGGAGGTAAAAGCTCAATAAATATTCATTTGAAGTACCAGTGGAGGTTATAAGCATATGGGAGCTGGTGACCTGTGAAGGGGGGAGGGATGGCTGGAAGATATCGAGGAAGGTATCAGGATTCCATGCTTGTGGGTGAGTGTGGAGAAAGAGCCAGGAGAAGTCAGGGTGGCCTTGAGGAGCACTGTGTGTCATGGGACCCCAGGATGGATGACCCAAACGAGGGGGAAGGCAGGGTAGAAGATGGCAAATCAATCAGGAAATGCCAGCCCTAGGGTAAAAGAGAAGAGGCGAAGAGTAGGTCAGGGCTGGAGAGAAGGAATCCTTTCTATGAGTCCTTGGGGAGCAGAGAGGGAAGGGCAGTGGTGGCCCCATTCCCAGGAGCCTTTGTGAAAATGGAGGTGGGTGGGGGCAGTATCAGGACTTGGCAAAGGGAAGGGAAGGAGTCCTCAGGCACTGGGTTGGGACTGGCTAGGAAAGAGACTTCTCTGGGACAATCCCTCAAACCTTAGAAACTAAAAGTAGGAAGATGTCTTGGGGGTTCTGCCGCCATCCCTTGGGTGTTGTTCAAGGCTCTTTTCCCTTTTTAGTAATCTGTTTATCCAACTGTCCATCCACGCACATGGCGACTTGTGTCTCTAAGACCCAGCCTGGGTAGCAACCTGCCCCTCCCTGCCCCCCCTCCCTGCCACAGGCATACCCTCTGCCTGGCACCAAGAGCCAGTTAGTTAGCTTCAGGTCAGATGTTGTGTTCCCCTCCTAACAAGCAGCAGGAGGCTGCCCTGCGGGGAGAAGAGAGGGGGCCAGGAGTCCACCGCCACCCCCACCTCCACCTAGGGGGCCTTGTGACCTATAGAGAGAAGGGGGTGCCAGAGAGAGAAACAAAAAGGACAGACCAACAGAAGCGGACTGCAAGGTTGGAAAGAGAAGAGCCAACAGGGAAATCCGTGTTGAAAAGGAATGGGAAACAGCAATACGGGAGGGCTGAGGACCCCAGGCCAAGGCAGGGAAGAGGCCAACTGACAGAAGGAGAAGGAAGGGGGGAATGGGAGGAGGAGGGGGAGTGGGGATCTTGCGAGACGGATGGGGTGGGCTGGCAGAGGGAGGGAGAGAAGAGGGAGAGGGGAGGGAAAGAAGGAAAGGAAAGAGGAGGAGGAGAGGGGAGAACTGGAAGGCGGGATGGAGAGAGAACGGGGCAGAGGAGGGGAAGGCAGGGAGTGCAGCGGCGACTGCAACGGGGAGGAAGGGGGGAAGCTGCCGGCGGGGAGGCTGCGGGGTGGGGAGCGCGCGGCGCGGGCCGGGGGGAGCGCGGGCGGGGGGCGGGCAGCGGGCGGCGCCCCTCCCCAGGCTGGGCGGGCTCCCGGAGCAGCGCCCCGCCCCCCGCCCGCGCGCGCTCCCGCCCTCCGTCCCTTGCTCCCCCGCCCTGCCCCTTCCCCGTGTCCCTCCGCCCGCCCTCGGAAGACCGAGCGAGCGGCGAGGTTGCGGGCGAGCCGCCCCGCGCGGAGGAACGGAGGAGCAGAGGAGCCGAGGAGCTGACAGCGCCGCGCGGCCCGAGCCCGGAGCGGCCCCGCGTCCGGAGCGCACCGGAGCGGCCGAGCTGCCCGCGCAGCGCCCGCTGCGGGCAGCGCAGCCCGGGCCGCAGGTAGGAACGGGCGGCCGGCGTCGGGGCGCGGGGCGCAGAGCCCCGGACGGCCCGGGCAGATCCGGCCGGGCGGGGTGGGGGCGGGCACCCGGGCGCCCAGATTCCAACCCCCGCGCCTCGCCTCGTCTTGTCTCAGGGCGGCAATGAAGAGCCCGGGACGCCGCTCCCACCGCCGACGTGAGCCCGGGCCATTCCCCTGGGGTGCGCGGGGGGCAGGGGGACTCGCGCGAGGGTCGCGAGAGTCTCCTGCCCCTTCCTTGTCGCGGAGTGCCCTTGCCCCTGCTAGCTGGCGCCGGATTCTCCTAGTTGGAGCCGTCGAAGCGCCGCGTCCATTTCTCAGGGGATGGCAGGGACCCCGGGAGGGAAGGATACGAAGAGCGTTTGGGGGGACCTGGCCACTTGTCTGTCTCGGGGTCGGACGCGCCGAGGTAGAGCCCCTGCGCCTCTTTTATTCTCGAACGGCTCCGGGGCGAGCGACTTGGGGGTGGGTCACCGGCTTCCCATCCTGGGGCAGCTCAAGCTCTCAGGAGATGTTGGCTGAAAAGCATTTACCTCAGCCTGGGCTGAGCGCACAGCGGCTCGCGCCGCGCTCTCCACTCCTTTCCCTGACGAATGTGGGGTGAGGGGAATCCGTCAGAGGGTTTGAGGACAGTGTCCCCTTGTCGCCGCGGAAACTGTCTTCACCTTGTGTCCCTCATTTACTCCCTGGGGATGGGGAAAGGGAGACTGCCTGCACGGTTACTTACCTCAGGGCAATGACCGTTAGGTCCCCGTGTCTGGTCCCTTCGTGCCCACCATCCCTACGGGGGCACCCACAGATGCCCTGTTCTGGCTCAGCTTGGTCTTCGGACAAGGAACTTAGACCGCGCAGCCCCCTGCTGAGGCTCTTAGCTAATCTCTTCCCAAAGTAGACATGGACCCCAAGGAGAAAATTGGATTTTAAAAAGCCAAATGATAAAGCCCTGTTTCTTCCCGATATGGGGCTGGAGCACCCCCTCCCTCTCCTAGAAACCCCGGCCTCATGCCCATGAAGAGCTGGGGTGGAGGGGGAAGCACTGAATAAAATGGCTCCTGAGCTTTGGTGACACCCCCCAAATCAGAGGCTGTCAGGCTATGCGAGTGGACTTTGGGGTCAACCTTCATTTTTCTGTGACACACCAGGTGGGTGTTTGGTGAGAGGGCGTGTTGGGTGATGGATATTGCTTAGATTTTTTCTCTTTCTTTGGGAACTTTGGGGAAAATGTATTCATAAGGGAGTCTGAAAAGACTGCCCCAACTCCCAAATTCCAGAACAAAGGAGATCAGTGGAAACTACAGGCAACTTGTTCTCTCTCTCTCTCTCTCTTTGGAGCACCTCTCTGGGAAGGGTTGACCCAGCCTCTTCTCTGGTCAGGGTCTGAGCAGTCTCAGGCCCTCTCCCAGGAAGAAGAGGAAGAGGAGACTTATTAGCTTTAGAGGTACAAGTCCCAGGGGGAGTGGGAGGGACCTTTCCCCAGAGCATCCAGGGCAAAATGGCTGAGCCTCTCTTGAGTCTCGGAAATAAATTGTCAGGCAAGCCGCAAACAAAGCAAGTGCTCTCTCTCTCCAGCCAAGCGCTGGCTCGGTGGCCAGAGATGGGAGGACAAACAGTGAGTCCAGGCCGGGGCACACAGCAGGGCTTGTCTGGCAGAGCCTCTGGAGCGTGGGGCAATCCCTGAGAACCGCACTGGAGAGAGGCAGCTGCTGTGGGAGAGGAAGCAGGGACCATGTCTCTTGTGTGCAGCCCTTCATTCTGGGCCTGGAGGTGTGGGAGGTGGGTCCCCAGAAGCTTGTGATGGAGCTGAGAGGGGCATCGAGAGACCCAGAAGGAAACAACTCAGAGGGTAAAGAGGAAAGAGCAAGTCCCTCAAAGCCAAAAGAAGCACAAAAGCTCTGTCTCTGGGGGATTTCTCATGCCTGGCCGTCAGGAACTACAAATGCCATTTGTTCGTGCATGGCCCAGCCTGGAGCAGGCACTTACAAAGTGTCTTACAATAAAGCCTGCATGGATGGAAGGTGCTGGCATGGACCGACCTGCAATATCTTTCTATGTCATTGAGCCAGGGAGGCTCTGGAAAGTAGACTGAGACCAGAACCAGACCTGGCTGGGTTGGCTTTGATGGCTTTGCTGCCATTTTCTGGCCTGGCCTGATGACCTTGGGTAAGTTCTCATCCCCACTGGAAGGAAAGACTGAAGTACTGAAAGCTTCCAGTGTGGCCAGCTCCTAATTCCTATCATAACCTTATGCACCAGGTACTCTTCTAATCCTCATGTCAGAGGGGAGGAACCTGCAGTAGAGAGAGGGGAGTGACTTGCCCAAGGTCACCCAGCAAGGAAAAGGCAGAGCAGGGATTTGAACCCCGCACTTCTGATTTCCTGGCCAACACTCAGCCCCACTGTTGGGTCCCTGCGCCTCAGTTTTCACCTCCATAGAATGAGGTGGAAGGGTGGTGGGGACTGAACAGTTGGCAGTGAGGACTCGGGGTCTGCTGTCTGGTGGCTATTTCTCTACCTTCCTGGCATATGCTAAGAGCTTGAATAAAGCATCAATGTCAAATGGCTTCTTGCCATCACATAAAGCCTGTTCCTAGGCTTGGCTGTGAGCTCTACAGCTGAGACAGAGCTGTCCCAAGCCACTTGGAATTCGGAGATGGCTTTCTCCTTCCTCTCTTAGCATGTATATACATCACAGGCCGAGTGCCAATCATTAAGCTTTGTCCACCACCTCTAGCCCCCTGCATCCAAAGTCCACCCCCAATTCTGCCCCCTTTGTCCTTGGGAGCAGATGGATATACCGGAGCCCCTCTCTGTCACCTGGCCTCAGGTATGCCCAGCTTCCTTGCTTTTGATCGCTGAAGCCACACTAGCCCAGCAGTGCCGTCCCTCCCGGCTGCAGCTGCAGGGCCAAACCCAGTTAGAGCCCCTTAATCGCCTTATTCCCCGGAAGGAAACAGAGATGTGAGTGTCAGCAGGCCTGATTTTGCCCGTGTCAGAACTGCCCCTTCAATTTCCCCGTGCGCAGTCGCCTGAGCTTCTCTGTGCCCAGAGAACGGTGGACAGAGCCCAGCCCCTGCCGCGATGAAAACAACCTTGAATTGACTCCAATTGCAAAGAGCAGCAGGGCCCCTCTCCGTGAGAAGATTGGCTTCTCCATGGCATTCCTTTGCACTCAAAGGGGCCCAGTGCCAGTGTGCTTTTCTATCACCTTTTTGCCCCATTCCCTGAAGGTGGCAGGAGATAGAGGGAAAGAGTGTGGTATCGAAGAGGGGGAAACAGCTGGGAGGGCAGATATGGACCCCGAAATAGGGCTTCCCAGAAAACGTGCCTCTGGGAGCTCTGTGAACATCCAGCATCTTTGCTCGGAGCTCACCTGCAGACCTCAGAGCCAGGAGGAAGGTCGGCGTGAGAGTCAGCGGGAAGCCAGCTAATCGTAGGGATAAGGGCTGCCTGGCGTAGATGGTAGGTGTGAACACAAGCTGTGATATTTCAGCACAAATTTGGATTCAGTCACAAACAGCCAAAAAAAAAAAGAAAGAAAGAAAGAAAGAAAAAAAAACCCACTAAATATTGTTCCAGTGATAATATCGTCAATAATAATATTAGCTGACAGTTTTTGCACGTTGATGATCTGCCAGGGAATGTACTGTGTGCTTTACTTACATCATTGCGTTTAATTTTCACAAAACCCCATGGGGTACATAGGATTGTCCCTGTACAGGTAAGGAAACCGAGAGGAAGAGAGGTGAGAGCGATTGCTGCAGGATTGCTAGGCTAGTAAGTGGCCCCTAGAGCCCGAGCTCAGAGGCCCTGTGGTGACATCCCAGCCCCGGAAGAGCTCCCCCCAACCCCCAGTGCTGCTCGCTTGGCAAGTTCCATACGCCCCATTTATGGAGCTGCACGGTTGAAAAGCACTCCCTCCTTTCCAAAAATTGAGCTTTGCCACAGCTCTGGGAGGCCGGTGGTGTTCCTTAAGGGAAGCAGAGGCAGGGAGAGATGAGTTTGTGCCCCAGGTCCCTCAGCTGCTAGGGTGCAGAACTGGGGTCCGCACTTAAGTGCCCTGCATCTTATAGAATATTTGTGAGCTAGACTTCAAGTTCGTTGAAAGCTGGTTTCAATGTTGTGCTCCCAGCCACCTTTCCCTAACTCTTAGGTGTCCCCCAATTTGTCACCTACCCTCTCACTACTCTGGAAGCCATTGAGAGCAGCCGACGAAGTCATCAGCTCCGTTTACCGTGATCTGACATGACACGAAAAGCGGCATGCAATTGGATGTGAGCCGCCTGCATCGAATGGCCTTCTATTTTTACATTTGTCACAAATTGGAAATTACAAGGAGGCCAGGTCTTGCCGAGTGATTGGCCGTGGCTCTTTGAAAGCTGGGGGTGTGCATCTAGGTGGAATGGGCCACATTAGGGTGCCGGGGGCCCTCTTGGCTGCAAGAGAGGGCCCCGGCTTCCGGGGCTGGGTGGGATCCTGGCATACAGACCCGGCTGGAGGATGTAGGAGGTAGTGGCTGTCTCAGATGGTGACCTGCAGCTCGACCCACCTGTCAGTGCGCGGGGTCTGCAGGATCAATGTTGCATGCCAGCTCCTGAAACCACTGAGCCCCGGCCAGAGGGACATTCAAGGTCAAAGACGCCCTGAAAGATGTGGACAGCAGGTTGCTTTCATGGCCTTATTGTTTGGTAAGAAGGTTCTGTCCAGGGAGAGGGCAGCAGCCACTGGAGGTGGGCAACCACATTCGGTATCAGTGTTGCAGTTTGCTGGAACTTAGGGCTGAGAAAATTCCTGACCATAAGAAAAGTACTTTGCAGTTTGCAGAAAAATGTTCTTGAAGGTGTTCTGTCGTTTGATCCTATAAGTATTCCAAGGGAAGAAAATACGGTCCTTGATATCCTGAAGAAGAATCCTCTGTCAAACAAAAAGAGACATTTTTTTTTAAAGCTGGTTTTCTCATAAAGCCCAGGTCAGAATGACCTTGACTCAAGTGAGGGCTCTGTGTACACATGAGTTCATGCATACTTAACACTTAGGTAGAATTTTATAGTCGAAGTTTATAATAGCCCCGGGGGTTCCAAGTGAAACTATTATTATTATTGCCATTATTATCTCTATCCTTTGGGTGGGGAAACTGAGGCTCAGCAAGCCCTGAACACACTTATCCCCTGGCCTCTGAATTCCCAGCTGATGGGATTCACCTTGACGAAACCCAGGTCTGAATTCAGCAGTTTGCCCCTTGAGAAGGAGCCCGATGAGCCCGATCTGTGGCAGGCAGCACCCCAAGCACGCAGGGACTGATGGCAGGATCGTGTGGGACAGCCATGCAGTGTGGGAGAGAAGGGGGCCCGGCATCGTTTTAGTCTTCCCTGTCGTTTGAGCTCTGGCCAGAGGCTAACATCTCAGTTATGCCCAAAGCTTGTGGAGTCTGATGGGTGCTCATTGGGCCAGGGGGCCCCCAGTGGTAGCCGGATTTGGGAGGAAAGGAAGAGATGATTACTCTCAGTGCATGAACGTCTAGGTGGATTCAGATGAAAACAAATGCACCAGGAGCCCCGTGAGGTTGTCTAGAAGGATATCAGGGCCCTGGCAACCAGGAAGGGTGTGGGGCAGTATTCCTAGATGAGCCTTGGGTTGTTTGGGACCTGCCGCAGGAGCAGGCTGATTAGTTCTGAGTCCTTCGCAGCCAAGAGGGTAGGAAACGGGAGGGAATCGGTCAGCTCTTCTGGCTATGACCCCCAGTTCTCCTCTGCCCTTGCTAGAGATGATGAAAAATCACAAGTTCTGGGAGTTTCCTACTGGGTTCCCTACTGGGTTGTTGGGGTTCGGGGATGCCTGAGACTTGACTCTTCCCCTCCCTGCCCAGCCAGCTGGTCCCCAGCCACTGAGCTTGGCGCATCCCTTGGGCACCAATCCTGGGCCTCCTGAGGCTGGTGAGAAGGATGCTAAGGGATAGGGGGGGCTAGGTGCTACAGTCCCCTTGGCCAGAGGAGGACCTGGAGGCTGAGGGAGGTGGAGTCACTTACCCTGGCTTGCACAGCAGAGTTTGAACCTAAGCCTTGCTGATTCCAACCCCCGTGTGCCTTTTCATGCTTCCCACTGCCTCTGGAAAGCACCTGAGTGGAGGTCACAGTGGAGGAGACAGGGGCTTTGACTCACTGAAGCAGAATGTCAACTATACAGAATAAAAGCTACCAAAGCCAAAGGCTCCCATGCCCTTGATCCTGGGGTCCAGCTCCCCTGCTGCCCAAGTCTCTTTGCCCCTTTGCTCCCGTGTCAGATGTTTTCAGAACTTGAGATCAAGGACTCACCTAGGATTTAAAAAAAAAAAAAATGAGCTTGGGAACAGGGAAGAAGTTGTCTTACTGAAGAGTATTATGTGAAGATGGAATTTAAATGCATACATTTTTAATAGGTTGGTAGCAAATGATGATATAGCTACAAGCCCTTCCTAGCTTTTGAACTCTGGCTGTGATCCAGGCACTGAGCTAAGGACTTGACAAGCACTGTTCTAGGATCCTCCATAAGGAAACTGAGGTCCAGGGAGCTCACATGGTTGCCCAGGGTCACCCCACTGACGTGCCACAGAATTGCAACTCAGATATAGGTCTATGGGACCCTGGGGCCTGGGTTTGCACTCTGGGCAGGCCTCGAACTTGCAGGGGATAAAGGGCAGGGTCCTTCCCCTCTCTGGACTTTGATTTCTCAGTCCATAAAGCCAAGGGACTTGGACTGGACTGGACGATGGGCTGCTCCCCAAGCCCGGTGCCAGCTCTCCAGGCAGGGGAAGGGTGGCTGCACGCCCCGCTTCCTCCTCCATTTCCCCCATAATAGCCTCCCTAGACTAATGACTGGGGAAGATAAGAGCCCTTTCTCCAAATGGCAGTGAATGCCACTAATGACAGAGCAGATGCAGCACTGTTAATTATGCCGCGGGTATTAAATGAAAATGCCAACCCGGGGTGAGTTTAATAGCGCCGCTGGGCTGGCCGTGGCCATGCTGAAAAGCAGTGCCGTGGACCCAGGCCGAGGCAGAACCACCTCCTCCTCTTGGCCACGGGGCCAAGACAGGAGCCACAAAGCCTGTCCACACTGGTCCCCTCCCCAGCGTGCGGTCCGCAGTGCCTCCTTGGGGCTAGGGATGTTGGTGGCCACTCTGGAACATCTTCATAGAGGCCTCTGGGGGCCTAGACAGGTTACCTTCAGGGGCAGAGGTGGGCAAACAACTGGGACGGTAAAATTTTGAGCGCCTTCTGTGTGCCACATCCAACCATGGGTTGTGGAGACAAATCAGGCATTGTTTCCGGCCTTTGGCGAGCTGCTCGCAGTCAAGATCGTACATTCCCTACCATCAGGAATGCTGTGTTTTCTGGAATCTCTGGGGCCCAGCATAGTGGGACACATTGTAGGTACTTACCTCTTGCTTTTTGTGATCGGCAAATCTTCCTCAGTGCGAGCCAGAGGCCACAAGGTGGGGACCAGAGCACATTCAGCTGTGGGCTGAGAGGGAGGCACGACAGGCAGGTGGACCGGCTCTCTTCTCCCCGCACACCACCCTGGCCTGCCTGGGCAGCTGGACTTTCCACCTGCTGGGAGACCATGGACAACCCTTTGTCCTCTGAGCCTCAGTTTACACATCTGCAAAAATGGGGAGAGTCGGGGCTGTGATGGCTGCAGGCAAAACTGTGTCTCTTAACCAACCCCAGCTCTGAACCCAGAGGGTCTCAGAGATCGCATAAACATCTGAAAAGTAACATTTTGGTGGGCGATTCAGCAGAAGGACGGTGTTTGGTCACTAACGATAGCTCCTGGCTCTTCGCATGGATTTAGGATATCACTGAAACCTCTGTCTGCTCTCCAGTGGCTCCAGTCCCCTGTCTTCTGCTTCCTGGACCTGGAGGACTGTTTCTTGGGTTTTTCTAGGCCAGAGAAGGTCTCAAAATCCACTCCTTTCAGAGCCCCCCCCTCCCCCGCGTTACAGATGAGTAAACTGAGGCTCAGAGGGGCGGAGCCCTAGAGCCACAGGCACTAGGACCCAAAGCTTCTAACCCCTAACCCAGTGCTCTTTCCCCTGCCCCAAGCCAGCGGAGCTCCACTGTTGAGAAATTATTAAATAGAGTTGGTGGAAGGACTCTGGTTGCCGTGACAACGGAGCCTGTGTCCTCGGGAGATAATGGCGTTGTACAGGCAGAGTGATGTGTGTTGAATGCTGATTCGGGACCTGCTGGAGGGAGTGAGCAAGAGTGCAGGGGGGACCGGGTCTGGGGTTTGAGCTCCCCCAAGGAGACTCAAGGTGGGTGGGTGAGGACAGCTGCAGGGGACACTCGTCTCGCCTAGTTCCATCCTTCCCACAGCCTCGGCAGAAAGGGGTAATTACTGGCCCTTTGTGGGGGCATGAAGTAAGGTGAAGAGAGGTGACCTGACTCTTCACCCAGGTCACACAGCCAGGTGAGAGGTGGAGCTGGGATCTAAACTTCAGCCTGGTGTCGGAAGTCTAGGCCCCAAAGAGGCCCTGGAGGGGCACCTGGAGAGGATGAGCAGTTGGTGGGATAGGGAACCAGAAGGGAACTGGCTCTGAGCTCTGCACTTAGGGCACCTTGACCCCTCTGAAGACTGCTGAAGAGAGTGCTCATGGGGATTCAGATGGGCCAGGGATGACAGCTCCAGCCCCTGAGGAGTGGGGAAACAGTATGGCAAGGCAGCTGCCCATATCAACTTTGGAGCCAAAGTCCAATCCCACTTGCCCCTTCCTAGCTGCGTGACCCTGGACAAGTCACTTTACCTGTCTGAACCTCTGCGTCCTCATCTGCACAACGGGGACAATAACAGACTTCCCTCATAGGGTTGTTCTAAGATCAAATAAGGTAAGGTAGAAAGAGCGTCAAACCCGACCCCTGAGCACAGTGCAGTCAACAGTAGCTAGGATTATTAACCAGGGAGGAGAAGCTAGGAGAAGGAGCCGCTCCCAGCTGGGTAGCAGCTTGGGATTTGTGGGGTTGGAGGAGTGGAACTGGCTAAAATGGGGATGAGAATGATGAATAGCAGAGCTCTTCACTCCAGGCTAGTGAATATCAGTGGAACACATGAACAGCCCCCATCACCAAAAATATACATTAATATCTTGCATTGGAAAAGCATGATTGCTGTACCTCACTAGAGCATGCTCTCCCTAAGAGCCCATGTGCACACCACACTGGGGAAAATTGCCTTTTCTCTCTGCCAGCTATCTAAATGACCCCATGCTGTAAACCCTTTTGGAAAATAAATACTCGCCCCCACGCTCTTTCATTTCTCCCTCCTGCACAGCTGGTGCAAAATATTTACTCCCCTCATCGGGGATTGGAGAACATGGGGTTAACACCCCGAGAAACCCCAAAGTGCATCATTTGCATGCTGGCAAAGATGTGATGGAGCTGGCAGACAAGCCCACTCCTTTTGGGAAGCGGAAAGAGGGTGGCGGGCTCAGGCATTGGGCTGCTTTAAAAGCAATGGGTGAGAGCTGGGATCCTGAAGGCTCGGAGTAGGCAAGCAACCATTTTGTTTGTTTCCGCAAACCTGTCTGAGCAAATCACCCCCAGAGATAGCGACCCGCTTCTGGATTCCCAGAGAGGGAGGGTCATTTGTTCGCCGCTGATCCTGGGGCTGGATGACAGGGTGTGAAGCAATGAGCCTGAAGACCTCAGGTTCCCTTACCTCCGAGTCAGGCCCCCGGGAGAGGGGTCAGGGGGGACTCATTCAGTGGACACATGAAGACGGCTGACATTTAACCGAGATTTGAACAAACGTGCTAATTGCAGGAAAGGTACACACATCCACTTCGGGAATCGTGTTTAAAGAACCCTTTGCTGAGATTTTGATTTGATCAGCGCTTCCCGGTGGCTGGCACTGTTCCCTTCTCTTGATTGCCTATAGGTTAAGATAACTGTGGAATTCGGCCCAGGACTTTTTCCCATAGCTATCAAACACAAAACAAATAATATTAGCCCTCATCAAGTGATTTATGATAATACTTGCCAGGTAGCAAGCATTTTCCTCTGTACCAGGTTCTGTGTTAACCACTTCATGTATTATCTCATTTAATCCTCATAGTAGCTAAACGTAGGTATCCTCACCTCTGTCTCCGAGAGGATGGGGGACTAACCCGTAGTCACACAGCATCTGAGGGTTTTCTTGCCCTCAGGGCCAATGCCCTTAACCACTCCCCTGTTCTGCCTGCTCCTGTCCCCATCATTTGGATCAACTTCCAAATACCTTTTGACATCCCCAGTGGAAGGTGTTCATGAGTTTGTTCATAGACCATGGACTTAAAATGTGCTCAGTAAAAATCCCATTTTCCCAAATGGGTAGGTTTTTCTTGCTGCATGTGGTTTTTCACTTTACAAAGAAGGGGAGATTCATACTCTAAAGATTCCTTTAGAAAGCTAAGCGAAATGAATCAAGAGCAGATGTGTTGACTAAAGTGAGCATTCATTTGAGTCTCTTAAAAATAAAATCAGCTTTCTCTTGTGGGAAATATTCGAGACCCTGGAATCTGACCCTTAATCAACTCCGAAAATACACACCCTCCTCATTCTTGCAAAATATTCTCAAGCAGTGTCTCTCAACATTGTTTTAAAATCCAACTGAGCTTGTATTAAGAGAACAATAGAATTTGTTGTTTCCCAGATATAAAATTACAATTACAATACAGAATTTTTTTTTTCTTGTGGCTACCATCCCTGAGAGTGTTGCCCATCTCCTACAGGAGGAGAAAGAGTAACTTTGTCCTTCTACCACTTAGAGGAAGAGCTTTCTGGAGTCACTAGATTGCAGACTCAAGGTCCACTGAGAGCAGGTCAAAGAAATGAGTCAAGAGATAAGGGACAAGATATCAGCTGTGGCGGGACATATAGTAAGCTGTAAAACACAAGCCTACTCCCTTCCCCCAATACCTGCAAATTCAAGTTTTAAAATTCTGATACCACTCAACCAGACACATACAGGGGACGCACTCAGCCCCCACAGGCCATCAGTTTGAGATCCCTGCAGGTTTTTGTTGTGACTTTGTGTGATCTTGATACAGACAGTTTATCTCTGGGGCCTCAGTGTGTTCATCCCTAGCATGGAGCCCATAAAGCCCGCAGAGCTGGAAATGGAGCCCCAGGTGTGGACGCTTGATAAGGAACTGAAGAAATGGCCCCCGCCCCCGCCAAGGAAGTGCTATTCCATGATGCCGAGTCGGCTCTCCGTGTAGGCGGCGTGTCTGTGTGTGACTTATTACAGATCATCATTTCCTTCAGCCCGTCCCTGCAGTACTGTGTTTTCCTTTCCCCCTCCCCCCAATCTGAGTTTCTAAAGGCCATTTATCCTAATGCCCTTCAGCGTCCTTCAAGCACATCTCCGACAGGAGAGAGCAGTGATTTAATCCCCTGGCTTTCTTACAAGTGTGTCTTAAAAGGCAAAGACGTAGAGTGATGTGAAAGAATGCCAGGTGGTCAGCATGTCACTCTCATTTCCTGATCTCGGTGAATCCTTTCTGACTGGATGAGCCGGGGCCTTTGCAGAGGCAGCCCCTGGAGTGCAGAGCTGCAAAATTGCACGCAGCTGGCCAGGAAGGGAGGGGGAAAAGCGTAGCCTGGAACAGGGCAACGAGGGCCCCGAGTCCGAGTCCGGTGCCCAGTGCTGGGTGCCTCACAGTAGGGGCCTCCAGCCGAGTCATCCGGAGGCACAGAGGGATGGGTTGGCCCCCAGTGAGTCCAGTTACACCAAAGGGAGGAAGGCAGCGGGGTGGACCCTGCGGCCTGCGTACTGGGTCACAGCTCCTCAACCACTTGTGACTGCGGACTCTGCCACCATGTTTCTTGCTGTTGAAATGCAGGCTCCCCTCCTTCAGTGGTGCTCCAGAGGCTACCATGAGATCACAGACAGAGTAGAGCCTAGCACAGCGCACAGGAAAGGGATAGCACCACGTCTCCCTCCCTCCACTGTCCTTACTTTTTTCTTTTTCCTTCCGTCTTCCTCCTGTGCGCCTCCCCCCCTTCTCACCTCTCTGCTACTCCCCCTGCCCCTCCAGTTTTCTTTGCTCTCTTTTCTCCTCCTCCTGCCTGCCCTCCCTGCTCCATCCCTCCCCACTCTCCCTCCTCCTCAGCACCCATGGAGGGCTGGACTGGGGCCCTAGGCACCTGCGGGAGCAGCAGTGTCCACTCCAGTGACAGTGGAGGAGGCGAGGTCCGGGCTGTCCGTACAGGAAGCACGCAAGAGCCGGCTCCCAGAGCGTGCTTATCTCCTTCCAGTCCTGTGACCTCACAGTGATACCCTGAACCCGCTGCAATGGGAGCATTTACACCCCAGAATCAGCCTGATGTTCTCTTTCCTGAGGGCCCGCTGGTAAACACAGCACACCTCTGCTTTGGAGACCAGCGCCACCTTCTCCGAGGCAGATGTTTCCTGAGGACTTATAATAACAACGTCCGCTGTCACAGAGAGGGACAGAGGGACAAATGGGGATGGAACGTGGAACTCAGGACAGCATGTATGAATCTATCGCTGTTTGAGCGGCTATGGGGGAAACAGGGCAAGTCGTGGACTTCGGGTCCCATCTGTATAGAGGGGACAATGTACCTGGGGAGATAAGACCGAATAGTCATTAGTCAGGATAGAAGTCCAGTTGTGAATAGTGATGGGGTCTCGCCTTCACACCCACCGTGATCCCAGCTCTGATGCTGTCCTCCCGTCTGCCATCCCCTCCCCCGTCCCAGTGCCAGTCTTCATCAGATCACATCTCCCCACTTTTAAAGACTCCAGTGGCCCCCGGTTGCCCCCGGTGGCCCCCAGTGCCCAAGGTGGGGAAGAGCGGTTAGAAGATTGGGTTCTGGAATCTAGCCTCCTGGATCTGGGACCTCGGGCAAGGTGTTATACTGCTCTGAGCCTCAGTTTCCACATCTGTGCAGTGGGGTGTGGTGAGAGGTAAATATGATCATCTGTGAAATGCACTAACCATATTAAGCACTTAATAAACATTCAATGTGGTCACTGCTCTTACTACAGGATATAGTGCACTCCCTTCTCCTGCGTTCAAAGCCCTTTACTGCTGCTTTCCACCTCTCCAGTCACGCTCCTTCAATCACCCCAGCTTCTAGCCAGCCATGCCAGGCTCCTCAATGGCCCTAGTGGCCCTAAATGCATTATGTGTATTCACCCTGTTCGCTCGGCCCAGAATGGACCAACAGCTAGGCTCGGGGAAAGGCAAGGATCCCAGTCCCGCTTTCTCTGGCTGCGGTTTTAAAGAGAACCTCCCCACTTCTGTCCCCTTCTGTCAGGGGTCACAGTGCCATTCTCTCCCAGGAGCCTGCCGAGGGGGCCATCCCTCCTTCTCTGGGCTGATGAGGAATTTATCACATGGATGCTGGTTACCTGTGGGCCAGCCGTCCCAAGAGCTCAGTGGCAGCAGGCCCAGACTCTGGCATCTTTCTTCCCCTGCACCGAGTGTGGGACCTGCTACTCAGGTGTGCACGGTCCGTGCGGGCTGGATTGGATTGAAAATTGCCTTGACAAGAGGAGGTGCTCAGTCAGGCTTTGCAGACAGTTAGGGGCCCGGGCAGATGTTAGCAAACCACTGATCAGGTGAGCTAGACTTGCAGGGTGAGATGAGAATGAGGACACAGAGAAGGGGCGCTAGAAGGCACAGTCTGGCTCCTGTCCTTGCGCACGGAGGAGAACCAAGGCACAGAGTGCAGAAGGGGCTGGCTGGAGATCACACAGCTGGTAATGGATGGAGTGGATTCCCATACGGGGTCTGCAGCTCCAGAGTCTCCAGCTGGCCACACTCCCTCTTTGCCCTGCAGATGTGGTCTGAAGGCAGGCCTTCTTCCGGTGGCACACAGGGCCCATTTCTGCAGTTGGGGAGACTGGGGACACCCAGAGGGGATTGCCACCCCTTAGGGCTGGCTGCCCCCGCCCCTCCGGGGGACGCTAATTAGAGCCTCTAGCCCCTGGAGTCTGGGGAGAGCTGCTCAGCCTGCATCCCATGTGGCTTCTTATTGGCTCATGGGACCCTGGCAGTTCTGCCCAATAGGGCCATGGGAACAAGGTAACCTCTCCGGGAGCCAGACTGTACTAGCCTCCCTTTGGTTTCTTAAAAAGAGCAGCAGGCCTTGTCCTTGTGGGGGTTTGTCCTGGAGGGAGTTGCTTGCTGGAAATGGACCACTCTTACACACCCTAAAGGTGGGGTTTGGGGGTTCCACTGGTATCCCACTGGAGACAGCAGAATAGACTGTTTAAGAGCATGGACACAGGAGCCCAGCTGCCTGGGTTCTTCTTAGCTCCCCTCGCTCCTAGCTGTGAGACCTTTGGCCAGCCACTTTAAGCTCCCTGTGCCTCAGTTTACCCACCAGTAAATGGGGAGCGAGTGAGAATAGTTGATAGACAAAAATCACTTAGAGCAGACCCTGGCGTGTTAGGAGGTGCCAGGCTCACTTCCTCCCTGCGCTCTGAGTTCTTCTTTTTCTCTCCTTCTTTGTTAATGCAATTTGGGGATTTTTTTTTCCCCTGTGTGCCACCACAAACGAGAAGCTCGACTCCTAGAGTTTATTTCACTGTTAGACAGGTCTGTTAAGCCTCTAGCAGTTATAAAGCTATTTTTCTCACTGGTTGTTGGGGGTGGGCGGTGTGTTCTCTAGCTGTCTCCTACATTCTGGCTTTGGGGGCACCGCAGAAAACCAGAATTCCAGGCTCTGGAGGCTGCAAGTGGAGGAGAAGGGGTTGAGCCTGGGTTTTCCCACCTGCATGGGTTTATGAGGCTGGGGAAACTCATCTACGTGCAGTCACATCTCTTTCCCTCAGAACCCAGCAGGAAGGCTCGAATAAGTGGTAAGGCTACGTCTAAAGGCTCCAGAGAATTTCATACAGGCCTGTGTCTGGGAGGCACCTGCTGGGTGAGAAGATACCACCAGACTGTGAGCCAGAGGGCCCGGGTTAAATCCCGTGTGCCCTTGGACAGGTCATTTGACCTCTCTGAGCCTCAGTCCCATCATCTGCAAAATGGAACCAGTAATCATTTTAGTTTCAGTGTATTTAGCACTTGCTGGGCCAGGCACAGCACTAGAAAATTCAAATCCAGTCCTCACGCCTCATGAAGTAGTTACTCTTGACTCCATTTCCTGATGAGGAAACTAGCACTTTGAGGAAATAAGTGACTTACACATAAGTGAAAGTCACAGTGGGATGTTGTAAAGTGTAGGTATTCAATAGATGCTATTAAGAAATGCACCTGGGTCTGCAAATTACCTCTCAGGTATGTTGAGGCAGGTGAGAAGTTTATGCCAAGATGTGGAGCTGCTTTCCTTCATCTCTTGAGTATGAATGTGTAATGAGCTGAGAATTGGGGTGGTGGGAGTCTCCAAAGATCATACCATTTGTGTCCTGTGTGACCTTGGGCCAGCCACCAACCCTCTCTGGGCCTTGTTCTTAATCTGTAGACCACTCGTATAGACCAGGTGTATGAGTGTGGCAGAGAACAAGTCTGGAGCAGGAAGGAAGCTGCATAGGTCCTGGCCCTCAGACCCACTGGCTGAGGGTTCGAGGAAAAGGACCTACCATCTAGACCTGTGGCCGGCCAGCTTGCCTGCAGCTCACACCCTCGCAAAGATTGACCCCTCGCCTCCAGACTCGAGTCTCTGAGCCCTAAGTCCTCAGCCCTCGCAGACCCTCTCCAGCTGCCCCCTCTCCATCAGAGCACCTTCTCCAGGGGTTCCTCCCGAACCTTCAGGGCAGGTGGTGTCAAAGGCTGCCCACAGCACCTGCATCCACCTTCCCACATCCATTCTCCCTCTAACCGTCTGCACGTGATTATCTGCTATTAATTGGTCCTCATATTTGTGCAGTGTTTTTCAATTACAAAGCATTTCCCCAGCCATTCATCTCTTTGAATAGCAATCGAAGCTGCTGTTTATGGAACACTTCCTGTGCACCAGGCCCTCTGCTCTCACCAGCCTCTTGCCATGCATTATCTAGATTCAGTTTCACAGCTATCCTAGGGAGCATGGGAGTCCAAAATTACCACTGAGGATACCTGATACTTAAGCACACTAAATATCTAGCCCCTGGTCATACAGGGAATGGACGCAAGCTCTGTGAAATAATCAGGGTCGTCCCTAACCTACAACGTACAGAGCTTCTATGTGCACCCTTGCAAAGCTTGCATGTGCACTAGGACTTTGTTAAAATGTGGCTTCTGATCCCACGGGGCTGGAGTGGGGCCCAAGATTCTGCATTTCTACCAGGCCTCTGGGTGATGCCAATGCTGCCTCTTGGAGAACCACACTTTGGATAGCAAGGGCTTGAAGCACCAAGCAGGCCGAGACTGCTTTACCACAGCCACAGGCTGGCAAACCTCAGTTCCCTGTCTGTCAGTTGGGTGAAATAGCCTTTGGCTTACAGAGGTAGAATGAGTACTGGGTGATATAGCACCTGTGAAATGCTTGGCACACAATAGGTGCTCAATAAATGCTGGCTCTTCTCCCTTGATAGGAGCTGGCATGGGTCTGGATACACAACAGATGCTCAATGAAGCCTGTCCAATTTATTGAGCCTAGCATTTTTCCCTAAAGCAGAGAATAAACTGCATTATGTTTCCCTTTGGAATGAAGCCAAACCCAATATTAATTTTTTTCTTAAACTGCAGAGTTCCAAAAAGAAATAAAAGCAAGTAGAGTGATTGCAGTATGAAGCAAGCCTCTGTAATTTCTGTAATTACAGAATGGGAGCAAGACAAAGCAGGAGTATGCACAGCATCATGGGAGGGAGTAGGGGCCCCTACTCCCAAGCCTGCTGCTCCCCCTCTTGCCTTCCCAGCTCTTCATGGTGCCCCACTCCCTCTGAGCCTCTTCTGGGCCCAGCCCTAGCCCTGGACAATGGCAACCCTGAGACACTGGCCTTGGCTTTTTGGTCTGTGCCCAAGTCTCCACCCCACGCAGCCACCAGTCCCTCTGATGCAGTGGGACAGAGGGGGGATTGTCCAAGGCGGCTGCCACACACTCCCCTCCCCCCAGCCTGCCATCTGTGCAGGCCTAGGCTGCTGATAGCCAATCTGCTAGCAAGGCCTGCGGGGCCCACCTTCAAAATAGATCCCTGGTCTCCCTCCTCACCACCTCTGCTCTAGCTGCCATAATTCAAGCCACTGCCTCCTCTCACCTGGACTCTCAGCCTCTTAATGAGCCTCCCTGCTTCTACTTCTGCCCCTCTGCATCCTCTTGCAGTTAGTTCAAGAACTAATCAGTTAGTTCACTGATTCAAACTCTTCCAGGCAGCCACAGTGAGACTCTTAAATGTAAGTCAGATATCTCCCACCACTTACACCCTCTACTCTTCCCCATCCTGTTTAGAAGAAAGTGTAAACTCCTTGCTGTGGTATCTGAGACCCTGTGTGATGTGGTCCTTGCCTGCTTCTGACTAGTTCTGCTCCCTCCCATACTGGACTCCAGCTAGCCCAGCCTCCATGCTGGCTCTCAAAATGCTAAGCTTATTCCTGCCTCGGGGCCTTTGCACTTGCTGTTCCCTCTGTTTGATATGATGTATCCTAGAGAGTCATATTTCTGGCTCCTAATTCAAACTGAAAAAATTTTTGTTCAGGCCAAATAAAACAAGCCCAAGGGCTAATTCTGACCCATTTTGCCACTTCTGATCTAGAGCTTCCAAACTTCATTTTTATTTTTTCTTATAAAGCATTTCCTCACTCAGGGATTGGCAGAGGTATTCTTTCTGCTTGGTTTGGCCCCATTTTTTTTTTTAATTTTATTTATTTATTTATTTGAGAGAGAGAGAATGAGAGAGAGGAAGAGGTCAGATGGAGAAGCAGACTCCCCGCTGAGGAGGGAGCCCGATGCGGGACTCAATCCAGGGACTCCAGGATCATGACCTGAGCCGAAGGCAGTTGCTTAACAACTGAGCCACCCAGGCGCCCCGGTTTGGCCCCATTTTTATCGATGGCTTTAGGACTTGGTCTCCAACTGCACATCGAGGAAGGAACATATTCATGGGAACATTTTCACCACTTTCCTGCCTCGAGTCTCATTTGTTAACTCCTTCCCAGCGCCTCCTTGAGTGAGCCTTCCTCTATAATACTAACCTGATCACATCACCACCCCTATTGAATCCTGGCAACTGGTCTCTGAGTTCCTTAGCCTGGCTTTCAAGGTCTTTCAGAAACTGACCTTCCTATCTTCAAACTTTTCTTCTTCTGTTCCTGCATTCCCTCCATTTAGGGCCCTTCCCTCTTTTTGAGCCTGATTCAATCTTCAAAACCCAGTTCAAATGTCCCCTCATCTGGGATGCCTTCTTTTTTTTTTTTATTAATTGGTTTATTTACTTTAGAGAGAGAAAAAGAGAGCAGGAGAGGGACATAGGGAGAGAGAGAATCCAAAGCAGTCTCCATGCTCAGCAAGGTGCCTGGTGCAGGGCTCGATCCCATGACCCTAAGATCATGACCTGAGCCCAAACCAAGAATTGGAGGCTTAGCCAACTGAGCCAACACCCCTAGGATGCCTTCTCTGGTTGAATTCCATCATTCCTTCGAGGCCTGCATGAAGGCCTCGTCTTGTTCATGTACTCCTGCTGCACATATCACAGGGTACTATGATTGGCTATAGGCAGAGATATTTCTCCTTCTAGGCTGTGACCTTGTCAAGGTCATGGACCTTGTCTTTTTAATGCTTGCAACCCACGTGTCCAGCCCAGCTCCACGAACATATTTAGCCCTCGGTAAATATTTACAAAGTGGAATCTTTCTGCTGGTTCCTGTTAGTTCACTGATTCAAACTCTGCTTCAGAATACAAAGGGCTCAAAATGATTGTTCCATCCCCATTTCAGCACACAGCGCGTGCTGAGCAAACACTTGCTGAATGAAGGAAGGAGTGAATGAGTAGGTGAGTGAGTACGGAGGACGGGTCACTGGGGTCTCACATTCACCGTGCCCTTTTGAACATTGCTTCGGTGGAATTCGGTTAATACGGGGGGAAACATTAAGGACTTGGAGGAACATTTAGTCAGATTCTTTGTCTGCAGAGTATTGTCACCTGATGAGGCAGAACCAGAAGACTCTGGAAGAAAACCCTGGAAAAATGTCCCAAATCATGGAGCGGTGAGAGGCATTCCTTTACCCATTCCACCAGCAGGTAGAGGAGGCCCGCACTGCTGAGGGGGAGAAGAGATGCGTGGTCCTTCTGCTGTGGACCCGCGAAGCCGTCCTCAGACACGGGGCAGCTCCTGCCCGGCAGAACGCGGGAGTCCATTTCGGGAGAGGGGAAGTAACTCCGGGCCAGCAGGTGGCTCCTGCTTCCGAGAGCATTCCTTTTCTAGAAAGAGAGCTAGCTTCCTTTGCTGGGCACTTGCACATGCCTGTGTTTTCTGTGCACTGTTTTTCGTGAGACAGGGAAGAAACAGGTTAACCAGCTGGTGTCAGGAATGAAAATTCGCCCACAGCTATACTCTTGGGGTGTCTGAGCGAGGCCGCTTCTGGAAGTGCTGTCTGTAAGCTCCAGGTCCTGGGCTTTTTAACTAACGGGGATCCTTTGGTCATTTTCCTCCCATCTAAAGATGCTTCAGACTTCTGTTCTTGCCAGACTTGACTTCTCACGGAATAATCCCTTATTTCATTGACCAGACACACACACGTACCACTCCCGGCTTCCGCCTGGCCCAAGGTGATGGGCTAGGCCACTCATCAGTGGGTATACAGAGAGCCCAAAGCAGGGAGATGTGAAATCTTTATTAGCTAGTTTTCCCCCATGGAGGCTAAAAAGAGCAATTTCCATCAGTTTTCTGAAAATGCTGCAAGTCTCTGGAGGGCCTGGATAATAAGCCCACAATAAATGTTAGGGGCTGTTAGTCGTAATAGCACTATCATCACTGTGCCTCCCAGATTAGGAGCCGCTATTCGTACACAGCTGGTAAGCATCACAATGCTGAGAACGGCCGAGATGACCCGAGCCAGGTAGTCCTTCGCAATGCTTTACGTGCGTGATTTCATTTATCCTTCGCCGCAACCGTATGTGCAAAAGATTATTATTATTATTTCCCCATTTTACAGATGAGGATCAAAAGGGGAGGGAACTCGCCTAGCCCTAGTAAGCCCCAAGGGGAGCCCAGGTCTCTGATGGAGCACCATCTCAGTGTCTTGTGACCCTGAGGGCCTCCTCCCTAGGAATCCCCGAGGAATCACCAGATAGATCAGTTCTTGGCTTCTACTGTTACCTTCACATTTTGTCTTCTAAAAGGAAAGCTCCATCTGGTTATGTGGCTCTTCAGAGGGCAGTCACAGGCGTCTCCCCGAATCTTTTTCCATATCCCGAAGATAGCACATATGCCTTCCTCACGCTGGGCTCTTCAAGCAGCCATGGTCTCTGGTCTCTCTGGCCTTTGCACGAGGGGATGCTAACTGTGCTCAGGGAGGGGTGAACCGGAACTCTCCTTCCTCCTGATCTTCCACCTCTCGTCTGTGTTGGTGTTGGTTTCTTCAAAGAACATACACACCACATTTCACTGCGTTAAACACACCCTGCCATCTCGCCTGCTTGCTGGGAGTGAGCTGGACCTGCACCTGTCTGTCTGTCTGTCCCTGAGTGGTGTGGGGCAGTCTGAGGTCTAGTGCACAGTAGATTTTGGAGTTGGTTTACGTCTCCATGATAGACAACAAGGATATCCAGGGCAGAGGCCAGAAGCTGTTGTTCCCATAGGGCTATAGGCCTTCCTGAGTACTTAGTCGAGTGGTAAGAGAACAGAGATTCAAGACTTTAGCCCATCTCACCAATGTGAGCAAAACAGGGAATTTTATTTTGGCATAGTGGGGATGCTTTCTTTGTAAACTCTGAGCCTTGGAATGTAGCCAGTCTTAAGAAAGCAAAGACAAATGGCAAAGACAAATGCTTTCAAGACTCTCCATCATTTGACCTCTCATTTCTTTCTTCTTCAGCAGACCGACTAACTCTCCCTGCTACTCTACGTACAGGTGGGCAGAAGATAACTGCCCAAGAGGTCCCAGTTCCCCGGACAGGCTGGCCTTCTTTCTCAGCCTAGTGCCAAACTCCCAGGGAAGGAGATTTGATTGACTATCCAGAGTCAGGTGATCAGCCCTGGTCCAACGTGATTAGATCCTTTTGAACAAACATGGTGGCTGGAGCCCACAAGGGTAGGTCATGGGGACAATTAAGGGTCATCATTGATTTGACAGTTAATGGCTAATCACCCACACCCCCACACACCCTTTCCTAAGGCTGCTCTCTCCCCTGCATATGCCAAGACCCCTGGTAGACCACAAGATGGGCCACCATCCCTGACAATGGATGGTGAGTCTGGAGGTGAGACTCAGGATCCTGGTGAGACTCAGGATCCCTGAGTCTGGAGTTCCTTCTGATGGCACCAGGCCCAAGTCGGGAAGCAGGTGGACATCCAAGACAAGCCCGTGGGTCCTCTTGAAGAGCAAGAAACAGGGTTGGCGGTAAAGTTTGAGTTGTCCGAAGGTAGCCTGGTTTTCTGTGAACTCTAGGCAGAGACATTGGTGTCTGGGGATGAGGACTGCATGTGAGGGCTCTGGAAGGGGAGTGCACAGCGATCAGGATCCCCCAGTGGGGCAGAGCTGAGAGAAGAGGCCATCTGGGCCATACGCTGCTTTGTCTCTGCTCTTGCATCTCAGAGGCCCCAGACCATTGTTTCACACAGTTCTGTTTGCTCTGAGTGTCCCATAAGTTTATTCTGTGTTATTTGATTAATTTAAAATTTTTGTAGAAATTTAGAAATTAGGGGCACCTGGGTGGCTCAGTTGGTTGGGC
The DNA here is from genome assembly GCA_028533885.1 of Nasua narica. Lineage (NCBI taxonomy): Eukaryota > Metazoa > Chordata > Mammalia > Carnivora > Procyonidae > Nasua > Nasua narica. The sequence continues at coordinate 46,152,770 of CM052799.1, forward strand.
CGCTGCCTTTGACTCAGGTCATGATCTCAGGGTCCTGGGATCGAGGCCCGCATCGGGCTCTCTGCTCAGCGGGGAGCCTGCTTCCTCCTCTCTCTCCGCCTGCCTCTCTGCCTACTTGTGATCTCTCTGTATCAAATAAATAAATAAATAATCTTAAAAAAAAAAAAAGAAATTTAGAAATTATGAAAATCCAGAAAAGTGCAAAAAAGGAAACAGAAGTCACATAAACTGATCACTGTGTATGCCTTAGGATATATCCTTAGGGTTTTAGAGGAGTTTTTTTTAATGAATAGATTGGTGGGGGGGAATAGGCAACAATAGGATCATACCAAATAAACTATTTTGAGGTTTGCTTACGTGGCCTTTTACAACATTTCTGCACGTTTGGTTAGGGAATGGAGAAAAATCTCAGCTGCATTTGTTGGCTCCCAGTTGGGCCCTGAGGGGGGTTTGCCCCTCTGTTGATTTCTCTTTACCTTCTGATAACATGATGGAAGGCTGTCCTCACATTGCCCTCGTGCCCACCCCGACAGCTGTCCCAAGAGGATAGCAGGCCCCTTCCAGCATGTTCTAGTGCCCTGTGGCTGGTATGGAAGCTCGTGTGGTCACCTGTCTGGGGGTCTCCCATGGGCTTCCTACAGCCCTGCTACGCTCCGCCCAGGGCTGCCCATTAGCCACCACCTACCAGCTCACTGGGTCCCTCCTCATCTCTCCTCTGCAGGCGTGCACCCAGAGGTGGCAGAGGGAGCTGCTCTGGAGCTGACCCACCACCGAAAATCATCAGGTAACATCCACAACCAAAATAATCACAGCCGTGTGCGGGATTCTGTTTCTAAACCAGTCCGGTGAAAAATACCCATACAGCCATGAAAGCTTATTTTAGCCACAATTCTACAAGCCAGATAAGATTACTGCCACTTTATAGATGGAGAAACTGAAGCTAGAACAATCAGGAGTAGGAGTTAGGGTCACTCAGTTTGTAAAAGGCAGGCTGTGGATTTGAACCCCGGTCTGGGCTGAGTCCGATGTTATACATCGTTCTCTACTCCATGCTGCCTCTGGAACTAAAGAGGAAGCAGAGAAAGAGCGTAGGAAATATCCTGGGTCGGAGAGGTCACGTAAACCAGCGGTCCTTCTTCAACTGAGGGCTGGGACTGGCTCCCAGCATAAGAATCTCCTTTTGCAGAATTTGTTAAATGTACAGATTCGGGACTCATGTCCTTGAGATTCTCATGTGGGACATCTGGGGTGGGACCTGGGACTCTGTATCATTACAGAGCTTCGCAAACAACTTGGAAGCACATCCAGGCTTGGGGACTGCTGACAAAATGACAAAATAGTAACAGGTCCCCACCATTTGCCCGGCAGAGGAGCCTTGCTGAGTAACAACCTGATGTACTGTTATCATACTCAATTTAAAAGCTAGGGAGGGGGCGCCTGGGTGGCTCAGTTGGTTAAGTGACTGCCTTCGGCTCAGGTCATGATCCCGGAGTCCCAGGATCGAGTCCCATATCGGACTCCCGGCTCTGCGGGAAGTCTGCTTCTCCCTCTGACCTTCTCACCTCTCATTCTCAGTCTCTCGCTCTCTAATAAATAAATTAAAAAAAAATTAAAATAAAAAATAAAAAATAAATAAAAGCTAGGGAGAGCAGAGAGGTTAAGAAGTTGTCTCAAAGTCACACAGCTCAAATGTGAAAGAGGACTTCGATCATGATTAGAGTCTGTGCTCATCTGCCACCCCCACCACCACTGTAGCCGGGTCACCTCCCTGTTTGGCCCTACGGTAAGTCCTTCCATGGCTGATCGTGACCTCGGTTACTGTGGCCTCAGGATATGAAAAATCTAATTGTACCCCGAGAGGCAAAGATGAGGAACACTCGATGTTCCTGTCTGGAAATTTGGTTTCCTCAACTTTCTTCGCTGAGCAAGATACATAAGAGAGGGCACATGACACAGATTTGCAGGTGTGAAGCTAGTCCAGGAGCCAGAAACCCACCACAGCCCCCCCGCCCCCACCCGCCAAGTCTAGAAACAGAAGGCACTGTCCTTCCTCTGGGAGGAAGAATGCCGATGAGAGAGCCTTCTCTGACCCCTGGTTTGTTTGTGGGCCATTTTATTTTTGTTATTTTGGGGCAACTCCAGGATTTGGCCACCCTTCCGTGCCTGTCACCCCACCCCTCTGTTCTCCTAGGGTGACCTTGAGCCGCAAAACTGCTGTCTGCGTGGACCGGGGCCGACGTCGCACGTCCATCTCCCAGGACCTCTGTGTCCAAACTCCGAGACATGGCGACCAATGGCAGCAAGGTGGCCGATGGACAGATCTCCACGGAGGTCAGCGAGGCCCCCGTGGCCAATGACAAGCCCAAAACTCTGGTGGTCAAGGTACAGAAGAAGGCGGCGGACCTTCCAGACCGGGACACATGGAAGGGCCGCTTCGACTTCCTCATGTCCTGTGTGGGCTACGCCATCGGCCTGGGCAACGTCTGGAGATTCCCCTATCTCTGCGGCAAAAATGGTGGTGGTAGGTGCTGGCCTAGCAACCGCCAAGCTGGGTCTGGACCCCTTGAAGAAAATCACACTTGGGCCTTTTCTGGGGCAACCTTAGGGGAAGGGTCCCCTAAAGATGGGGCCCCATTTCCTATTTTTGTCCCTTTACCAAAAGTTTCCCGAAGGATAATTGTCCTTTGTTAACGATACTAAAAAGTTTACCTCTTCATTTTGCAAAGAACGAGGGATGTAGTTTGAGCAAAGGACATCCTCGGATCGGATTTTGGCTGTGGGTGCTACTTTGAAAGCAGAGTGTAGGGAGTTGTGGTTGGGACCCCAGAACGCCCTGCTATGATGCTCCCTCTGAATAAGTCTTCTCCAAAGCCTTGGGACCATGAGCATCTCTCTTCTCACCCCTACAGGGGCCTTCCTGATTCCCTACTTCCTGACACTCATCTTTGCGGGGGTCCCACTCTTCCTGCTGGAGTGCTCCCTGGGCCAGTACACGTCCATCGGGGGCCTGGGCGTGTGGAAGCTGGCCCCCATGTTCAAGGGTAAGTCTGCAGAAGGGGGCCACGTGGCACTGCTCTTGCCCACCGAACCGTGGTGAAACCAGGGCCATGTCAACACTCCCGGCCCTGCTGGAGAGAGGGCCCTGGTTCATTTCTGAGCAGAGTGGAGCCCTCGAAGGAGCCAGCTGGCAGACGGTAGCCCCAGCTAGGATCTAGGTGGACAGGAGGCCCCAATCCAGAGACACCCCCCCACCTGCCGCCCGGTACACACATCAGCCTGCCCTGCCCTGTGAGTTCATTTCCCCAGCCAGGGCTGGGTGCAACTTTCTTGACCCTCCTTGCTCGGTGCCTGACAGACCCTCACATGGATCCGTGGAGAATCCTTCTTGCCTGGCAAGCCAAGACCCCCCTCCCCACCTGCAACCAGCCAGTGCTGGCCCCCAGCTAAGTCCCTGCCTCTCTCTCTCTCAGCCTCAATGCCTCCATAACACCTGTCTCCAAGGTCCAGCGGGCTGGTGGACATGATTGAAGATGATAGGAGTGACGCTCCCTGGGACAGTTACTGTTATTGCTCTGTTAGACCAGTGTCATGACGCCGTGTCCGCCCGCAGGTGTGGGCCTTGCTGCTGCTGTGCTGTCATTCTGGCTGAACATCTACTACATCGTTATCATCTCCTGGGCCATCTACTACCTGTACAATTCCTTCACCACAGTGAGTGGCCCCTTGGACCGCCCCTTCCAGAAGAAGCCAGACCCAGAGCCCACCCTCCGTCCGCTGGACTACCATTCTGCTGATAGGGCTGTTCCTGGGGTCGGGGGGAGGGCATGGTATGTCTTCAGCAGCCCCTGTGTCCCCACAAGTCATAGCACCGTGGCCCAAGCACCTGCTGCGGGCCAGCCACTGAGCCAGCGGCTTCTTGTGGGCTGACATCTAATTCTCCCGACACCCCCTCTTAAGGTGGCTGTTGTTAGCTCATTTCATATGGACTCAGACTGCCTGGGTTCGAACCCCAACCCAGTATATACTAGCTGTGCAACTTTGGGAAAGAGACTTAACCTCTCTGAGCCCCAGTGCCCTTATTTATAAAATGAAGGTGAAAATGAAACCTGCCGTGTAGAGTTGTTGTGAGGAGTAAGGAGTAAATATATGTAAAGGGCTTAGCACCGTACCTCGCAAAGAACAAGCACCGTTCAGTGGTCACTGTTAACATCGGTGTGCAGAGGGTCAAACAGGCACGATCTCTTACCCGAGGTCACAGAGCTGGAAAGTGGTCCCAGGACGAACACACAAGTCCTTATGGCGCAGCTGGGAAAGCTGGTTTTCAGAGTGAAATGATCAAGGTTCAAATTTCAGCTCTGACACTTAGGAGCCGTGTGACCTCAAGCAAGTGGCTGCCCCTCTCTGATCTCCAAAATGGGGGTCTCAACATGACCTGCATCTGGGAGCTGTTGGGAAGGGGAGGTGAGGTCATGGATTGCTTGGAAGAGGCTCAGGGGACCGTGAGGATGGACAAAGTACGCTGGGACCACTGTTGCCATCCCCTGGGGGCTCAGCAGACATTGTCTGTGCCACTGTGCCTTTGCAGACGCTGCCGTGGAAACAGTGCGACAACCCATGGAACACGGACCGCTGCTTCTCCAACTACACCGTCGTCAACACCACCAACATGACCAGCGCTGTGGTCGAGTTCTGGGAGTAAGTGTGGGGCCGTCAGAGGTGGGGGGTGCCTATCAGCCAGGGCCAGCAGGAGACAGAGGCACCCTCAAAAGGGTGATGGGAGCTGGTGAGGTGCTCAGGGCTCAGGGAGAAACAAGAGAGTGTGAAGCCCCCGCCTCCCCCTGTAGAGAGCTGGGCCGTGGAAAGGGCCACAAGGCACAAGCTACAGAAAATGAATTCCTGCCTTCCCGTTCCTTCTGCCCAGTGACTCCTGCCGTCGGTCAAACCTAGTTAGAAGCCAAAGGGCCATCGAGCCAGTGAGGCAGCCCCAGCAGCCAGCCTCCTGGGGCAGGGAGGAGGGTGTGCCGCTGGAGGGCGGTACCCAGCACAGGCCAAGAAGGATCACCAGGACAGCCCAACCAAATCCCAGTTCATCCGGAAAACCAGTCCAGTCTACTTAGAAACGCAGAGCTGTTTGGAAAAAAGGCACGCGCACACACACGGGCACACACACACACACAGTTCATAGTGAAGGCCGTGCTGATTGTACCAGTAGAAGAACGCATTGTAGAGCACCCCTGTGTTGGAGTATTGATTTTACAAAAAGAGGTCTTGGGATCCAAATCTCTTTGGCATCAAGGAAGCATCTGTGCTGGGCGGCTCACGAGAGTCTGGGAGCACCCTGGAAGGTTCCACAGCACCTTGCATAAGCTGCCAGGAGGAGCCGTGCTCAGGAGCTGTCAGAACATGTGATACGAGTCTCTTTGTGCAGGAATGTCCTTGGCAAGGCTGTCTCCTTACAAATAAAAGTCAGATTCTTCTCCAGCTGCTGCTGTTTTCCAGCATCTGCAGGACTACATTGAGCCATGTAGTGAATAAACGTTTCTTGAGCACCTACTATGTGCAGTCTGGTTAGAGACATGGTAAACGTAAGCAAACAGGCAGAGTGGCAATGCCAGATGACCAGGGCTAAGGGGAGGGGATGCACGGGGGGCTATAGGGACCCTAAGATGTTACCTGGATGAGCCCAGGTGAGGAGTGACATCTAAGGTGAAAACCACGTAGGAGAGACGGGTGTCGGCAGGAGGAAGAGAATGCATGAAGGCTTGGAGGCAGGTGACAGCAAGCCAGGCACGAGTGAGGGGATGAGAGTCATCCAGTCTGATGAGCATTGGAGGGGCTTTGAGGAGAGCTGAGACTGGAGAGAGAAGCGGGGCCAGCTCAGACGGCCTTGCAAGGTCGGCCTGGGCAGGTTGGGCTTCATTCCGAGGACAGTAGGGTGCTATTCACTGCAAGGGTTGAAGCAGGAGGGTGACACGATCAGACATATAACTTAGAAGGGTCCCTGGGGCTGGAGTGGGAATAGAGCAAAAGCGAAGGTGAGGGTCCTTCTACGAGGGTACTGTAGCCAAACAGGTGAGCAATAATCATGGCCAAAATAAGGCACCAGCAGGTCCCTTGAGCAAATAGCACTTTCTACCAGTTAGTATAATGGACCCTTCAGTCTCCTGCCAGCTCCTGGGTCTCACTGATCACAGATGCCAGCACGGTTACAGCAGAGGATATCGCTCCCTGGGCACCCCCAGGCCATTCCAGCTCCCACCAGCCCCATGTGACTTTCTGCTCCTTCCACTGTTCCACCAGGCGGAACATGCATCAGATGACAGATGGGCTGGATAAGCCAGGACAGATCCGCTGGCCTCTGGCCATCACCCTGGCCATCGCCTGGATCCTTGTGTATTTCTGTATCTGGAAGGGTGTTGGCTGGACTGGAAAGGTAAGGCATGTGCACAGTGGGGACCAGAAGGGGATGGGTCTACAAGGGGACTTCTGCCCTGCACAAGGAGTCTGCACTTCCGGGGACCCCACTGAACCTGGAGTGTAGCAGGTCCCTGCATCTTACCCTGCCTTGGTTTTCTTTCCTGTAAAACGGGAATAATATTACCTACCTTCTGGGCAGTGTGAGGATGAAATGCAATAATGTAAGTCAGTTACACAGAGCCGTCACAAAACAGATGATAAACTTCGCTCAAGGACCACTGAGCAAACTGTCCTTGAGCATCACCACTGTACCAAGCCTGGTTCCAGGGTGATCCAGAGATGAACATTCCACATCCCAACCTTGGGGGAGGAACAGAGATGGATCAATGAATGGCTACTTAGGCTTTGTACTGAAATAGTCATGAGTTCAGATCCCAGCTTGGCTGTTGACTTGGCTAGGTGGCCTCGGGCAGATCACTTCACCTCTCTGAAACTCAGTTTCCTCCTCTGAAGAATGGGGCTTAGCTGTTTGTTTGTCAGGAGAATCCAATGGAATGGTGATTTGGTAAAGCACTTGGCAGCTAACAAGAGGAATTGTATTTGGTTTTTATTATTGGCAAGGGCAAAGCCAGGTCAAGCTGGGGGTCCAGCCTGGGGGCATCTAGGGAGCTTGCCAATCAAGTTAGGGGGAAGGGGCCTCACCTCACTCCCACCCTTTTCCCCTTAAAGCCACATCCCAGGGGTGTAGGGACAGAAGATAGCCCAGGCTCTCACTGGACCCTGACCTGAAGGAAACTTAGAACAGACCTGAGTTCTGACCGCAAGTAAGGGAGAGAAGGAGTTCGAACGGAATCCTGCTGGAGCAGGGAGGTCCAGTCTACCCAAGATGAGGGGTGCCTGGGTGGCTCAGTGGGTTGAGGCCTCTGCCTTCAGCTCGGGTCACCATCTCAGGGTCCTGGGATCGAGCCCCGCATTGGGCTCTCTGCTCAGCAGGGAGCCTGCTTCCTCCTCTCTCTCTCTCTTTCTGCCTCTCTGCCTACTTGTGATCTCTCTCTCTGTCAAGTAAATAAGTAAAATCTTAAAAAAAAACAAAAACAAAAACAAAACAGACTACCCAAGCTGATATGAACAAAACAGAACCTTCATGAATTCCATACTTGGACATGAGTATGGCTGATGAAAAACTGCCTGATTCCAATCTGGTGGGACCTGTGGACCTTTGGATCTGTTCTCAGATCCAAAGCCAGTATCAGAACCTCTCTGATGCATCGCTGGTTTAACAGGCAGGAGGAAGGCACAGGTGTCTCTCAGCCCAGATTTAAGAAGCAGAAGAATGTAGGGCCTAAGGGCTCTGGAAGAGATAGACCTGAGCTTGAATCTCAGTCTCCCAATACCTAGCTATATATGCTTGGGCAAGTCATAGCACCTCTCTGTGCCTCAGTTTTCTCATCTGTTAAATGGGTACAATAATAGTATCTTACAAAGGTTGGCATAAAGACTGAGGAGAATAATCTATGCGGAGTATGTAGCATATGCCTAGCACCTAGTAGGTAGACAGTACATGGTATCAATTGCCTTTTAACTGAGTCATCCAAGCCTTCAGTAAATATTTATTGAGCACCTACTGTGTACTTGGCTTCATGCTAAACATGGAAGACAGACTCAAGTGCAAGACCTAGGCAATATATATTAAGCATGTTGGATATCCTCATACAACTGACCTTTCTGAGTAGGCAGGTTGATTGTACCCATTTTCCAGACCAGAAAAAGCAAGGCTCAGAGAGGATAAGAAATTGACCCAATGTCACACAACTTATAGGTGCCACGGATGGCTTCGAATTCCCTTTTCCTAATTCCAAGTTCAGTGGCTTTTCTAGTAGATCGTGGCTACCTTTCCTAACCCTGAAGAATCTCAGATCCATCCAGGGAAATGAACCTAACCCAGAGAACAGTTCATGCTGAAAATAGGGTCACATCAGACTGTGAGATAACAAGGGTTATTGAACTTGAAAACGGCTCTTTCACAACAGCAGGCAAAGAAATGTCATTTCAGATAATGACAGTATTTTGATTATCAATTTGGCAAAAAAAAATGTTTTTAATGATTCAATGCTGGTAACTTTGTGGGGAAGGTGTGCTCTGAAATGCTGGACAAAATTCCCTTTCTGGAAGGTAATTGGGCAATATGAATCACAAGCCGTGGAGAAGTTTATCCCTTTTTAGTCAGAAATTCTAGTTCTAGAAAATTTTTCCAAGAATGCTATAATAATTTTGTTGACAAAGTTTTATACACAGGGGTTTCCAATGTTGTATTAGTGAGATTCACATGAATGGGAAACAGTAGGAGAAATTCTAAAGAGGATGGTAGAACCTCCTGGGGGATTATTTTGCATAATTAAAAATCACATTGTTATAAGACAATAAAACAATGTTTAGTAAACAAAGAAAGTATGCACTGTTTTTTTTAATTTTAAACATGTTAAATGAAAAAATAAGCACATAACTGGAGCATCATTTTGTAAGAAAATGTGATCATACATGCATAGCAAAGTCTCAAAAGAGGAACATTAAAATGTTAACATCTGTGCATTTATGTATTAGGCATTTATTGAGTGTCTCCTATAAACTGTGGATTGTTCTAGGCACTGGGAAAACAGAAGTGAACAAGACAAGCCCTCTCCTTCACCTAACAAATTCTAGGGGCCGTTGTAGGGAAATTTAAGTGTGTGTGTGTGTGTGTCTGTGTGTAACTTTAAAATTTTCCTGACACCATGTTTTTTTTAAAGATTTTATTTATTTATTTGACAGAGAGAGACATCACAAGTAGGCAGAGAGGCAGGCAGAGAAGGAGGGAGAAGCAGGCTCCCTGCTGAGCAGAGAGCCCCAGTGGGATGTGGGGCTCTGAGATCATGACCTAAGCTAAAGGCAGAGGCTTTAACCCACTGAGCCACCCAGGCGTACCTCCTGACACCATGTTTTACTTGAACAATTTAGACTAAAGTCAAAAAGTAAAGGAGGGGTAGGGGGAAAGGAAAAACCAGGTTCAGAGCTGGTTGGTTGAGACTCCAAGGAGAGGCCTCAGAAAAGTGGACAAACACTGTCGGTTAGGAATCCAGGAAGGCTTCCTGGAGGAAGACGAACTGGGAGTAAGCCCAGGGCCACAACAGACTCGAATGTCAGTGAAGTGGGGGAGGGAAGGAATGGGCGCAACTGGAGGGGGCATCCTTGCCAACTTTCCCCCCAGGTGGTTTACTTCTCCGCCACCTATCCATACATCATGCTCATCATCCTGTTCTTCCGGGGAGTTACGCTGCCTGGGGCCAAGGAGGGCATCCTTTTCTACATCACACCCAACTTCCGCAAGCTGTCCGACTCGGAGGTGAGTGGCCTTCCCAGGTCCCCCGCCCCCACTGGCTGAGTTAAGAGCACACCTGAGTCCTGAGCCACTATTTACCAGCTTTAGGATAAGTCACTGTACCTCTCTAACCTCATATGTAAACGGAGATGGTTGCCAGGTACAGCTGGTTACCCTATGTAAAGGGCCATGGGGCCTTGTGGCTGGGCTCATAATTTTGACTGTTTTTTCATTCTGCCTATAGGTGTGGCTGGATGCGGCAACCCAGATCTTCTTCTCCTACGGACTGGGCCTGGGATCCCTGATCGCTCTTGGGAGCTATAACTCTTTCCACAACAATGTCTACAGGTGAGAGAGCCCCGGTGCCTCTTCCTTCCTGGCCACGCCCCTCCAGCGCCACGCCCCCTGTGGCCATGCCCCTTATAGACCACGCCCCAGGGGGTGGGGGGGTCGGGGGCCCTTTCTCCACGTTCCACTCCACTCCTCTCTAAGCCAATTCCTGTGGCCACTCCTTCTGGTTCCACCACCTCCCTGGGATGGGGTACTTGCCCTGCGGCCCTGCTCCCAGGCACCATCTGCCCCTGCCGCTTGTGCCTCGCTAGCTAGCCGCTGCTCCTTGCTCACCTCCTTGCCCAGGCCCACCCTCACTGAGTCCACCCTTTCTTCTCTGAAGGGACTCCATCATTGTTTGCTGTATCAATTCGTGCACCAGCATGTTCGCTGGATTTGTCATCTTCTCCATCGTGGGCTTCATGGCGCATGTCACCAAGCGGTCTATTGCTGACGTGGCGGCCTCAGGTCAGCGCTACACATGGGAGGGCCCGGGCTCCTGGGGTGGGAGGGGCTAACACCCGGGGCATCTGCAGTCATTACCGCCCTCACGAGCAGGGGTGGGGGGGATGAGCGTGCAGGCAGAGGGAAGAGTCCGTAGAAAGACCGAGAAACAGGAATGAGTGTGGTGTGTTGGCTCCCAGGCACTGAGCATCACTAGGTGCCAGGCAGAGCAGGGAGCATTTTACATGAAACTTCCCGACACTATGGAGTCCATGTTTTTTTATTCCATTTACTAGGTGAGTAAATGAGGCTCATGGACCATGTTCATCAAGCTAGAGAGGTGATGGAACTGGAGTTGAGCACAGACCTGGCTGATCAAAGAACTTGGGCTCTTAATCGCCTGACCATACTGGCACTTCTAGCACAATCCTGCCTTTTACAAGGAGAAGACCAACTCTTGCCCCCTGGGATATAAACCTTGTTCCAACTCTTACATGCTCGCCACCGTCACACAAAGTGCCTTAATCTTTGCTTTTGTCCCATTTCCAAAAATGTTCTCACCAAGCAGTCAGCAAGGCCGCAGGGTCCGAGGAGAGCCCCAGGCAACCCCTGCCGCCCTGCTCAGCCGGAAAGCAGTGAGCAGGAGGGGCCCACTGTGTGCACAGCAGAGATCCTGCGGCTTGGGGAGGCAACGAGACTTGCCCCTTCCCCATCATAGAGAACTGGGCTGCTCAGGGGGAAACGAACTTTCTCCACTGATGTCCCCTTCTTCCCTACAAGGGCCAGCTCGTTTCTCTGGCATTCCTGAGCCACCACCCCCCTTTCCTGAGCCAGACCCAGGGAGCTTGCAATTTCTCTCCTCCTTCCAAGGGTTCCCCTTGTCTCTTGATTAACCCCTACCCAGACACTCAAACACAGTATGCCCCAAAGTGACCTCCTTAAACCTTCTCCTTCCCTGTGCTTCTCACTGCAGTAAAGGGTGCCACCGTCCCTTACCCAGGACAGCCCCGGCATCATCCTGGACCTTTCCTTCACCTTCATTCCACAAACTAACCAATACCAGGACCTTCCCACTCCAGCTCCTGAGTATCTCTCCATCTGGCCCCTTCTCTGCACCATCACCGTCCTCACTGCGGCCCAGTCATCACAGTCCCTCCTTTCATCTCACCGGTACCCTGGCCTCTGGACCCAATTCTACCACCTCCCCCACCCATGCACACTCTGTATCCTCATCTAGAAAAGGGGGTGCTGACAACAGTCACCCAAAAATTTACTCTGAAGATGAAATGCAATAAAGCTTAGAGAGTAGGCGGTGTGCTGGTATGACGTAGGTGCTCAGTACCTTTTTTTTTTTCTTTTTGGTCCTTCCCTCCACAGGCCCTGGATTGGCGTTCCTGGCCTACCCGGAGGCAGTGACCCAGCTGCCCATCTCTCCCCTGTGGGCCATCCTCTTCTTCTCGATGCTGCTCATGCTGGGCATTGACAGCCAGGTGAGGACGCTCTCTCTGGCACCTGGTGGAGCCCCCACCCAGCTTCATCGGTCTGGGGCCAAGCAGGGAGAAGAGGCCATTGGCCATTGTCTTAGGCCCCCAGGAAGATGGCCAAGAGTCTCAGACCCCTAGACTGTTCCACATGAGACTTCAGGGTGCATCAGCTCAACTACCTTCCCCATTTTCCAGATAGGGAAACTGATGTCCAGAGGGAAGGGACTCTCCCTGAGGTCACAGAGAGAGGCAGAGGCAGAATCAGGCCTGGATCCTGGGGCTTCTTTGGCTCTGCCGTCCTGACAATGCCAGACCCCTTTGGTCTTGACCCAGAGAGTCAGGCTCTGGGTGGGTCGGGGCTGGGGTCTGCCTCACGTGGCTGACCTCCGTCCCTCTTGAAGTTCTGCACTGTGGAGGGCTTCATCACGGCCCTGGTGGATGAGTACCCTAGGCTCCTCCGCAACCGCAGGGAGCTCTTCATCGCGGCTGTCTGCATCGTCTCCTACCTGATTGGCCTCTCCAACATCACCCAGGTGAGCTCACTGAGCCCCGGGCACACCTCTGGTGTGCTGCCCCAGGCCCGCTCCCAGGTCCTCTCCACCCAGCCTTGTGCCATCCCACCTTTCTTCTGTTCCTTAAGCACCATCTCTGTGTCAAGCCCTGCACACACAGCTGTGAGGCAGATGGAGACCCTGTCCTCAGGGTGGGAGGGTGGGAGACACAGACACTGAGCTAGGAAAGATAAGACACAGTTGGAGAATACAGCCCCTAACTCAGCCTGGGGCACCCAGGACTGCTTCCAGGAGGAGGGGGTACAGAGACTGAGTTTTTAAAAATGCACAAAAATTAATTAGACAGTCAAGTTAGAGTTGGGCCTTTGACCTATACACTGGCCTTTCTCACTCCCACTTTTCTTTTACAATTGATACTGATGAGCAGTTCTCTCTGCATTCAAGGCCCTCCTGGTCTAGCCAGAAGGCATATACATAACCGATGAATTGTACAATAAATATAAATGACCTGAAAGCCACGAATTCAGCCCTATGGGTCTGCTATGATCCACAGAACTAATCCCTGGATTCAAATACAGTTCGTCCCCAGAATATTATTCACTTGTCCTTTTATTCCTCCATGGTTGTTAAACACTCACAATGGGCCTGTCATGACTTGGAGATTCAGCAGTTAATGGGACAGACACAATATCTGCTCTCTTAGAGCTTACGCTTTGGTGGACAAGACTGACAGACAAATTAAATCACCTCAGAGAGTGTTCAGTGCCGTGAAGAAAAGGTGATAGGGAATGACCAGTGAGGGTGGGAGGGATGCTACCTCAGACAAAATAGTCAGGAGAGGGCCCTCTGAGGAAGTGGCAGTTGAGCTAAGACTGAAATGATGATGAAGAGACAGCCAGGGGAAGATGAGCATAGCAAGTGCAAAGGCCCTCTGGTAGGCATGGGCTTCGTAAGTTTGAGGGGCAAAGGGAGTGAGCAGATTGGTAAGAGGGACAGAAACAGATCATGTAGGAACTTATAAGGCAAAGCCATTTGGATTTTTTAATTTTATTTTATTCTCCTAACTTTTTGATGTGTTAAATGTATGGCCTTTTTAAGCTATGGAAGGCTTTAAGCAGGGGAAAGACATAACTGACTTAACTTTGTGGAGAGATGGCTCTGATGCCCAGATCCTCTCTCAGTCCTCCAGCATTCCCAGAAATGGAGCATTTCTCTTCCCTGGACATCTTCTCCCCAATTCCCAGGGAGTCGGTGATCACACCCTCTCCTAGTTACTAGGCTCTCGATGCTTCTTATAATCTTCCCTTAAGCCTCCTCGCTGCAGTGTTATCTCACACCTGCCTCGCCAGACTGCAGAGCCCAAGCTGGCTGTGAACTGAGTGTCCTGGGCCCCAGTGGGAAGTGGAACCCCTCTCACTGCTTTTCCTCCTTTAGGGGGGCATCTATGTCTTCAAACTGTTTGATTACTACTCTGCCAGCGGCATGAGCCTGCTGTTCCTCGTGTTCTTCGAATGTGTCTCTATTTCCTGGTTTTATGGTGAGTGTCAACCCTTCTTCTTCCCTCCCTCCCTTCCTTCCTTCCTTCCTTCCTTCCTTCCATCCATCATCATTCAACAGCTTGAACACCAAGCCCTTTCTATACATTAGCTGATAATCGACCCTTGAACGACCCGGGTTAGAACAACACAGCCTACTTGTTCTGTGTATAGATACAATACGATATTTTTTCAGTACTCATTTTGATACAAAGTAGTACTGTACAGGTAATTTCTCTTCCTTAAGATTTTCTTTCTTTTTTTTTTTTTAAAGATTTATTTTTATTTATTTGAGACAGCGAAGAGACAGCATGAGAGGAGAGAGGTCAGAGGGAGAAGCAGGCTCCCCTGAGAGCAGGGAGCCCGATGTGGGACTCGACCCTGGGACTCCAGGATCATGACCTGAGGCGAAGACAGTTGCTTAACCAACTGAGCCACCCAGGCACCCCTTAAGATTTTCTTAATAGCGTTTCTTTTTCTTTACTGACTTTATTGCAAGAACACAGTATATAACACATAGAACATACAAAATATGTATTAATCAGTTGTTTGATATTGGTAAGGCTTCTAGTCAACAGTAGGCTATTGGTGGTTAAGTTTTTGGGGGAGTCAGAAGTTACATGTGGATTTTCGACTGCGTCAGTTTGGGGCGGGTGGTCAGTGGCCCTAGCTGCCACTTTATTCAGGGGTCAACTGTTTTCAGTCCTTATAGCAATCTGATAAAGTTAGCACAGGGGTCTTGTGTTTAGGAGACACCATAAGGCGGGTTAAATAAATTTATTTAAAATGGGAGCTAGGGGCACCTGGGTGGCTCAGTCATTAAGCATCTGCCTTCAGCTTGGGTCATGATCCCAGTGTCCTGGGATCGATTCCTGCATCTGGCTCCCTGCTCAGCGGGAAGCCTGCTTCTCCCTCTTCTGCTCCCCCTGCTTGTGTTCCCTCTCTTGCTGTTTTTATGTCAAGTAAATAAATAAAATCTTTAAAAAAGAGAGAGAGATTAAAGTGGGAACCAAAATGTCTTCATAAACTTTGGGATAAGAGGGTTTGAGATTTTATCTAGAAAAGTGACACCAAAACTACAAAAGAAAAGGTTCCAAAGTGAAATATTTAATAAAAGTAAGGCTGTGATGAAAAGCACACTCTCCCTTAGAACAAAGAATGGAGGAAACGATGATTTTATTTGTTTATTTTGTGGTCTGAGGTTCCAGACCCCCTGCATGACAGTCAAAAGGATGTCCTTCCCTGCACTTTGATTATCTCCTCAAGGCAATGTGTTCGAAATGTTTTCCTGGGTCCCTCTTAGTCCTTGATAGTCACTGTAATTTTTTGCCACCTGCCCCTCCTTGTCATCCCTCCTCCCCCCAAATGGCTTCCTTGCTGGGTCAGGGGCTTTGCTCAGAATCCAAGGGGTGCCCAGCGTGAGTCTTGGGAACTTCATGACACCAGTGGTGTTTTGCAAGATTTATAGTTCTTCTTTGCAGTCTATCCCTGGTTGCTTATAGCATCAGAGCACCAGGGAAAACCGCTCTGTCCAGCAGAGCTTTGAAGGAATGGCTAGGCTAGCTGTGGTGTGGGAGGGTCACCGAGAGAGGTGAGGACATGCTTTATAAGCATAATCTTGTGTTGGTGGATATTTTCATGTGAGGTGCCTGGCTTTCTCACACAGCCCACTTGCTGGGGGTTACTGAACGCTTAGCCAACAAGGACCCCCTCGGAGTGTTAGCCCCCTGTTACAAAGAAGCTGAAGCTCCTAGAAGTTGGGTAGTTTGCCTGTGGTCGTACTGCCAGAAAGTGGCAGATTGAGAGTTTGAGCCTGCAGTGCCCACAGCTTATCCATCCCTCCTGCTCTCACTCCGAATGTCACAGGTGTTAACCGATTCTATGACAACATCCAAGAGATGGTTGGCTCCAGGCCCTGCATCTGGTGGAAACTCTGCTGGTCCTTCTTCACCCCAATCATTGTGGCGGTAAGGACAAGTCCTGACCAGCCCTGTTGGGATCAGGCCAGGCCAGTCCCTACGGTGACTCAGGTCCGGAGAGAAACTTCGAGAGGCAAAGGCGCCCATTCCCTAATAACACTACTCCATCCCATTTGCTGAGCATCTACTCTGTGCCCTGCATGACACCAGAAACATTACATCATCCTTGCAAACCTCAGCAAAATAGGCGTTCTTGCCCCCACTTGACTGCTGAGGGCCCCA
Source organism: Nasua narica (assembly GCA_028533885.1). NCBI lineage: Eukaryota > Metazoa > Chordata > Mammalia > Carnivora > Procyonidae > Nasua > Nasua narica. Next base: position 46,169,048 of record CM052799.1, read on the forward strand.
GGCTCCCCCGCCAGCATCACCCAGCTAGCTGGTGCTGCATTCAAACCAGGTGGGCCTGATTCTGAAGCCCAAGGCCATGGACTCCGGGAGACCTCTCATCCTCAGCTTCCTTTATTCCCTCAGGCAGGAGGAAGCTGAGGTGAGAGCAGGCCTATGCGGCTGCCCCAGCTCCGTGGCGTGGGGGCCGGGCCACAGCAGAGATTGCATCCTGCACAGAGGCACTCAGCTGATGGCAGACTAAGAGTCTGACGTCCAGTCCTTGCTGTTTGCCAAGCTGGTTCACTTGGAAGAAGGGATGCCTTTTTTTATTGTCCTCCCAGAAAAGGTCCTTTTTTCTGTTGGGTAGAGGGCACTAACTTCAAATTGGTTCTCCCAGAAGGGGTGCCATTTTCTGTTGGTTCTCAAGAGTAGACACCTTTTGCTAGTGCTCCTCCCAGAGGGGATGCTTTCCTCTAGTCCATACAAAAATGTCTTATGTAGTAGCAGTAGCCTTCGGTGCCGGATTCCCATGATGCTGGACCCTTGGGAGGGTCCCTCATGGCAAGGTAGGTGGTCAGTGGACCTATCAGCTTCAGGGTCTAGGAAGGGGCCTTGGTTGTCCAATCAGGGGGACTGACTGTGTCCCATCTGCTCTCCTCCCCTCTCCCCAGGGTGTGTTCATTTTCAGTGCTGTGCAGATGACTCCTCTCACCATGGGAAACTACGTTTTCCCCAAGTGGGGCCAGGGCGTGGGCTGGCTCATGGCTCTGTCTTCCATGGTCCTCATCCCTGGGTACATGGCCTACATGTTCCTCACCTTAAAGGGCTCCCTGAAGCAGGTAAGTCCCTTCTTCACCCTTCGGGTTGCTAGTTCCCTTCCCCTACTGTGCTGGGCACGGCCCCTACCCTTGTGGAGCTCACAGTTTAGTTAGGAAACAGACAACTCAATATCCAATGACAACAGAATGTTGGAAGTGCCATGATTTGGATAAACCAGGGAGATGGGTTAGCCCTGCCTGGGTTGAGGAGGGTTAAGGAAGGCTTCTTAAAAGAGGAGATAGCTAAGAAGAAGCCTAAAGATGAGCCAGAGTTAAAAGTAGAAGCAGAAAGAATGTTCCTAGAAGGGGATGGGAAGTATGTGCAAAGGCCCAGGGGTATAAATAGCTTTTGGTGAACTGAAGGGAAATCAATGTGGCTGGAGGGTAGAGTGGAGAGGAGTGCAGAGAGGGTGATAAGAGATGAGGTTGGGGATGTAAGAAAGTCAGGCCAGATTATGAAGGGCTTTGAAAATTAGGACAGAACTCATTTTATCTTGAAGATAATGAGGAGCCTCAAGGGTTTGAAACAGATGAAGGCTGGGGTCCGTTGTATTGTAGGTTTACTCTAGACCCCTTTTGTGTGCTTGATAAAGACACAATGTGGTCTTGCCCTCAAAGAAATATAACGTAAAGCATGCTGTCCTCAATGTCCGCCCCCCCCCAGCACATTCTAGGTCCATACCAGCTCTTTGTTAAGTTGCATTGAATTCTCAAGTGACACAGGGCAGTGCTGGAGGTACCAGTGCTAGAGACATCGATGGATTAAGTGTAAGCTGAGAAGATTTCACTGGGGAGAGGTGGATAATCAGAATATGGAGGGCCACAGTTGGGAGGCCTTGGATCAGTGGTTCTCAACCTTATTTCTACTAACCTTCTGGACCTTCTGGACCAATCAGAGCCAGGAGAGGGAGCTCTGTGGTCTGTGGTCTAAGGAAGGCACGGTGGGGGTCCACGTGCAGCCCCTGGACCAGGCTCCTCCTTTCACAGATGCAGAAACTGAGGTCAAACGAGAAACCACTTCCCCACCCCTTGCAATAAGTTATTAGGAGAGCTGGGCTTGCAGCCCATTCTTCCAGCTCCAGGCCCAGTGCTTTCATTTTCCACAGTCCTCTGCTGAGCTGCAAAAGGCAGTCAGGTCTGGGAGGGGCAGAGAGGCAGAGGCGGCATATTTGAGGAAGGGAGCACAGCCTGTTCAAAGGCCCAGGAGTGGGCACATCTGAAGACAGCGCATGTTCTGAGGGGACAGGATTTCAGGGAATATGTGTAGAGAAGGTAGGAGGAAATTCATCCATTCAGGAAATATGTATTCAACACCTACTATGTGCCAGCCGGTATTATCAGTGCTAGAGACACAGTCGTGAGAAAAACAGGTAAAAATCCCAACCTCCTGGGGTTTACATTCTAGCAGAGGAAGATCCATAATTAACAAAATAAAAACATGTTAGATAGGGATGAGTACTATGGAGAAAAATAGAGTAAGTGCTGAATGAGGCCTTGCTGAGAAGGTAACACTGATCTAAGACCTAAGGATGTCTTGAGCGAGATCGAGCTGTGTAATTGTCTGAAAAGCAGGATGTCTCAGACTGAGGGCACAGTAAGTGCAAAGGCCCTGAGGCTGGTACATGTTTGGCATGCGTGACGAGCAGTGAAGGGGCCAGAGTATGGAGGATGTGGGGATGAGGCCAGAGTCTGGGTGCATTTAGAAGGCAGAACAGGCAGGATAGACTTAGAAAGAGGTGGGGGAACGGAGCCTCCAGTCTTTCCCCCTCCCCACCCAAATTCTCCCTGGTGCCCACAGCGCATCCAGGTCATGATCCAGCCCAGCGAAGACATCGTTCGCCCGGAGAATGGTCCGGAGCAGCCCCAGGCCAGCGGCTCAGCCAGCAAAGAGGCCTACATCTAGGGGTGTCTGGCGGCTTGCCGACCCGCCACTCTCACCCCCCAGCCTGGCTGAACGTGACCACCACTTGATGTCTGAAGATACCGTCTATCTCAACCTACCTCGAGTGGCGAGTCCAGACACCATCACCATGCAAAGAGAGGGGAGGTGGGGGACAGTCACACCCCCGGTGGGCCCCGCCCTGGGCAAAGTTACCCGATGCCTCCAGCACCTGCAGGCTGGTGACCTTTCGAATCCGGGCCCCATAAACATCAAGCAATCAGCCTTCGGGACTGCGCGGTAGATAATTTTTATCCTGCCAGCAAGTGTGATGCGGCGAGGCCCCACACTCCTGGCTTTTAGTCCTGTTCCTGACTGTTCTCTAACTGCCGAAACCCATGACTCTTATCGCGGACTTTGTCGGAGTTCGGTTCCGTTGGAACGCTGCTCTGCACACTTGAAAAGGGCATTTTGTATAACGGGGATTTCCAGGGAGAGCTCCCTCTTAAGTAGCAGGGAGCCCGCGGAGCTCTGACTTTCATTTTTTTGGTTGATCCTTCCCGAGGCAGCTTGACAAAACAACCCCCAAGGACCTCCGTCAGTGTTACCCCCTGGAGCTGCTGCCGCGTCTCCAGCAATTTGCGGAGTGTACTTTCCTGCCCCCTCCTAGCCAGACCCGTGCGGGTTGCCCCTGGCCCGATAGCGATCATTCCAGACGGCCCAGCTCCCTCAATCCCTCCTTGCAAAACCGCCACAAGCACAATTGATTTTTTTTTTTATTGCCATTCTAGGGGCCTAAGATCCCCCTGGGGAAATTCCCTAATCAGAAGCCCCAGTTTCTCTTAGGCTGCCCCGTTTTATGGAGCACAAATCAGGTGCGGAGGAAATCAAGGTGAAGGTGTGTCTGTCCTTGAGTCCCAATGGATGCAGTTATCTTCCCGGCTTCCCCTTTAGCTGTGTGCTCACTGCCGCCCCAGTCAAAGATGCTGCCTTCTTCCTTCATATTCCTGAGCGGGAATCCCCTCACTACCACTAAAATCTCCCCAGCCCACTAACTGAGGAGCTAGGGTTCATCCAGACCACCCCCATGCAAACCCCCCCCCACAGTGCTTCCAAGATTAAACTGCTTCATCGAGAAGTAGTATTTGTTTCTTTCTGGAACTGGGCTCCGTGGCGACAGTGGCGGTGGCAGGTGGCAGATCAGGCAAAGACAGTTTCTAGCAAGCTCCAGTGACTCAGTGTTTCTCCTTTGCCAGGAAGATGGGTTCCCATGTAGCAAATCGTATGTCGTGCCCCGTAGCTCCTTAGCTAGTTAGCTCACAAACTGTGTTTTACAACTAATCCTTAATAATTATGGTAAATAACTGTGACTGTGAGTTTTTTAGTCTCTCGTCATTCTCATGCGACAGTGACCAGCATACCCGTTCTTGCAATAAGGTATTACCCTCAGAATATTAAGCACATTCTTGTAGAGAAACATACAGTACGTGTATACATATAAAGGCACACACATAAACATTCATCCTCACGTGTGGTATATAGGGTCTTATTTGATACCGTGTAGGAAATCTCAACCCTTTTCCTTAGGTCATCTGTAAAATAGTCTCATTGCTAAGGCATCCCAAATGCCAGCTGGTGAATCCATGATCAAAATGCATATGTGTTGTTAAATTATAGGGTTTAGAATGAAAGGAACCCTTCGCTGTGTCTCATGGTCCCACCCCCACCTCCCCATCCTGTGTGAACTACTTTAGAATAAGGGCAGGAAGACTTCTGACTTTCTCTTTGTTCTTCCATGTGAAACTAAGACCAAGTCTTTCTAAGACAAATGCAGTGTACTTAATGTTTGTATGCAAATCTAACTGAGATGTTTGGCAAGAAATCCCCTAATCGATTTCCATCCAAACCTACTTAATATAGCACAATATTACGTGTCGTACAATTCCAGTGAGAACTGTGAATATGTGTATCTTTTTTTAGTATTTGCCCTGGGGGAAAAGATATTGTATTATCATATATGCTTTTTTTGCAATAAGGATTTATTCTAAGAACACCAAGTAAATCTATCTCTATATAAAAAATATATGTAATATATACATATTCAAACTATATACAGAGCCTGTTTTAAAAAAAATTACAGTATTATTTAGAAAAACTATCTGTTCTATGGACCAAATGTAAAATATTTATAAATGAAGATGCATTTTAAATGTCTATAAATGGTGTCATAACTAGAGCACGGGCGTTATGTACGTTTCTAAGAATTTAGAGGAAAAATAATAAAGGTTCTATGATATACAATGTCAGACCTTCAATTCTTTGGGGTCGGGGCAAAATAGCGTCTTTCATCGGCACAACAACACATACACACGACACTACTTTTTCCCCAAAAGAGAGGGCCTCAAAAAAAAGATTGGGCCTCAAAAATCCAGCAAGATAAAAAAAAAAAATCCAGCAAGATACAGCTGGGTTTCCCAAAAGTCCTGGAATGAGGGACTACGAAACGACTCTGAGCTCCCTAAGGGAGGTGTCTGCACTGGGAAGCAGGGCTCTGAGAGGCCACACCCTGCTCAAACCAGAACCTGCCTCCAATGCAGAAAAAGGCAGCAGTACGCTAGGAGCCGCTCAGCACCCAAGGACCCCCATCGCGTGCTTTCTCACTCTTCCCCATTCAAGCCAACCACTCACACTGAAGGTGATGGCCTAGACGGGAAGGGAGAGAGATGGGACCCCGTACTCTCCCGTACTCTCCCCGAGCCTCAGGAAGTAGTAGTGAGTACGGCAAGAATTGGCACATCTCAAGAAGTGAAATGAAAACAACCTAGTTCGGTGCAGGTCTCTCCTGTTCTGGAAAGAGTGGAATGCACGCGCACGTCTAAGTTTTGAAATACGTATCGTGTAATTCACTCACGAACTAAATGCTCTTCTAGTGGCGTTTGCGCAGCGTAAAGACGAACAATAAAATGCATGCGGGGTGATCACGACTGGCTTTTTGCGAACCCCCGGTAGTGCCAGTGGGGTATTCTGCTTTGTGTCCTCACCAACCATTCCTTTCATGATCTTCCTGGAACCTTCCCGGGATGCACCTCAGGCTCCGTGAGCTTTGGCACGCCCTCTTCAGAGCTTTGGCCGCCCCCTGGTGGTAGCGGACAGTGGTAATGAACGCTTACGAGGTCCTGCGCCCACAACCTTCCCAACGCTTTCTTGTTTAACCTCAGAATATCCCATGAAGTGTAGGGGCTCCTCCCATTGGTGAGGGGCCTCACCCTCCTCACCCCTGCCTCACCCCCTTGGGTCCCTTTCCCATTTTCACGTTGTGCACATGTGCCTTCACTGCCATATCCAGCACCTCCCTTCTGTGCCACAGACACGGCCATTACTTTTTATAATGGGAGCCACATAAGAAACTGTATTTTTAAAAAAATCACAAAGCCACATGGGCTTGCCAATGTGGAGGAGGACAGTTTACTGACAAGCCCATCTCATTATGATGCACATACAATTAAGGACTGTGCATATTTTGCTCTTGGAGGAAAGTCTTCTTGTATTAAAAAAGGCTGACAGGGACATGGGTGAGCAGCCCAAGCACGAGGGAAAATTCTAATAATATCAGAACACCATCCAAGAAGAAATCGGGGGCTCCAGCGACGTGATCGCTAGAGTTTTCTTTCATCTGATGTTGATTTGCTGGTGTTTTCCTTGAGGTTTGGGTCTGTTTAGGTCCAAAAAGAAGCAGACACCAAGACAGTGTCAGAAGTGCAAGAGATTTCCTGGGGTAAATGTCTTCGAAGGACACAGGGGAGAAAGGGCAGGAGCAGGCAGGGAACACTCAGGCCACGGTGGTGGTTGGGTACCTGTACAAGGAGAGAGAGAAACAGAGGGTGGGAAGAGCCTCAGGCCATGGGGCTACAGAGACAGGGCTGGCCAGGCCCAGGAAGAGCCCTGGGCCAGTGGCTGTCAGTAGAGGAGTCCCGCGCTGGAGAATTGTCCTGGCCAGAGCACGTCCACCAGGCTCGATCCCTGACTGCGTCTTGCTAGGGGGAGTGTGGACATGTTCAAAGGTGCTGCAGCCGGAGGCCATGCTAGCTATACTCTCCACAGCGGTTCCGCAAAACACAGAAATATAGGGACAAGAACAAGGTAGCCACATTTCCTGAAAATGTTCTATCTGCCCAACACTGTCTCAAGGGATGCTGTTGCTTCCCCACGGCCATCTTGCAAAAAAAGTGCAGGTTATTCTTTCCTTTGAGAGATGAGTATCCTGAGGCTCAGACAGGGACAGCAACTTCCCCAAGGCCACACAGCTACAAGTCACGGGACGGGACACCACAGTGGCCTCCTTGGGCAGAGAGACACCCACACAGGAAGACACCAGGCAAAGGTCTAAGAGCAGGCAGAGTTAAAGGCCAGAGGATGATCAGGAAAAATCCATGACATGAACATCAAGGGCTTTTGACTCTTTTCTGTGGGAGCCTCAGGGATTAGCCCCACCCCTTGTGCCTGCCTCCGTGGATGGAAAGGCCTGCGCTGGCCCCGTGCGTGCAGGGAGCTCCAGGGTAGAGATGCCCAGTAGAGCCGCCAAGGACCGTGCCACGTGGCACCAGCCCGGAGGCCCCGAGCACAGAGGACCCTAATTGCACCTTCAGAGGAAGAAAGCTGTAAGCCAGTCGTGTACTGGAGAATCAGGGAGGCTGCCAGACCAAAAGCTGATACCCAGGCCCATTTCAAACAATCTGATGCAGGAAGTCTGGGCTGGGGCCCAGAAATTGCCTTCTAAAAAGCAGCCCCAGCTTTTCTGATGGAGAAAACTGGCTGCCAATCGCATCAAGAAACGCTGTTTGGAACAATCCCGGCACTCAGATTGAGGGACGTTTCACAAAACAACTGGCCTCTGCTCTTGAAAAATGGCAAGGTCTTCAACAACATAGATGGAAGGATTTTTCAGATTAAGAAGTGACAACTGAATACAACACATGGTCCTGAATTAGATTCTGGACCACCAGAAAAAAATTTTTTTTCTTTTGCTATAAAGGGCATTGGTGGAACAATAGGTAAAATTTGAATAACCTATGTAGATGAGATAATTGTATTGTATCGGTGTTAATTTCCTGATTTTGATCAACGCACTGTGGTTATGTAAAAGCATGACCTTGTTTTAAGGAAACGCACACTGCAGTATCCGGGGCTAAGTAGGTATCAGGTCTACGATTTATTCTCAAATGATTGAGATAATCATAATCATACGTGCGTGTGTGCTAGGGTGAGAAAGAGTGAATGATGAAGCCGGACAACATGGAGAAGTAACCCTTGAGGGATCTGGGTGAAGGGGATACACAAATTCTTTACACTAGTCTTGCAACTTGTAAGTCTGGGATTATTTAAACACATGACCGAGGAGGAGACTGGGTGTCACCTGCATTCACGGAGAGCTGTCCAGGGATTCCTGCAGGGGTGCGGGGGGGCGGGGCGGTGGGCCATGGACACCCAGGCTTAGGTTTGGAACAGGATCACTCCTCACCTGCACACGTCCTTCCTGCAACTGCTCCCTCCTTCTGGAAAGCAGCTCCTCTGGGTCTCAGGTGAGAAGTCCCCCCTGTAACCTCTCAGGGGCAGCAGCTCCCAGACTGTGCTGGGTGCCCCCACCGTGCTCCCTGGCAGGTGCTCCTCTCCCTGCTTGCTCACTTCTCTCCCCTACTGGCCCGAGGGGAGCTCATTTGTCTTTGTGTCCCCGGTCCTGGCATAATGTTTGCCACAGACCCATGTTCAGAAGACTGGTTTTGGTTTCCTATGGCTGAAATCCAGCATTTTGCAATACACACTCACTAACTAAGCTCTGCCTTCCCTGTCTCGTTAGCACCAAAAAAAATTTGTAAGGTAGGTCTGATTGCTCCCATTTGATGGATGGAAAAAGGCTTAGGAAAATGAAGTGACTTGCTTGGAAAAAAAAATCTTTTTTTTTTGGATGAGTAAATCCAAATCTATTGGATGAGTAAATGAATAAGTAAATAAGGCAGAAGGTGCAGAGTGTTCTGTGACCCCAGAGAGGCCAAAGGTGTGTGTATTAGGGGTGAGCGGGGGTCTCCAGGAGATATATTCCAGTTCAACCAAAGGAAGCACATTCTTTTGGTCAGGACTGTCCTATAACACAACCAGCTGCCTTGGTAGGGAGTGAGCGCCCCACCCCTGGGCTTGTGCAAGCAGAGGGCTCCACCTTGACAAAGGTGAAAGGAACATGAAGGATGGCTGACAGCCAGCAGGGGCCCATTCTGTGATTCTTCTAGCAGCAGATGGTTTCTGAGCTGATCCGGTGGAAGAAGGGACTTGAGATTGGGACACGGTGGGATACCTGCAGATACGCCTTTGTTCCCCTTCCTCTCCCTCGCTTCACCCCCCTCCAAGAATAGCATTTCCCTGAGGGCATGTGGCCAAGTCCTGGCACATCAAAACATGAATTTGAGAAATTGGCCCTTTCACTTAGAATATTTTTAAGCTGAGGCTTTGCAATGAAACAATGGCCTCATTCGACTTCATTTGAAATGAGGGAGCCAACCCTCAAGTAGACTCCTAGTGGTCACGTGGGACCTATAGCTAGCCGCATCTGGGGCTTGAGGGCCAGCTGGCACGTTCACAATGGCGTCCTCTCAGCCTCGGCCAGAACCCTGCTCCCAGCACCCATCCCTCGCCAGCTCCCTGTCCAGGTCCCCACGAGCTCTCCATGTGGGACATTCACCTGGGGGGACCCCCTCCCAATATATCTCAACTCAGGTCTCTCCTGCCCCCCCACCCATAGCCTGCTGGCTGGTCTCTGTCTTCTGCTCTTCTCCCTCCAACCCATTCTCTACCCACATCCAGAGAGCTCTTTCTAAAGCTTAAGTCAGGTGGTGAGATCCTCCTGGGGAAAACCCTCCAACGTCCTCCCATAGCACTGAAGATCAAGGTCAAACTCCTTGCTGTACTCCGCAAGGCCCTGTCTGACCTGCCTTCAGCCACATCCAGCTGCCCCTTGTTCTCTGCACACTCACCTGGCTGTTGGCAAGTCTGGTCTGGCTGTCACCTGTCCCCCTCCCCTTGTAAACTCCTACTCATACATCAAAAACCCTCTGGAGCACCCTCCCTGTGCTCTGGAGATGTCTGGACCCATGGGCTGTGCCCAGAGAAACCGGTGTTGGGCCATGGGCACCCAGGACACCCATGGACACCCAAAGCAGTGTTAGCTCACTCCTTCTACAGCTAGACTGTCGGTCTCACGAGAACAGGGACTGTCTTGCTCACCATCATTCCGCCGGCACCGAGCGCGTGCCTGTCACATTACAGAGGCTCGTTAACTGTGTGTTGACAGAAGTGGGCAAATGCACGAATCAGTGAGAATACCAGAAGAGAGATTAAACTGTATTCTCCACAGGAACAAACTAGCAAATATCGTATAAACACACAAATATAACAAACGAAGGCCCACATGGATGAATGCTTAAATGTAGGTAAACACGTGACAGAACATTCCCCCCAAACATTTAGGCAATGGTTCCCAACCCTGGCTTCATGCTGGAACCACAAGGGACCTTTTTTTTTTTTTAAAAGATTTTATTTGTTTATTTGAGAGAGAGAGAGTGAGAGAGAGAGAGAGCATGAGAGAGGGAAGGGTCAGAGGGAGAAGCAGACTCCCCACTGAGCAGGGAGCCAGATGCGAGGCCTATGATCCCAGGACTCCAGGATCCGTGACCTGAGCTGAAGGCAGTCACTTAACGAACTGAGCCACCCAGGTGCCCCCACGTGGGAGCTTTTAAAATATCCTGGCCCAGGCTCACCTGGATCAATTAGCTCAGAAGCTTAGGGTGGGGCGGGGCGGGGCGGGGTGGGGCGGGGCGGGGTGGGGCGGGGCGGGGCGGGGCGGGGTGGGGCGGGGCGGGGACGGTTCAGACTTCTCCAAGCCCAAGCGACTGTAACACACCCTCAGGGTTACGTGGTTCTGCACGTGTGGTCCCTGAACCAGCAGCATCAGCTTCCCCTGGGAGCATCGGTGTTTCTCAAACTTAGCCTGGCAGTCTCCTGGTTTCTGGGCTTTGCGGGAAGCAGGGCGGCCCTGGTCGTCTGCTTGTCTGACAAGTTCCCAGGTGCTGCTTGGGGGGGGTGCGGGGTGACACGCGAAAGGCCAGGGCTCAAGAGGCGCTCTTTCTCTCCAGTCCTGAACAGAAGCAGGATGGAAGCGGTGACAGACGATGCTGGCCGTTCTGGGGTCAGGAACCCACGGAAGGGGGTGAGAAGATGTTATTAAATCCATTTTCCCCCTTTTTCTTTACTTTCCCATTTTTGTAGATGAGGACTCTGAAGCCTGGGGGTGGGGGCAGCAATTTACCCAAAGGCTGGGCTCAAACCTTTTTAAAAATAATGTAACAGGGTATTTATTGAGCCCAAGCAGCAGACATGGTTCCGAACTCGGGGGTCAGGCGTCTTAGCTCTTCTGAGTTGACACCAGCATCCCAAGGGCAGAGCCTAGGGATGGGAGGTCTCTGGTGGGGCCCCGGCTCCGAGTTAGCTGGGCCAGGCTTCCTGCTCCTCCCACACCCTGGTACAAAAAGTAGATTTCTCCTCTGCTTCTTGAGCCCCCCAGGGTCTGTCAAGACCCAAGGGGAAAATGATGAGAAGCCAATGAGGCAAGGCAGCCAACTGGAGGCTCCCGGCTAGCTGCCACATAGGACGCTTCCTCCCTTGCGGGAAGCTCAGCTACCGCACGGCCCATTTTCCTGTCTGCCAAGGTGGTCTCTGGAGACAGTGTGAAAGACACAGCTGGCTGGCGAAAGCAACAGCCGCTCCCCCACTTCTCCTGCAGGAAGAGACCCTGATCTCGTTCAGGTATCAGGCAGCCTAGGTCTGCAGGAGAGGCGGGGCTCTGCCCAGTTCCAGAAGGTGGATCTTGACTGGCCTAAGTCAATTAGGTGATGCCCTTCTCCTGGGCAGTGGTTGCTGGAGTCCTAGGCACCGGAGCAATTATGGCGAATGGAGGGGTTTTTTGTTGTTGTTGTTGTTTGTTTTGTTTTGTTCTGCTCTTGAAAGTAGACGCTGAGAAAGGTGAGTGGGGGGAATTTGCATAACACACCGTTGGGAGGGAGGTTCAGGGCTAGAGCACTGGGCCCCTTATCCTGCTTCCCAGGGCTGCGTCCCCAAGGCGGAAAACAGGGCTTCTCCTCTCTGCACTCACTTCTTTGTCGCATCCGGCACCCACATTGTTCTCATTTGTTGACCGGCTCGCCTCCTCCTGCCCAGACTGGGATCTCCTGAGGACAGGGTGGGATAGAGTAGGTGCTCAGGGAATCTTGGTTAACCAGAGGAAGTGTGGGGCTCACCGTAAGGACCGCTCAGCTATAATCATTCTTCCCTCCTTCCTTGCTGACTGAACCCAGTTGTATTTGGGTAGCAATGGACCCCATCGCTGAGGACAGATCACTCCTGGCCTAGTCTGGTGGATCTCAACTCTGGCTATACATCAGACTCACCTGGGGAGATTTTAAAAAAACACCCAGCCCGTGCCTCGTGCCCCAAGATTCAGGTTGGTTTAGTTGGGGATTGAGGCATTAGTAGTTTCTGAAAGCTCTTCGGATTACACTGAAGGACAATCACAGCTGAGGACTCGTGGTGTAAGCCAAGCATGGTAAACCCACCCTCCTTTGCCAGAGGCTCACTTTCCCCATCTCTCCTAGCTACAGGGTTGCTTGTGACACAGTTGTGTTCAGTGAGAAGTGAGAAAGTATCTGGGAGAAGAAGGGAAAAGGAGTTTCTGGGAGAGTTGTTCCTCCCTGAGAAAAACATGACAGAGCACTCCTCTCTTTCTTCCTACTTTGAATACAGGTGCAAGGAGTGTGATCTTTGGAGATGTGGCAGCCATCTTGTGATAAGGTAAGAAGACAAAAAGCAAAGGACGCTTGTGCTTGATGACATCATTAAACTTTTGAATCAAATCTGCCTCCTGAGTTCTAATTATGCAAGTAATTAATTATGCTGTTTGAGCCTCTATTATTTAGGTTTTCTGTGAGCTGTAGTTGTATATATCTCAGCCAATACCAAAAAATAAGAGAATGGATGAACAAGTGAATGCTTTTTTCTATTGTTCCCCTTCTAGGACCTTCTAACCAGAAACTTCTAACCTTCTAACCAGAAACTCTCCTTTCAGCTCCCTCCTCTATACCCATATATTTGCCCCGAAATCCTTCCTTTCATTCTTGGAGCTCTTCTGTGTAGCACTGTGCCAGGCCCTCATGGGTTCAAATCCTGGCTATGCCACCCACTGCTCTGTGACCTTGAGAATAGGACTCTCACTCTCTGAGTCTCCATTTCTTCATCCGGACCACCTTATAGAGAAGTTGTGAGAAAGAGACAAGGTGCTGCCCGTGAAGGTCAGCAATCAACACACAGCACGTGCCCAAGAACGAGCTACCACTAAATGTTATTATTTGATAAGTCATGTCCCCCAGAGATCGCTCCCATACACCCCTTCTTCACCTCTCCTTGAAGTCTCTAACCTCCCTTCACATAATATTCACGTAACAATAACAACTACAATCCATTGCACACCTACTCTGTGGCCAGCAGTGTTCTTAGCCTCCAAGACATGAGGTCTCCTCGAATCCTCACTTACCAGCATAGGAAGTGGGTGCTATCATCATTCCTGTTTTATCCCCCAGGACCCTGAGGCCTACAGACAAAACTTAGAAAGTCCCCATGCCACTGAAGTTTACATTTTAGTTTTCTCAGGGCAAGGGTGGAGTAGGGGGTGCCAAACAGAAATTCAACGGAAGAGATGTTACATGGGAGGCAGAGCAGGGAGAGCTCCGTGGGGCGGGGCTGGGTAGACCCCTGTAGGCTGGGGTGTCCAGGAAGCCTTTCCTCACAAGTCATATCCAAGAGGCTCCTGCCTCTTCTCTCACCATTCACTGTACCCCCACACACTGGGGACACCGCGGTCCTCAACCCCTGAGGCTCTTCCACCTTTGGCCTTTGCTGTTTGCCCTACCTGGAGCTTCTTCCTCCTTTTGTCCAATGGCTAACTCCATCTCTTCCTTCAGGTCTTGGCCTCGATGCCCTTCCTCCAGGAAGACCTCCTGGGCTGCCCAAGAGTCTCTTGGGAATCTGAAACCCACGAAGCAAGAAGAGAGACAGTAAGCTTGTCCATGCCCAGCTCTCTGAGAGGCAAGTCTGTATTCGGTTCTTCTAGCAACTTCCCAGACCAGGCAGGACAGGCTTTCTCAGTCCCACCTGAGAGATTAAGAAACTGAGGACCAGAGAGGACAGGAGACCTACCCTAAATCACACAGTATTCTTACTGTCAGAAGACAGGCCCTGCACCAGGCCTGTGGAATTTGGCAACAACAGCAACAAAAATAACAATACATGCTGAGGGCTCTTTGGAATTTAAAGAAGGGCTCTAAGAGCTTTATATGTATTAGTTCCCTTAGTCTTCACAATGACCTATGAAATAGATACTATTATCCTCAGTTTGTAAGAACCAAACATGCAAAGAGATGAGAAATTTGCTTTCCCAACTCCCAAATACTCACCGAGTTCCAAAATACTCCTTTTTACCCAGTAACTAAAGGAACTAGAGCGATATTCCTCATCCATTAAATCCACAAAACTTTAAAAAATCATAGACAGCGATATCAGCTAGGAAAAGAAACAGTCATACATGTTGGACCAATACCTAAACTGATTTTTAAAAATCTTTCTGGACACAGTTTGGTGATAATATATGGTAAGATACATAATAAGAATATTGGTTCTCTTTGACGCAGCACTGCCACTTCTAGAAATCTCTAAGGAGATACTCAGAAATGTGGGGAAGAGTTGCAGCTAAAAGAAAGGAATTCACCTAGAAGTTCAAGAGTAGCATTAGTAGGATAAACCACAGCACCCTCAGCTCGCGAAATATGACTAAGCCATCGAAGGTGATACTAGAAAAGAGAAATAGATGTCATTTTCTAAAAAGTCCAAAATTCAGCTATGAGTAAAAATAAATAGGATGCAAAATTATGTGTACATAGCATCATTCACATTGTGCTGTGCTGTATTGTCATTTACATGGAAGGAAACATCCCCAAAGATTGACACCCGTGTAGCAGAATGGCTAAACTTATTGAACAGGCTGGACAGGGTCTACGTAATGACCTCATTCCTCTTCATAACAGCCCCTGACACAGCCACTGTTGTATTGTGTATCCCATTCCACAGATGGGACCAGTGAGGCACAGGAAATTAAGCTCCTCGCCAAGGCCAGGACTGTCCAGCTCCAGAGCCCACACCCAGACCGTCACCTTCTATCCCCTACTTCTCTATACACAGTCTCTCAGTATGACATTAGAGGTAGAGGGTTAAAACTTCTTCTGGGCTTTTAAAACTTTTTCCTAAGCTGTTTACGATGAACATCCATCACTTATATAATGATCAAGAGGGGGGAGGCAATAAAATCATTCATGTATGCAAAGTGTTAGAAAGTTCCAGGAGGCTATAGGCACTCAGGTGTTAGCCATGATTATCTCCAGCTGGCGGGAGGACCAGAGCACTCTGGGCTCTTCATTTTGCTCTGTTTTGTCATTTTTCCAGAGAAAGTGAGCACGTGAGTTGTTTAGAAGTTGGATGTCTTTAGCATCTGGGTTTGCTTGGGGTCAGCAGTGGCTTGGGGTGGGGGGTCCTCTGATGGAAGAGAGGGCACTCCAGACCCCTGCCTGCCTCCTGCCTGCCAGCCTGGGAAATGGCTGCTCCCTCCCACAGGCAAGTGGAGAGCCAGCACCAGCTTGTGTCTCTCTTCCTTCCCTCCCAAGAGGGCCATGTCCTTGCTCATCTGTAACTTTCAATTAACCAGGCACCAGGCTCCGGCTCAGAGGCTGAGCAAATGTTCTGAGGAAGAAAAGGAAAAACAGCCCAACAACTCCAGGAGGACATTTCCTTTTAATTAAAGTGAGGATTTAGGCGGCCCTAAAAATTCCTTTCTGATGAAAGTACAGTTGGCCAGAAAGGCAGAGCAGGCAAACAGGGGTGGGTGCCAGAGGAGGCAGGGGTGCATGGGGAGGGAGCCACCCTCCTGCCCCAGCAGTTCTCTCCTGATCCCCTTGCAGCCCCGGGATCTTCTCACTGTGGTGAGGCAAGGGGGCTGATCTCAGAAGCCAGGACCCCCTGAGAGAGCCCATCCCAGAGATTGGACTTTCTGACAGGTGGTGGGGGAGGTGGGGACCAGGCGGGTGCAAGCCACGCTGGGAACAGGGCTTTGAACTTGGCCCATGGAGGGCTCTGGGTCTCCAGGTTCGCTTACTCCTCTGGCTTTGCTGGGCCAGCCTGGCTTCTCAGCATCTGTTCCAACAGAATGAAGGGGAGGAAGGAGGCAGCTTGGGGTTGTGACTTCTCTTGAGCCAACTTCCCAGAAGCGCGTCAGCCGAGCTGGAGCCCACTGGGCGGTGGGTGGGGATGGCTACGACTATTGCAGTAACTTCTGTTGACTGTAACCACTGCCCCTGGGGGTGCATCGGGAAGAGTGCAGACTTTGGGGCCCGGCCTGTGTGAGCGTGAATCCTACCTCTGCTACTCCTGAGCTGTGTGGCTAAGGGCACCTTAATTCACCTCTCTGGACCTCAGTTTCCCCAGCTATAAAATAAGGATAATTAGTGAGGCCTGTCTCACAGAGAATAAAATTAGTAAACATGTATCCAGTGTAAGAACAGTGCCTGGCTCATGGCTCACACTCAATAAATGTTAACTCTCATTAAAGCACTACATTTAAACGGGTTAACTCATTGATCTGTCCCAATATCCCATGTGGGGTCATTTTCATGAGGTCTCTCAGCAGACACAAACCCAGAGGCACAGAGAAGGTTGGTGACTTGCCCAAGTTCGCACAGTTCCCCTAGTAAGGAGAGGGGCAGGGTTCAGACCCAGGCCCTGTGAGCCTCATCTTGTTCTGCTTCTCTGTGCGGATGTGTGGATGTGGAAACATAGATGTAAATAGTGCTTAGTTGCAATTTTTTTAAAAAGATGATGAATATTAGGGGAGTGGCTATCAAAGTTGAAGGTCAGGGGCTCAGGGGTCTTCAGGCCTCAGTGGGGCTGCTTTCTAGGTGCATGCCTTTGGGCAAGTCACGCGGGTCCTTCTGCTTCCATTTCCTCATCTGCAAAATGGGATTTTGCAGCCCTTCCCAGGGCTAGAGTAAGAAGCAGTGCAAGAACAGTCCCTGGGAGGGTCCCTGGATGAGATGGGGGGGGGGCACCAGGAGAAGGGCCTGTCCCCTGTGGGTCCTGGGCCCCTGCCCAGAAGGGGTCCTCCCTCCTCTACTCTCTGCCTCTTGCAGCAGCCCAGAGCCCATGGAGAAGCTAAGGGCAGGGGCACCCAAACCCCCAACCACAGTCTAACAAAACGATGAAGCATGATGAACCATTGTACCAGATCCCAGCAAGGGCACAGCAGGCTGAGCCTAAAGGAGCTGGAAGGGGGCCCTGCGGAGGGCAATGGGGGCAGGGGTGGGGGATGGGAGGAGGTCCTCTTAGCTGGACCCTCTTGTTCCTGTTACTTCCACAGATACTCTAGCAGTCCAAGACTCCCATCATCTGGATTATCACCATGTTTTTTCCTCTGCACCCTCTCCTCCAGGCCTGCTCCCTCCAATCCAGCCTCCATGATACAGCAGAGGGGTCTGTCTAATGGTAGGTCTGATCTGATCTTATCACTCTGTTGTCAAAACCCTCCAAGGTTCCCCACTGCCCTCCGTTTCACGTCTGATACCTTTACCATGACCCCGAAGCCTCTTTCCCTCTGGTCTGGCCCCTCCAACCTGACTGACCACTGCCCTTCCCACTTCACCTGCTAAGCTCAGACAACACCGAACATTGCTTTGTGCCATGCTCTCTCATCTCTGCCTTTCACCATGCAGCTCCCTCTGCAAGAGTCTCCCCTCCTGCTCCCTCCCTTCCCCACCCCCACCAAAACTGCTACACCACTTCCTTAAAGAAACTCTTCATGGTGCTCCCCGAAGTCCACTGCCAAAGGTTCCCCAACCTTCTAAGCTTCCCTCATTGAGCGTTTACCATATTCTGTTGTAATTACTTTAAAAGCATGTCTCCATCGGACTTAGAGAACTTTGAGGATAGGGGCCAGGTTGGAGTTGCTGAAATGGTGGTGCCTGGGACAGAGAAGACGCTAATGGGTCTCCTGGATGGATGGATGGATGGATGGATGGATGGATGGATATTGGGTTGGATGGGTGGGTGGATAAATGGATGGATAAATGGATGGATGAATAGACAGTTGAATGAATAGATAAGTAGGAGAATGGAAAGAAGGAATGATATATTGGGAAATGAATAATGGAAGGATAGATAGATTAATAAACCACTAGTGGATGAGTGGGTGAATGGTTGGACAGATGAACAACTAGAAGGCTAGTGGACACACACACACAGTTGGATGCTGGTCCTTCCCCTACTATGAGAGGGAGAAAAACTCCGGTCTTGGATATCAAGCTTGGAAGGCTCTGTGCCTGCCCCTAGCTCTTATTTTCAGTGGTCACAACAACAGTATTAACATTTTCTTAAACCAGCCTTCTTTTTTATTAAGGTAAAATTCATATAACACAAAATTTACCATTTTAAAGTGAGCATTTCAGTGGTGTTTAGTACATTCACACTGTTGTACAACTATTACATCTATCTGGTTCTAAAATATCCCGTCAGCTCCAACTAAGACCCCATGAAGCTACTCCTCACTGTCCTCTCCTCCCCCAGCCCCTGGCAATCACTAACCTACTTTCTGTAAAGGGCATTTCATAGAAATAGAATCATACAATATATGACTTCTCCGGTCTGGCTTCTAAATCAGACTCCTCATGGGCAACAAAAACTAGCTTCCGGCTGGGGAGGAATGTGCAAAAGGGGAAGAGGACAACCCCTGCTTGGTGCTCCGGCAGGGAAGACAAAAGGACTGGTGGAAGCAGCTGGGGCTGAGAAGCATGCAGAGGGACCCCAGGGCTCCTTCTGTGAAGTGGGCATGGAGAACATGCTGGCCTCGCGGGATTTGCCAAGTCCCTGGCTTAGGGTCTGGCAGGCGGTGAGGGCTTGGGAAGAAGGAATTGGAGTGACCTTTATTTAATGGCATGAGGAGGAATAAAGATGCCCCTCACCTCCTGGTCCTGTAATGGTCCCAGAGGGGACCTTTCTCTTTCCATGTTGATAAACACCAATAAATGCCAATAAACATGGGTTACTTGCTGCGTGCCAGAAACTCTAGCACATCTGTTCACTTACTCTTTGTGACAACCCCGCAGAGGGTCTATCAGAAGTCCCCTTTTACAGATTTGGAAGGGGAAGCTCAGAGAGGTGAAGACACTCACCCAGTGCCACACAGGAGAAAAGCGCCTGAGCTGGGCTGGAGCCCAAGCTTATCCAGCGCCAACCCACAGGATTCAAACCCTGAAGGAAGTAGGTCCCTGTTTCCCACCCCCTGAAACCTTCTTAGTCACTTTCTGCCCTGGGAGGCATCCCAGACAGGCTCTCTCTTCCCCCAGCAGGCGGCTGCTCCCCTCCCAGGCAGCAAAGTCCTCTTCACGTCCTGAGGCTGCCACCTGGTGTCTATGTTGGGTACAGCAGCCACGGAGGGAACATGGGCAGCAGGCAGCATTCCCTGCCCAGGGTGGGAGCACTGCTTCCGCCTCACAGTGCCCTGGAGTTGGGGGGGGTTGGGTAGGGGGAAACTGGGCCAATTTTATGGTGGCTCCTCCTCTGTGACTGGCCCTGTCCTTGCTAGGTGCTTCGCCTGCACCGATCTCATTCAATACACACTGTAGCTCTGTAAGAACTACTCCCGTGTATGTAGCAGGGGCTCGAGAAATACATACAGCAAAAAGATCAATGCCATATGATTCCACTTCTAGGAGGTCCCTAGAGCAGTCACATTCTAAGAGACAGAAAGCAGGATGGTGGCCTCCAGGGGCTGGGGGCGGGTGGGATTTGGGAGTTCGTGTTTCATGGGGACAGAGTTTCCATTTGGGAAGATGAAAAAGCCCCGGAGATGGATGGTGGGAATGGTTGTACCACGGTGTGAACGGACGTAACGTGTTAGAACTACACACTTCAAAACGGTAAAAGTGGTCAATTTTACATCATGTATATTTTACCATAGTAAATGAAAGAAATATACGTAAATGAATAGACTAAGAGCAGAGCAAATGAACAAAGGAATGCATGGTCCTGGGAACAGGAATATTTACTGAGGCCTCGGCACGTGTCAGTCACCCTGTAACGCGTTCTTCGACTCAGGGATTTCTGTTAGGGTGTGTCCCGCAGTGCTCAAGACTCTTGGGGTACAGCAGTGAGCAAAGTCCCTACTCTGACGGAGCTGGCATTTTGTGGGACAGATAGTAAACAAGGAACATAAAAGTGTCCAAAGCTGCCGTGAGCTGATGAAGTGCATTTGTGTATTGGGAGCCTTGATATGGCGGCTGCCCCAGTGGCTGGATCCACGTGGCAGATGTGACCCTCAGCTGGCCTGTGCCTACAGGACACACATGCTTTCAAGAAAGCCTGACATGTGCTCGCCTTTCCCTGGAAAGTAGGACCTGCTAGGCTCCTAAGGAAATCCCCCATCTGGTAGCCGATCATGCCCTGTTTCCGTGTTGCCTCTTCTGAAGTTCTATAAAACTCGTAGTTGGCCAAAGTCCTCCTGGAACCGTGCCCCACTGTTTGCGAGGCACTGTCCTCCCCCAATCCATGGATTGTTTCCCTTACATAAAGGACATCAAACCCATTACTAAATTGTTTTCATTTTGTCATTTGACAGTGCCATAAGGAAAAAATAAGGCAATGTAAAAGAATGAAAAAAGGATGAAGAATGTCTTAGACAGAGATGGGCGAACTTTCAGGCGGATGTAACCTGGGAAGACCTCTCCGAGGAGGCAGTATTTGGGTGTCCTGGCTTGATCCTCACCACACGACTATGAGGTAGTGACTACGGTTATAGCCATTTTACAGATGAGGCACCTGAGGCACAGCACGGAGCTGCTCAGGGTTGCCCTACCAGGAAGTGGTCCAGCCAGGAATTGAATCCAGGTCTGTTGGAGCCTAGCCCTGAAGGTCTTAACACACGGTAAGTGAGGTCGTGATAGGACTTCTCTCCCTTCAGGCAAATACTTCAACTCTTTTTTTGAAATTTTATTTATTTATTCTTTTTTTTTTTTTTTTTGAGAGAGAGAGAGAAAGACGGTGTTAGCAGAGAGCTTGATCTCACGACCCTGAGATCATGACTGAGCAGAGTCGGACACTTAACCGACTGAGCCACCCAGGCGCCCCAAATACTTCAACTCTTTGAGGGCCTCAGGCTCTGAGCCTGAGCCTTGGGCTTCCCTCCCCACCCTCAGGCGAGAACGGGAGGCGCGGTGGGATGTGGTTGTCCAGCAGGTGGCGCTGCTGCCTGACCCAGACGCCCCAGCTCGCGGCCAGGGAGCCCGCTGCGGACCCTTCCCAGGCGGGTCCACCCAGGCTGGCGTGGGTGGGGTGCGTGGGTGGGGATGGGGGTGGGGATCCAGGGTGCGTGGGATCGGCCTGAGGTGAGATCAGGCCAGCGCTTCAGATGAAGATGGAAGGCCTCCTACGGTATTTCCCCCTTGCTGTGTGTGAGAGAGACAGGCCCAGGGTCAGAATGTCAGCCCTGTGTCACTGAAGCCAGATTCTGGCAGATGCTGGTTTTCTGCTTCCTTCTGGGAAGATGGGCTAACAATCCCTCACAGGTCGTTGGGAGGATTCAAGGAGCTCATGTATTCATTCATTCGAATGAATTGCCTCCTCTATGCCAGGCCCTTGGGATTCAGCAGGGATCAACGCTGACAAAAATCCCTGCTCTAGGGGAGACCCTATTCCAGTGGAGAGACAGACAGCAAAGAAGAGAAACGTTAAGAACAGCCTTAACGTTAAGGCAAACGTTAACTCAGGGAAAGGTGATAAGAAAACACAATAATAAAGCAGAGAAGGCAGGTGGGAAATGTGTATTCAGAGGGTCAAATGCTTCGTGTTGGAAGCCGAGGAACGCTTTGCTAAAAAAGTGACATTTGAGCATAGGAGATGCAGTAGCAAACCGTAAGGAAACACAGGGCCATAGCACTCCAGGCATTCCAGAAGGAATAGCAAGGCAAAGGCCCTGAGCAGAGAGCATGCTTGGTGTGCTGGGGATAGCAAGGAGGCAGGCAGAACCGGAGTGGAGTAAGCTAGGAGGGGAGTCAGAGGGGGGGGGGGGTCTGAGAAGGGCACCAGAAAATGAAGGGCTTTCCCTGTCACAGTGGAAGGAATTGGGCTTCCACTAGGAATGAGATGGGAAGCCAAGAAAGTTTCAACAGTGAAGTGCCATGACTCTTATGGAACTCCAGGGTCCTTCTAGCTACTCTATAAGGAAAGAGCCTGGTGCATAGTAGATGCTCAATAAACGGTGGGGGGGGGTTAATACCAGTCAGAACAAACAATAATTGTAGTGCTAGGTAAACAATAACCCCACATCCCCACTGCTTAAAGCAGCAGAGGTGTATTTCTTACCTGCATTACATGTCCAACAAAGACTTGGCCCTAGTGGGTTGGGGGGCTCTTCACTCAGGGGTCCAGCTGATTTCAGTGCCACCAGTCTATGATGCTGATGCTTTGACAGTAGCCTTCAGGGTTCATCAAGCCGGGGGAAGAGAATGGTGAAAAGCTGAACAGCAACTAGAGGCTTCTGACTAGAAATGGTCTACATCTCTGCCTTTTGCATCTTGGGGGTCAGAATTAGTCAGAGGCCCCTACCCAGGGGTTTATTGGTCAGGATTCTTCAGAGAAACAGAACCAACAGGAGGTAGATAGATATCTCTATCTATCTATTTTCTATTTATGTATCTCTCTGTCTGTCTATGTACATGGAGATTTATTATAGGAATTGGCTCATGCCATTATGGAGGCTAAGCCGACCCACAGCCTGCCGTCTGCCTGCTGGAGGCCCGGGACAGCTGGCCGTGGGGGTCTCATCGGAGTCTGAGTCCCTGCCGACCAAAGAGCGGATGGGCCCAGGGTGAGGGCGGAAGGACGTCGTCCCAGCTCAACAGTCAGGCAGAGGGAGAATTCCCTCTTCTTCCACCTTTTTGTTCTATTCAAGCCTTTAACAGATTGGGTGATGTCCCCCTCCAATGGTGAGTGACATCTTCTTTATTCTGTCACTTCAACTGCAAATGTCTTCTGGAAACACCCTCACAGACACACCCTGAAATACTATTTAGCCAGATACCCAGGCACCCCATGACCCAGTCAAGTTGATACATTAAATTAGTTATCACCGAGTGGAAGGCAACGTGTCATCCTCCCAATACTCAGAATGGGGGAAGTTAGATTAGCAATGGACACCACACTACCATTACTGTTTTCTGCTATTGTAATATTTAAAAATATTATCAAGTTATAGAACTCCCACTGGAGGGCTGAGTAACTAACTACCTCTACTTCCCAGGGAGAGAGTCTGAGACGACATCAGTTGGGGACCCTGTTTGAGTAAATGGCTTCCCATTCCACCCAGCTTCTTACATCGGGAACCCAGACATCACTGCGGACTCTTCCAAGTGTCCCCCTCCCGTGTCCGGTCATCACTTCCCATGCATCTTACCTCCTAAACCACATCGCAAGCGTGTCCTTCTCACTCAGCTCCAACCAGAGACAGCTTCCCGGCTCCGACTGCAACCATCTCTCACCATGTAATAGCCAGTCTCCCGTGGGCCTCCCTGCCCTCGTCTTGCCTGCGTGGTCTCTTCACATGACCGCTCTGAGCACATCACTCCCGTGACTTCTCTCCAGTGGCCCCAGGTGGTATCATAAAAAAAAGAAACCCAAGTGCTTTTCCTGGCATTCAGACCCTTTGGGATCCAGCCTTCTCTTACTCTCCAGCCTGATCTCATACCATTTCCAGCCACACGTCCCATGCCCCAGGCTCGCTGGAGGTGTGGCTCTTCTCTCTGCTTTTCCTTGCCTCCATGCTTCAGGACCTGCTGTTCCCTCTACCTGCAATCCCTTCCCTCTTCCATTAGGGAAAAAAGTCCTGCTCATGGTTCAATCACCTTTTGTGTGTGTGTGTGTGTGTGTGAAGCCTCCAGAGTGTCACCCAGCAGAGGGATTGAGCCCTGCCAGCAACGCCCCCCCACATCTCGCCATAGCACCCACTGTGCACTGTTGGCGTTTTTTTTTCACAACCCCCGGCCCACCAGAAAATATATTTCACATCAAAATCCAATACTCACAATCACATGCACCCTGGATGCAAGAGTTTCTCAAACACTATTTTCCCTTGCTACCTGCTATGCACACTAATATTTTCAATTACAGTCTATTCAGTTTCATTTTTTAAAACGTGCCAGTCAACCCATTGCATTCATTTCGCTACAGTCTGAAAAACACTGGGCTAGGACCTCCTGCCGGGCCGCGGGACTGCATCTGTAATTCTCTCTCCGTCTCCCAGAGCTGAAGGCATTAATAAATGTTGGTTTAAATAAATCGGTAAATAAATGAGGGAATGGTTATTTAAGTGTGATGGAGGCGTGAATAATTGAATGAGTGATTGAAGAAACTGATGAGTGGAGGAGTGATTTGATGCATCAGTGAAGGAATGGAGTGACCGGCTCTGGTGTCACTGGGGGGCGGCAGCTTAAGCCGGTGAGCAGCCCCGAGCCCTGCACTGAGAATGCAAGGTTTCTCTGGCTATAGCTCCTGGGAGCAAATGAAAAATGCAATTGCACCTTAGACCTATTGAACTCTCTGGGACAGGGCATGGGAGGGTGTATTTTTTTTTTATTAACATATAATGTATTATTTACCCCAGGGTACAAGTCTGTGAATCATCAGGCTTACACATTTCACAGCATTTGCCATAGCACATTACCCTCCCCAGTGTCCATATCCCCATCCACCCCCCCACCTCCCAGCAACCCTTAGTTGGTTTTGTGAGTTTAGGAGTCTCTTATGGTTTGTCTATGGGAGGGTGTATTTTTGACAGTGCATTTCTCCCAGGTGAGGCTGAGGTGTGCTCAAGTTTGAAGACGCTGCTCCGACACCAAACCGAGGTACGATTGGAAGAGGCATAGCGAAAGCAGCAGAGGAGAAGTACCAAAGACAGATAAGTACCTCCCCTGCATCCTTCCCTGACTTGCTTCCAAAAGGAAGGGACTTCTGGTGACCCTGCTTCTTTGCCACCTGCAGCTGGTGGTGAGGGGGCGACAGAGCCCCAGCCCACGCAGCTGACGGAAGAGCAGGAAGCAGTGGTTGCCATGACAGCGCATTAAGAGAAGCAGAGCCACCTCCAGTTTCTGCCTCTAGAAAGGGTCAAGCCTTTGGAACCTGGAGTGGGAGGGAAAATCACTTCCCCAGGATCTTTATAATTAACAAAACTATAGCACCGTTCCTGTGACAAAGCCCTTGCAACAAGCATCACCCAGTGGAGGTCCTCACAAGGTAACTGGCAAATGGTGCTCCCATTTTACAGATCAGGAAACTGGGGCTGGAGTCGCTTTCCAAGGCAGGCAGTGGCAGAGCTGGTATTTGAATCCAGCCTTCCAGATTTCAAAGCCTGTGCTCTTGTCCTGCTTAGGAAGTGACAGACAAGGGCACAGAGACTCCAGAATCCCATCAGCATTGGGGTTTGGGAGGATGGGAGTCATATGCTTTGACCTGGCACTGTCTGCAGCCCACTCTGCTTGGCACCCACCGGGGAAGCTCGCATTTGCACAGACACACTGGCAGGAAAGCTTCCAAAACACGCTCGTGCATGCAGGACACATATATACACTTGAAGTATACACACACAATAGCCTCATACACACATGCACTGATGCCTGAACACACTTATATTCACATACAAATACACGTATACCTATAAACATGTAACACCTGCTGAGGTTTTGTGGCTGTCTGTTATACAGATTTATCATAGCCATATATGACTGCCACATACATCTGCCACAGGGGACCTTGTTGTGCGGTGCATGGGCCTTTTAGAGGCCCTAGGAGGGGATCCTAGCAATGTGTTTGCCTAGTCATATGGTTTTGTAAAATTTGCAAAAGTAATATTCTTCTTTAAATAATAGCTTGAGATATAATTCACGTACCCGCTTAAAGTGTACAATTCTGGGTTGTTGTTGGTGCTGTTTTAGCATATTCACGGAGTTGGACAACAATCACCACTCTCTTATTCCAGAACTTTTTCATCACCCCAAAAAGAAACCCCATACCCATTAGCTATCACTCCCCCAACTCCCTTCCCCCAGCCCCAGACAACCACTCATCTACTCTGTAGATTCACTTACTATGGACAGTTCATGTAAATGGAATCTGACAACATGTGGCATTTGCATGTCTGATTTCTTTCACTTAGCATCAATTCTCAGAGTTCATCCATGTTGCAGCCTGTGTCAGCAGTTCATTCGTTTTATGATTGAATAATACCCCATTGTATGGGTGTACCACATTGGGTTTATCCATTTGTCAGTTGATGGACATTCAGGAAAAGTAGCGTATTCTAACCACAGCCGGTTAACACTACTAGCTCTTTCTTTACAAACCCCCTTGGTCACATGACAGGTAGCATTTTAGGGACACCTTTAATCTGGGACCAGAGGGGATACGTGTGTGGTTCACCTTCCCTTTCATAGACAGTTTATTATTAATCATGTTGGCATAGGCATGGCTTCTAGAAATCGTGCTTATGCCCTGGTTCACGACGTGAAGGAGTGAGGCCCACGATTGTGCTGAAAGAGCCATGTGTTCCCTGGTGCCTCCTGTGCTGGAGATATGTGGGTAACAAGAGGAACGAGCCTGGAAATGTACAGAGCTGGAAATTAGGCTTGGAAGTCGAACTGGGACACTCTTCTCATCATCAGACATGTAGTATTATATTGGTTTCAGTTCTCATCAACATCTAGTAAAAAATGGATTGCCTATCCAGGAGTACACAGCCAAAAAGAAAAAAAAAATAGGAAATCTATTTCAGAAAGTATCCAGAAGGTAATTAATACACATTATTTTTCTAGGTTCTGTGATGTTTCTGGTATTTCTGGGTTTTTAAAAAAATTATAACATTGCGACTTCTTTTTTAATTCCAAGTAAATATTCACATGGGCACCTAAATTTGTATTGATCATTTTGAAATCTTTTACTTAAACAGTGTCTCCCAAATTACATAAACTTTAAATCCCCCCCCCCCACACACAAAATGTGGGTCCATCCTTGCCACATACCACCTGTCCACGTGCTTCTGTAAGCCTAGAGCAGGAGCCCCTAGAGGTCAGGGATGGAAGGAGGAATGGCAGCTCTATTCTTAGGAGGCAAGTGAACCCCAAGTCACATATATGATCCCACCTGGCAAGCTTTTCTGTAAAGAGCCGGATACTTAGTATGTTACGTTTTGGGGGCTATAGACAGTCCCTGTTGCCATGACTCAGCTCACTGGGTGAAAGCAGCCATAAACGCTACTCAAATGAATGAGCAAGGCAGTATTCCAATAAAACCTTGTTTACCAGAACACGTGGTGAGCCAGAGTGGGCCTGAGGGCTGGAGTTTGCAGACTCTGCTCTAGTCTAAGCTCTGTGTTCTGCTTCACCACTAAACCTTGGGGTCGTCCCGGCATGGCTGGTGTGGAGTGAGATCTCAGTACATATTAGTTGGCCCTGACTGTCTCTGTCTCTTTGTTTGCTGCTTTGTTTCCTACTCCTCTGTCTCCCTCTGTCCCTGAACACTCACCAGGCCTTAGCCTTGCAGAATCACAACCGCCTGCTCCCAAGTGAGTCAGGCAAGGAAAAGCACCTCGTGCTCCGGTGATAGGCTAATTGGCACAGCTCTACCAAGGGCTCAGGCCGTGAAGGGAGCTGGGCACTTAATTCTGCCTCTCTTTCAAGGCTCACCACCAACTGGGAAGAGGCATTAAGTTGGAGGGGCCGAGGAAACTTCAGGGACAGGCAGAGCTGGCTTGCCGCCAGCCACAAACCACTTTCTCCTTCCTTGTTATTCATTCATGCACTCATTCAGGATTTCCTGAGTGCTAACACTGTGCTAGGCACAAGGTGCTCAACTTGTGGTCCAGTAGGGGAGGCAGAAAATGAACACTAATGCAGTCATTGACGCATGGAAAAGAGCCGAAAAGGTGTTAATGAACAAAAGAATGGAAATAAAGATTGGTTCCACCAGTGAAAAACAGGCACATTTTCCTAGGGCTAAGCATAGGAGGACTGGGGCCTCGTGATGAGCAACTACAACCCCTCCACAAAGGGAGGCCCAACCAGGAGGCAGGACTGATTTGCCAAAACACAAGGCATTAACAAAAAATTTGATTAGAAAAATAGGGAATCTGAACAGACATTTTCCCAAAGAAGACCTACAGATGGCCAACGGGTGTGTGAAAAGGTGCTCAACGTCAGTCATCATCAGGGAAATGCAAATCAAAACCACAATGAGATATCACCTCACATGTGTGAGCATGACTATTTTCAAAAGATAAAAGACAACAAGTGTTGGCGAGGGTGTGGAGAAAAGGGAAACCTCATGTATTGCTGGTGGGAATGCAAACTGGTACAACCACTGTGGAAGACAGTATGGAGGTTCTGCAAAAAGTTAAAAATAGAATTGTCATAGGATACTATTGATACTATAGTGCCTCTTCTGGATATTTACTGGAAGAAAATGGAAACATGAATTCAAAAAGATATCTGCACCCCCATGTTCATAGCAGAATTATTTACACTAGCCAAGATATGGAAGGAATCCAGTGTCTGTTGATGGATAAATAGATAAATAAAATGTGGCACATATGTATCATGAAATACTATTCAGCCATAAAAAAGGGAGATCTTGCCATTCGTGACAACATGGGTGGATCTTGAGGGCATCATGCTACATGAAATAAATCAGACAGAAGAAGATAAATACTATATGATCTCACTTATATGTGGAATCTTTTTTTTTAAGATTTTATTTACTTATTTGACAGAACAGGCAGGGGGAGTGGCAGGCAGAGGGAGAGGAAGAAGTAGGGTTTCCACTGAGCAGGGAGCCCGATGCAGGACTCGGTCCCGAGACCCCAGGATCACACCTGAGCTGAAGGCAATTGCTTAAACTGACTGAACCACCCAGGTATACCCATATGTGGAATCTAAAACAAACAGACGAAGGCATAAAGAAGACGTGGTCCATATATACAATGGAACATTACTCAGCCATCAGAAAGGATGAATACCCAACATTTGCATCAACATGGATGGAACTGGAGGAAATTAAGCTGCGTGAAATAAGTCAAACAGAAAAAGACAATTATCGTATGGTTTCACTTATTTGTGGAACATGAGGAATAGCATGAAGGACATTAGGAGAAGGAAGGAAAAAATGAAGAGGAGGAAATCGCAGGGGGAGATGAACCATGAAAGACTATGGACTCTGGAAATCAAACTGAGGATTTTAGAGGGGAGGGGAGTGGGGGGATATGTGAGCCTGTGTATTAGGGTGGGTATTAAGGAGGGCGCGGATTGCATGGAGCACTGGGTGTTACATGCAAACAATGAATCATGGAACACTACAGCAAAACTAATGATGTACTGTATGGTGACTAACAACATAATAAAAAAATTAAAAAAAAAAACAAAGTCATAGATAAAGAGAACGGATTGGTGGTTGCTAGGGATAGGGAATGGGGTGTGGGGGAAATAGGTGAAGAGGGTCAAAAGGTACATACTTCCAGTTATAGGATAAGTAATTCTCAGAAACATAAATGCAAGCATGGTGACTATAGTTAATAATACTTTATTGTATATTTGAAAATTACTAATAGAGTAAATTTTAAAAGCTCTCATCACAAGAAAAGAATTTTTAACCATGTGTGGTGATGGATGTTAACTAGACTTATTGTGGTGATCATTTCACATATACATACAAATTTCGAATCATTATATTGTACACTTGGAACTAATATGTTATATATCAATTATATCTCTGAAAAAAAAAAAGAAAGGCATTGGATAATGATCAGCCTTATCTACAGGGAGCTTGGAACAGCCTTGCCAAGACTTCACCTTCAAAGAGGAGCCTGTGCCAAAGGCATAGGGCACCAGTCACTTTAGAGATGGGGACAATGAGACCCAGCGAGGGAGTTGACTGTGGGAAGGTTACCACCCCTATGTTGAAGTTAAGTCTAATACACTTCAAAGAGCATGATGTGATATAAGTCTGTGTTCCTGCTCAAGCTACAATTCCACAGGAGTTGTCAGTTGCTTATTCTGGAATTCACAGTCCAGAGGTGGCCAGCTGGCATCCTCTTCACAAAGGCCTCATGGCTCCAGAAAGCACTAGGACAAGAGCTTCGTTTATCCTTGATGTTGATCAACACTAGAGGTTTTGCTGATTAGCATAATGACTGTTAAAAATAAATAGATTTTCAGAGGAGAAATCAGTGGCTTGTTAGCCAGCTTAATGGATGCTAGAATCAGGCACTTGTTGTTGAAGTTGATGAGATTCAGAAGATATAGCTTGGCTAAAACCTTTTAGAAATGCTCCCTCCCTGGCACGAACAAGGTGTGAGTCCCACAAACCCAGAGGAGGGTACTCCAGGCTGGTCCCTGTGAATCTGCATTCAGTCATCAGTGTAGGGTGATTCTGCTTGTCTGACATGGATTTTAACAGTCACAGAATGCGGCTCTGGAGTATTTTTATGTCTGCCTCAGATTTATCAAACTTAATAACATATTGTATGCACTGTTTGGGGCCTATTTGCTCATAACAATCGCTTAATAAATGCCATTGAGGGGGTAGAATTCTGTCTACCATTTGCTTTCATTATAGACTGATAGCAAGACTGTGGGGAAGCAGCAAATCCTCCCTCAGTCCTACTTGTTGGCTATTGCTGTCATCCACCAAAAAGAACTTCGATTGTGCATTTCAGATCAGATTAGGTCTTTCTGCTAAGAGAGTTGGTGGCCTTGGAATGAGGTCTAACTCCCAGACCATTGCTTTGCTGCTGTCAGTTGGGAGGGGACTAGGTGTAGCTCTGTCACCTACTAGAAGGCATCTTTCCTCCAGCCCCTGGCCAGAAGCCATTTGTCTAGCAAATGGGATGGCTGGGGGAGAGCAAGTAAAGGGTGGAAAATATCTCAGACTTCCCGAATTCCATTAGAGATAACTGTGCTTGAGATCCATCTTCTTTGGTCATCAAAGGGCTTTCCAGAACGACCCCTCCATGACCCTAGGGAAATTAATGATAGGAAATCTCATTTAGAATGGAGTGGGGAAGCTAGCAGGCATCGCTCTAATGCCCTACCTCTCCTTGTTGACTGTAGACCTAACAAGAAAAGAGAGATTTTTTTAAATTATGTTCAATTAGCCAACATATAGTATGGGACCTTGCAGATGGATACTACTTTACAATCCCAGAGGGAGAAAGAAAGGCTTTTCTCCTCCCCTGGCAACAGCCCAGCCAATGAGAGGCAGTGACGACTCAGCCAATGAAAAACCACTATACTTCCAGGGCCCAGTTTACTCCAATGGATGTTTTCCTTATAACAGCCCTGCTTCCCTTTATAAAAGAGCCTCACTCTGCTTTGTTGTGTGGAGTTGCCTATGGATTTGGTGGGGCTTACTTGTTTGGAGTCCGAGTTTTCTGCTCTTCTCAAACAGACCCATTTTTGCTGGTAAAGTAACTGGCAGTTTTATTTTCAAGATTAACATTACTTGGTGACGAGAAGTGGGATCCCGAGAAGAGTGAGCAAAACTGGCGCCGGTACCCGCAGAGCCAGCTTTCTTGAACTTACTGCTTTCTTGCCCACCCTAGAGTCTGAGGGTAAGTTTTCTCCTGGATCTCAAGCATCTCTTTCATTTTTGAGCTCTCTGGGCTTTAGTAGGGATCTGTTTTAAAGTCTTGATTTTTTTTTTTCCTCCCAGAGTACTCGTTTGCCCTTCCGTCTGACTCCTTTTCGGAACCGGGCGGTTCTTGTTGTAACTGTGCCATTTAGGAATTTCTTCTCTTTGTTGTAGAGAAAAACCTCTAAGAAATGGGATCCCAGTCATTGAAATACTTTGAGGGTGGTGCCTCCGTCCCGTTTCTGGGACCCTGGCCGGTTTTACATTTAAAAAGTATGGTCCCTCCACGTGCGCATATATAACTAAATGGACTGACTTAACAAAAAGTAATTTCAAATACAAATGGCCATTATGGGGAATTGAGATCTCTCCCAACTTGTTTTACTCAAAATTAAGTTAGACAGCCACTCCAAAACCAATTAAGAAACCGAATGGTATGCCTATTTTATTTTAAAGATTTTATTTATTTATTTGACGGGGGGGCAGGGGGTGGGTGGGACTCAAGCAGGGGGAGTGGGAGAGGGAGAAGCAAGCTTCCCGCGGAGCAGGGAGCCCAATGTGGGGCTGGATCCCAGGACCCTGGGATCCTGACCTGAGCCAAAGACAAACACTTAATGACTGAGCCACTCTGGCTCCTGGGGTTGCCTATTTTAAAGGGTACCTCAAGGCTTCAGATGCTTTCAGGATTCTAAGTTTGCCTCTTTGCAAAATACTGTTTCTAAATTGACGTAAACAAAAAATTGAGAGGGAATCAAAATAGCTTCTTAGGCCCCTTTTTCTTCTTCTCCCCTGTTGTCTTTGCAGCAGCCACCTCCTGCTTAGGTCCCACCTTTGCTGCCATAATTCCTCTGTCCTCTCTGCTAAAATTCCCTTTTCCTGAAACTCTCCCTGCTCTCTTCTCTCATGAACCGATTGAAACCTGCCTTTTTAAAATTAAGTCTTCTGAGGATCTAAGTAAAACCCAAATTTCTTATCTTCCCTGGACTAAAGCCAAATTGCAAACCATAGTTAAGGAGTTTTCTAAAGCGACTGAGGAGCCCCCTTCGGTTTGCCAGAAATTTTAGTGTAGTTATTCCAACTTACCAACCTGGTTTCTCAGATTTATATCAGTTAGTTCACATGCTTGTGGGTGAAGGCCAGGCCAAACTTTGGATGAAACTAGCTGGAAGGGAATATCCTGAAGAGAATTTAGAGAAACTGTTAACTTTTGGCAAGATGCTAGAACACTTTCTAGAAATTTCCACTGCAAAATTGCAGTAGCTTT
Organism: Nasua narica; assembly: GCA_028533885.1. Classification (NCBI taxonomy): domain Eukaryota; kingdom Metazoa; phylum Chordata; class Mammalia; order Carnivora; family Procyonidae; genus Nasua; species Nasua narica. The sequence goes on from CM052799.1 coordinate 46,201,842, forward strand.
TCCCAAGCCTGCTGATTGGAACACAGTTCCAGCTTGCACACAAAAGCCTGATGAACCTGTTCATTTAACTATTACAATCCATTCCAAATTGTCTTTTAAGAAAACTCTGGTCTTCCTTTAGATGTTGAATTCATCCACGTGGCATTTGATGCTATGCTTATGAACAGGTTGAACTGGGATCTTTCTCCTTTAGCTCAAAGGGCCAGGATGGAATGGGAAACTGCCCCCTCCAGATTTAGGTAATGTGGCAAACCAGCTCCCTCGCATCCTAGATGAGTCACCCAAAAGGAGAACCACTAAATTCTCAATTTTCCATTCCAACATATGATCCCCAAACAAACCCTCAAAAATCCCTAGTTTCTGTTTTTGCAAAGGGCCAGGGCACTGGAAAAAGGATTATTAGACATGTATGTGCTCCAGGTACTTTGAGCCTTCTAGTTAGTATTTTCACTGCCCTCCTAATTCCCGTTCAGGAGGATCTGAGAAACTCTGGGGGCTCTTCCCAATCCTCCCTCTCTGTAGGCTTGGAAAAACCACTCTCTGGATTGGGAATGGCTCTCTCCCTATTAACACCAGAGCTACACTCTTGGTGTTCAACTCAACCCCACTGCTATAAAGCAGCCCCTGCCTCAGAGTGCTAGAACAGCTCAGATAGTGGCTCAACGAGATGTAAACAGGCTCCTGTCTCTGAACCTATTATCCCTAAGGCCTTGGAGAGACACACATCCTTTTCTCCTCAGTTCCTCTACCCCTAGTCATTTATTGGGCTGAGATTTCCTAGAAAAGGAGGATGCCAGAATTTCTTTTTTCCAAAAGGAGGAAACAGTTCTAAAATGTGATAGTGGTAATCAAAATAGCTAATAAAGAGAATTAAATGACCCTTTGACATCTTTTATTTGTTCCCGTTGGATCAGCTACCGTTCTCTTCATGGGTAAGATCCTCAGCTGATGTTGACAGAATCCACAGTGTACCCCCATTGAGATTCAAATGGATCCTTCAAAAGTCTCTTCTCATAATTAATCACTACCCTACAAATAAGCCCTTTAAGACATCAAGCCCCCAATAGAAGATTACAAGGCTCAGGGCCTCATTATCCCCTGCACTAGTCCCTATAATACCTGTATTTTATCGGGGAGAAAACCCAGTGGCTGAGGATGGAGGTTTTTCCAGGACCTCTGAGCAATAAATACCGTTGTTATCCCTTGGCACTCTGTTGTCCCTAGCCCCTGTGTGCTACTAACATCCATTCCCACTGAAAGCAAATTTTTCCACTGTAATTGATCTACACAGTGCCGTTTTAGCATTGAAAGTTGAAAAGGGTAGCCAAAATCTTTTTGCTTTCACTTGGGAAGAACAAAAATACACCTGGATAGTAGTGCCAGGGTTTCAGAGAGTCTTTACTTTTCACAAACCTTACAGACTAATTTGGATGATCTGAGGTTTTCCACAGGCTCTACTTTGTTACAATATGTAGATGGTTTGCCTTTCTGCTTCCCTTGCTAAAGGTATTCACAAGAAGACAGCACCCATCTCTTGGTTTTAAAGGAACGTAAAGTTTCCAAAGATAAATCACAGTTTGCTCAAACTCTAATACTTAGGGCATCTGTCTCAAAACAACAACAAATTGCCCTTACCTCCTATGGGAATAAATTAAAAATGTATATGTCTAAAATTTATTAAATACTGTTCTTTTGTTGGCTGTGCTGGCTCTTAAGGCTCCTGGGCATTCTAGACTTGACTCCACCTTGCTAATATTTCCACCAAAAACTGCCACTCTCAGGGAAATTAGTAGCTAAATCTCTGTCATGGTCCAAAGGAATGTTATCACAGATGATAATTTTGGAAAAATTGACAAGAGATACTCAACACTTGGCCCCAGAGAGGAAAGAAAGAATATTGGAAATGTAATAATTATAAGCCCAATAAAAAGAGAACTCTGGTTTGGACTAAATCACAGTCTGGCCCTATCAGAATATTTTAATATTCCCACTCCTTACCACTGTACATGCATCAAGCCACTGGTCTGCTGACAGGATGATAGCATTCATGGACCAGCACTGGTGGGAAAAGTTACTGAGGCCATAAAAGGTGCCTACCTCACCTGTCCCTCCTGTCCAAAGTACACTCCAGGGAAACCTGTTGGCACAAATGGATTTCATGCAGCTTCTTCCTTTCACGAATAAATGTTTTAATCATGGTCTGTATGTTTCCTCACTTGGAACCAGAATGTTCTCTTGTAGACTGTCCAATGCTGGTTCTGTTAGAAGAGAGGATCCCTACCTGGAGAATACCTCTCAAACTTGTTGTGACAACTCTATGCTGTTTGGTCATTTTTACCACACTTCTGTCATGCACACCACCCTTAGTCCTCAGGCTTAGTTGCACACACTCGCGGTACTGTTAAGACCCCACTGGCAAAATTTGTAGAGACCCTCCAAGTACTTTGGCCTAAAGCATTTCCATCAGTCCTAAATCTCCAATCAACCCTCTCGGGAACTCATAGACTTTCACCGTTTGAGATGGTCACAGTCCAAAGCATGGAGCCCCTGCCACCTTTGACCCAGAGTTGATAAAAGGAAGTCTGTTTCAATAATGTATAGGCCTAATTGCTTTTATTAAAAATAACCGTCCTTTGGTAGAGCAATCTTCACCGTGCAGTCCTGGGAGTTGACCTTAAGCATCACACCTTGTAACCTAGAGATTTCATCTATTAAAAAATACAGCCCCAGAAAGACCCTTCAGCCTGTCCTCCCCAGCCTTATGGGGAACTGCTAACCCGTGCCATTGAACTCCAGGGAGTAGACTATTGGATTCACGTGACACACCTAAAAAAAAAAAAAGGCACTAAACCCAAACTGGAGCTGCATACCATCTGGTCGCCCTAAAGTAAAGATTTCCTGGAATTGAAGCGGACAACGTCCGGCAGCACAGCTTTCCCAAGACGTCCAGAGCAGGCCAGGACACCTTTTTCTCTCCATTCCTTCTTTTCCGAAGCCTTTGAGAGTCCAGGAAGCAAGAGGTCCAGAGGGGAGGAGAAGGAAACATCTACTTCCCAGTGCACCCCATGCCCACCTGCATCAGTAGTGCCCTGCTGGACGGTAAGAAATGCAGCTTCAGGTGGGTAGCAGGAAGGAGCCTGGGGTTTGGGGAAGATGTACTGCTCCAGGAGATACTTCTCTGGGACTCAGACCAGCAGAAGCACTGGGGCCCTGGGCTATGGCAGATGAGCCACCCCTCTGACAAGCTGGTGAATTTGGAAATGTCCCTCCACCTGGCATCCTCTCCCAGGCCCTCCCAAACTGTGTGGAAAATGTCACCTCCTGTGCCTGATTCATCTGGATCCAAACTCTCAGCCTGGGCTGGACTGGACAGCTGCCCTTGGCTCCTTCCATGGATGGGACACTGAGGAAGCTGGCTAGGCCTTCTGCAAGGATGATCTCCCTCCCCTTTGTGGGGGCACTGCCAGGAAGCTCTGTGCCTTCTCTTCCAGTGGTCTTAGGAGCTAGCACAGTTGCCCACAGTAATAACCTTGATAACACAACTTTATATATTGGCTTTTCTCCTGCCTTGTCCCACTACCCTTCTCCCTCCTTGCTGTTGCCCAGGACACCTCCCTGGCCAAATAAACCCCTCAAAACCAAGTCCCTGCCTCAAACTCTGCTTTTGGGGGACTCAGCCTGAGACCCTCCTTATGGAGGTCTTCCTGACCCCTCAGAGGTGGCTGGGTCACCCCTACACACTCTGGCAATGCCATACATTTCCTATTCATAGCTTTTATCACCCTTGCAATTAAGAAACTTTTAGGTAGTTATCTGTTCATGTCTCCCTCCTAATCAGACTATAAACTCCTTAGGCCAAGAAGAGTCTGTCCTCTTAACTGCTTTATGCCCAGAGCAGTTAGTGGGTGTTAAATATTTGTTGAGTGAATGGCCGATGGGTGGGCAGCAGGTGGAGTGGCTATAATTGCTATCACATACCAGCTCTGCCATGTTGATGAAGCTACCAAGAGCCTCCCTGCTGAGTGTCCTCCCCTGTGTGGGAACTCAGGCCCCAAAGGGCTGACCTGGGGGCTCAAGGAGATGCCAAGCCCTTGATATTGTAAAGGGCTGAGTAGAAGGAAATGAGGACCATGGTACCCAAAGAAGTACTGGGCCCTTCTTCAGGTTACCTGTGAGAGGTTGGGGAAGGGGGAATTAACATTTATAGAGCATCTCTTATGTTCTAAGCACTCGGTTGACATTGTTAAGTGTACATATGCTACCCTGGGTCCCACCACACTCCCCAGGTCCCATGAAGACCTGTGAAGGAGAAGGCCTGCCTCTGCTCGCACTGGAGAATTTACTGTTCGGTCAGCAAACCATGCACCAGGCCCTTGTTGTTCTCCTAACAACAATAGAAGATAGCACTCACTACTCACAAGCAGGGTGCCTCAGTAATCCTCTAAGGGAAGGACCATCGCTCTCCCCACTTCACAGGATCTGAGCAATGAAGCCACTTCTACAAGGGCGTGCAGTTTAAAATGAACAAGACAGATTCAAGCCGAGGTCTGTCTGACATCAAAGCCCAGATCCTTTGCCTTTCCCTGGAGAAGGCCTCATTAACCATGTTTCCAGATGGCCAGAGGAAGGCTTAGGAGCCAGGAATCCCGATTATTTCCTGGAACCTGGGGCTGTGCCTCTCTTTGCCTTTTTGTCCACGTGCAGAATGCAGGCATGGAGGGTACAGGCTGAGAGCCTGAAGAACAGTAAACAAATACCAACATTCCATGAAAGGCAGGGAGTCATCTTGATGCCCTTGAGCTAAACTTTTACTACCATGACAACTGCATCACAAAGATGAGCCAGGAAACCCTACTATGGGGGGCTGATCCTGGGCCAGAGGGTGGACTGGGGTTGGGCCCTAACTGTGTCATCTCACCCTCAAGGGAGCCATCGAGGAAGGCATACTCACCCCCATTTTCCAGAGGAAGAAAGTAATGTTCAGAGAGGGGAAGTGCGTACCCAGTTTCCCACAGCTGCTAGGTGAATGAATCAGGATTTAACACTTGGTCTGAACCCAGCGTCCCCATTCTTCCCAATTACCACGTTGCCCCATTAAAAAATAAAAATTCAGCTGTGTAAATTTGAAGAAGAAATTGGCTTTATTCACTGATTCATGAATCAGGCGGCAGCCCATCTAGCAGTAGAAAGGAGCTCCACTAAGCTGTAGAAAAGGCAAGGTCTTTAAAGGTGAAATGGAGAAAGAGGAAATCATTAGCAAAGTATGCATCATTTCAGGCAAGGTCCCCCTCTTAAGGGAAGAAAAAGGGGTCTGTTTGTCAGATTATCTCACCAGTGCTGACCAGGTAGTTCTATGATGACTGATTAAAGTTTACTTTTCTGGGGGCTTAAAACTGGGTAGGTTAGGTATTAAGTCTTGGTTTGCTGACTTAGGGTTTAGCACGCATGACTCCATTTTGCTTGCTGTCTTTTAAACAAGTTCCCCCTTTTGATCCAGCTATCAGCTTAACTGAGAGACGTCATCAAAACTTAGGGCATTAGCTCTACACCCAGCTTCTACTCTGCAGTTCTCGAAGTTTTTGTTAATCCTTTTTGTGGTATTCACAGGTCATGATATTTTTGGATTAATCTTTGTGATACTCACAGGCTAAGGCCTTAAGTTCACAATTCTTAAGTTGTTCTCTTCTTCCTTTCTTGACATTGGAGTCTTTGGGAGATTGTTTGCTTGGTGGTTAGTGGCTGCAAATAGGTATTTAAATTGTTGGAGAATACAATGCACCAGGGAAATTATTATGATTATTATAAGTAGGATAATTCCCAATGTTTGGACTGTACTTCAGAACCATGGTCTGCAAGACCCAAACCAATCAAAATCAAGTAAGTCAAAGAAAGACTTATTGAAGGGGTCACCATTTTAAGCCTCAGTGAGCTTCTGTGACTGAGTTTCAGCATCTCCAGAAATGTTAATCCAGGTGTCGCGGGTAGTGCTGCCCACTGCACAGACACCTTGCTCAGCTAAATGGTAATTGGGCTGTCGTGTTGTCAAGACAGCTTTGACAAGAGTCAGGATTTTTGTTGAGCAGCTATTTTAACAGTGAATTCTGAAATACTTTCAAGACCTAAGGAGAGATTCCTGAGGATAGCCTCATTTACATTTACTTCTAATCAGGCAAGTATTGCAAGTGAATCCTGAGTTATGACTGCCTCCTGGCAATTCCTGACTCAGTGGTGTAAAGGCAGGAGAGTTGACCAATCAGGGTGTCTCTGCGGGCAGTTAGGGGCACAGTTAAATAACCTAGGAGGCACTGTCCAGTTACATACCAGCCATCTAGGCATTCATAGGTCCACGGAGAATGATGATGGCTGCAGACAAAGGCAATCCCTGTTGGGGCACACACTGCTCCCTGCTCAGGTGACACCGTTAATGGACAGACAAGTTTTTTATGACAAATCCAGCAGTCTGAGATGTAAAGGCTACCTCTCTCAGCAGTGGCTGGGGAGAACTGCATGAGGGTGTTACCTTCCCAGGCCAATGCCAGAGTAAAGGAAAGAAAGGGAGGAAGAAAGGGTTTCATGTTTCAAGTTTGAAGTCTTCATCTGGTATCTTGGGAAGAGGCAATCTATCTCCTTCTGCTGGTCAGTTGGATTTGGAGGTCTCCAGTGTTTGCACAGGACAGAGCCTTCTTCAGCTGTGAGATGTGCATTCAAAGTTCAAGCCCCTGAAGTTTGGCTGCTGCCTGGATTGTGAGGAGGACATGGACTAGTCCTTTCTAAGGAGATTCAAGGGCTGTCTTTGTTCTTAGTGATTCCAGTCAGAAGGGTGGAAGAAAGAAGCCTTAGTTTGATGCATCATAGCCAGATATATATATTTTTTAATATTAGCTTTTTTAAAAAAATTTATTTATTTGACAGAGAGAGAGATCACAAGTAGGCAGAGAGGCAGGCAGAGAGAGGGGGGAAGCAGGCTCCCTGCCTAGCAGAGAGCCCGATGCGGGGCTCAATCCCAGGATGCTGAGACCATGACCTGAGCCGAAGGCAGAGGCTCCAACCCACTGAGCCACCCAGGCGCCCCTCATAGCCAGATATTTGAAGAAACTAGAAGAACTCAGAATCTAGTCCAGGTGAAAGACAGGTTACAAAACTTTAAGACAGTTAAATGTATTAGAATCTAATAGCTACAAAGGTACAAACATAATTTTTCTTCCTATAATTATCCCTGATTTTTAAAAAAGATAATCACAGTAAAATATTTGTTTGTGTTAAACGTGGCCTAATCATATGTGTGGTGAGAATAGTGATTGACCATAAAAGCTCTTTTTAAGACCATTTTGCTAGAACCTTGTGAGCAAGGTACCAGGTTGATTATTCCAAGAGGTTTTATTGCCTCCATAAAATCAATCTTAAAATGGGGACTGTGGACTGGAACTGAGGAATTGTGGACTAACCCAAAGACCAAGGATTTGGGTTCCGGATGGAATTTTCTGCCAGCAAGTTGACCCATTAAGCTCTAGACTGGAAAGTCAATTAGATTGGGAGTTCAATGCAAAGAGAGCAGAGCACAGAACCAAGAGAGATTGATTTACTCATGGCCCTCAGAAATGGCAAGAAAGACAGTGATCTCAAAAAGGGTTTACAGGGTACCATGCCTGTATTTCTCACTGTCCCCAAATGCCATCAGAAGTTCACTTTGGATCCCACAGCTACCAACCAAATCTGTTAGAAAACAAATTCAACTGAATAAATTTGAAGATTAAATTGCCTTTATTCACTGATTCATGAATCAGATAGCATCCCATCTAGCAGTAGAATGATGCTCCACAAAAAGCTATAAAAAGGAAGAGTTTTTAATGACAGAAGGGGAGTGAAGGGAGGAAATTATTAGCAAAGAATTCATTGCTTCAGGCAAGGTCACCCTCCTGAGGGGAAAGGAAGGGGTCTATCAGATGGGTTTTTCTCGCTAGTGCTGACCATGTTTCTTACTAGTGCATTCCATGTTGACTGGCTTAAGGTTACATTTGGGGGCAGGGGTTGTTTTTGAAACTGCAGTTAGGCTAGGTATTATGTCTTGATTCTCTGATGAGGAGTTAATTAAGCACAAGTGACTCCCTTTTGGGCCTACTTGTCTCCTTTTTAACACCCCCTTCTAGAAAAGAGAATAATTTTAAAATAAAAAAGATGCTGCCATAAAAATATAAAGTACAGTTATATTGCTGTAACTGATTACAGCTCAATTATATTGCTATGATTGGTAGACAGGGAGATTAAGGAATAAAGGATCTTTAACCATGATTACCCCACCCAGATGGTGTCTGTCTTACTGCCCAAACTCTTTAGTCAGCTTTAGACTTACTTTTTCACATCTGTGACCTGTTGGTGCTACTCAACCACTTTGTGAAGTGGGTTCCAGTCATTCCCCCAATTTACAGATGAGGAAATTGAGGCCCAAAGGGCTTACAGGTTTTCCAAGGTTATACAGCTAGGAAGCAGTGGGGACAGGGTTCAAACCCAGCCTGAATCGCACATGGGTTCTTTTAGCTGCTGAGTGCATCTGTGTTAAATGCTTTGGTGATCATTGCTTCACTTAACCCTCATGATGATCTTGTAATAGAGGGGAATTATTTAATCCCATTTTATAGGAAAGCAACAGAAACTGGGAGCGAGGAAGACACATGCTCAAGTCCCGTGGCAGGCAGCATCTGTCCATCAGGAAAACCCTATCCCATGAAGAATAACAGACATGTCCTTCTATTGTGGGTGCAGGGCTTGTCTCCTTGTCGTGGAGCCGCACAGATGTGAGCTCTGTGGAGGTGCCTGCAGAAGCCGCCTGACTGAGCCTCAATCTGGGATGGGAGCGGATCAGTGACTTCCCAGCTCAGCTAGCTGGTGTGGCCTGGAGACTTACCCACCATCAGGTAGGGAAAGACAAAGGAACTTAACCTGAACCACCACCTATTTCCCATTGTTAGGTCATTGGACCTTCCTAATCTTCCCATCTCACAGATGAAGAAACTGAGGCCCACAGAGGGAAAAGGACTCACCCAAAGCCACACAGCTTCTTGAGCAGGGATCCCCACACAGGCCTGTCCAGCAAGCTGGGCTCCTTCCTCTGCTCCAGATTCCCCAACTCTTGAGGCTAACCCTGTTCATGGGGGTCTCCTAAGGCCTGTGAAAAATTTAAAAAAATTTCAGCCCTGAAAAATTAAAAAAAAAAAAAAGGCAGAGTTACCTACTTGGGCCCTTCTCTTCCTCTTTTCTTGCTGCTCAGTCCTCCTTGGGCTCAGTGCCAACCTGGGGCTCCACACCACAGCTCTCTTTGCCCAGTTCTGTGCAGTCCAGATCGCACAAGCCTTGCCCTTTTCCTGGCCTCCCTTTCTAAGATGCGACCCTGGGGAGAGCAAAGCAGATAGACAAGGTCAGGCGCCAGAGGCTTGCAAATCTTTCAGCTCTTGCCAAAGAAAATGTCAGACTTTATAAGGAGAAAATGGTCTCCCACCCACTCCAGACCAAATTCCCACTTCCCTGCCACTTGCATGCCTAAAAGCATATATCCTTTTAGGAAATAAAGGATTTGGTTTTCCATATTTGCTTAAAAGGTATGGTGAGATACGGAGAGGAATTTGGCCAGAGAAGTAGATTTGGTTTGGATCTTAGTACTGGTCAGACAAAGTTGTGGGACCTTGAGCTACTTACTTTCCTTCTCTGGGCCTCATGTAAAAAATAAGTAAGTTGAAACAGATGATCTCAAGCTTTCCTCCATCCAGCCCTGACATTCTGTTCATTGAGATTTAACATAATCTATATTTGCTTTGCTTAACTAAGTTGGCCCTTGTCCATCCAGTGGACACTTGATACAGAGAGGTACAGGGATACAGTGGAATACTATTCAGCAATAATCAAAAATGGCTACAAATAAATGCAACAACATGGATGAATCTCAGAAGGTATAATATTGAGCTATTGTATCTAGTGAAAGAAACTACATACCAAGGACCATGGATTATATAAGCTTATTACACAAAGTTCAAAAACAGATGAAACTTGGGTAATAGCGGTTACTTTTGGGTAGGGAGGGTGATTATTGAATACAAAGGAGCACAGGGGAGATGACTTGTTCCACACCTTGATCTGAATGGGGGGGGGTGTTACAGCAATCTAAAGAGGTAAAAATTCATTGAGCTGTACGCCCCAGATGTATGCATTTTCCTGTACTTAATAGCAACTCAATATATATAAACTGTAATATATAAACATTATAAAAATATGAAAGTCTGAGTGTTTTGCTTCTAGAACTATACATAATTAAAACCACTAGACGTGTCCAAATGCCAAGTTTTCACAAAACAATTGACAAACAATACCCATGGGTGTGATCATGCCTCAAAGGAAGAAAAATGATCTGATCTGTCTTGATAAAAATTTCCTGGTGTGACCAAGCTTTGGAAAATGCCACTGTGTTCAAGAGGCAGGAGGGAAAAAAAAAATTCAGGTTTGAGAAAGTCTGTTTAAGGCCCAGGACATCCAAAGCCGCACCACGTGGTGTGGAAGCATTTGGGAATATAGCCGGAGAACAGTTTTCCAGATATAATCACCACCCGGTCCTGCCCTTCTTGACACAGCTAGAAGTTTTTGGGAAGTCAACATGTCCGGTCTCAGGCCTCACCCAGCTACGGGCCTTTGAGCCCCTCTGGGGGCCATCTGCCCGTCATTCCCAGACTGAGCTCTCGTCTGAGGAGTCGCAGCAGCTGCCCTGGCAGCATCCCGGGGGCCACTCTTGCCCTGTTGTACACTTCTACTCAGGCTGTCGTCTGTGACAGCACCACAGAGTCAGACTGGCCAGCTTAAACCACAGAAATGTGTCTCTGTGTGGTTCTAGAGGCTGGACATCCAAGATCATGGTGTCAGCAGGCTGGATTTCTTTTGAGGCTTGTCTCCTTGGTTTGCAGATGGCCATGATCCTGCTGTGTCTTTTCACATGGTCTCCCTCTTGTCTATGTCTGTCCCAATTTCCCAATTTTATAAGGAGACCAGACATCTGTTAGGGCCCATCCATATGACCTTACTTTACTGTAAGGACCTCTTTATTTATTTTAATTACCTCTTGAAAGGCTCTTTCTCCCAAAGCAGTCACATTCTGACTAGGGCTTCCAACTTCAGCATATGAATTTGGGAGTAGGGCATGATTCAGCCCATCATACCCATCAGGGACACTTTCTGCCTAATTGCCAAAGGACGTCTTCTAAAACACAAATGTGATAGTGTTGCTTCCCACTTGAAGTACTTCATGTCTCCCTGCCATCCTCAGGATACCTTTGAAGCTTCTCATCTGGCACAAGGCCCACCTGTGGTCTGGCCTCTTCCTACCATCCCAACTTCATCTCTCACCCCTCTCCCCTTATTCTCTCTGCCCCCCCTGCCTCCTTGTTGCTTCCCTCCTGCCCCAGGGCCTTTGCACAGCAGATCCTTCTGTCTAATGTGCGTGTGACAAAGTCATTTATTGGAGAATTTATTTCTAATTCTCACTCCTGCCAATGAGTCAGAAAAGTTACTAATCTTTATCCATTCCTCCTCTCTCCCCCAAATCCCTTTATAATTATGAGTGTGGATTCTGATACTCCCAGGAGGGTTTGTGTAACAGAGCCTCAGACAACATTCCAGGCTTCTGGAAGGGCCTTCACCTATACCAGATTTCAGCTAGACTTCATAAGTGTATGGAGGGAGGCTGGGGTGGGGACTGAGATCTGACTAGAGAGGAAGGGGCAGGGAAGGAAATGGAAGGGTTCTCGGGGTGGTTGTTTTTGTAAGGAGAGAAGATACATAGTGTCCCTGCAGTTGCAGAATGCCTAGCCAGAGGCCATGAGTGAATTCATGAGGGTTTCCACATCCAGCATGGTGAAGGAAAACTTCAGAGCCAGTAGGGGCTGATGGAGCAGAGAAGCAGGCCAAACAGCTGCCTTGGGGAAGCAGAGGGAGAAATGGCCATAGTAGCCTTCATGTGGACTAGGGAACAGGTCCCATCCCTACTTTCCCAGTGGTCCCAAAATACCCTCATGATTCTTGTTTGAACCTAAAAAGGGGTAGCCTGCAAAAACATAGCTGAGACTGAAGTGCTTTTCAACCTGGTGAGTGTGGATAGAGGGACATCCTTAAGTGACCAAGATAAAATAACAGGATTTTTCATATGTCTGTATGTTGTGGAGTAAACTGGTGCCCATCTATAATAGCCAGTGTTATGTGTCAACTTGGCTGGACCACAGTGGCCAGACATTTGGCCAAACATTGTTCTGGATGTTTCTGTGAAGGTGTATTTTGGATGAGATCAACATTTAAATGGGTGGACTTTGAGTAAAAGCAGATTGCTCTCCATAATGGGGGTGGGCCTCGTCTAATCAGCCGAAGACTTGCTAGCATAAAGACTGACTTTCCCTGAGCAAGAAGAAATTTTACCAGCAGGAGGCCTTTGGGCTCAAACTGTGACTCGTCCCTGGGTATCCGGCCTACTGCCCTACTCTGCAGATTTTGGATTTACCACACTGCCACAATTGTATGAGCCAATTCTCTAAAATAAGTTTTTGTGTATATATGTACATGTTCTACTGCTTTTGCTTCTCTGGAGAACTCTGACTAACACACCACCGTAAACTTGTTAGCTCCCCCCAGGGAAGACTGCTCGTATTCTGGTTAATTCTGTTCACCCTTCCTGTCTCAGCTTAGACTGCACTTCCTACAGGAAGTCTTCTCTGGCCACTACCAGTCTCACCCTCACGCTGCATTAGGTGCCTCCTTTGTGTTCCCATAGCAACATGTACACTCCCCATCATAGAGCTTTCATTTTCCCATGACGAGGTTTCCAAACTGAATAGTATTTTCTGTGTCCCCAGTAGATTATGAGCAGATATGAAATCTATTTTACTAACAGAGCCTGATATATAGTTGCTGAATGATGAATGGATGAAAAGAGTAAGTAAATGTGTGAATGCTTATATGAATTTGTGTCACTACTGTAAACAAATTACCACAAACTCAGTGGCTAGAAACAACATAAATTGATTATCTTACAGTTCTGGGGGTTAGGAGTCTTGACACCGGTCTCCCTGGGCTAAAATCGAAGGGTTAGCAAGGCTGCGTTACTTTTTGTAGAATCCATTGCTTCACTTTTTCCAGCTTTTTAGAAGCTGCCACATTCTTTGGCTTAGGGTCCCCTTTCTCCATCTTCAAAGCCAACAACATTGCATCTCTGACCTGATTCTCTGGTTTTTTAAGGACTTGCATGGGTGGGTTGGACCCATCTATATATTCTGGGAGAATCTCTTTGTCTCAAAATCCTTAATCAGTCACATCTGCTGAAGTTCTTTTGCCATGTAGTGTAGCTTACAGAGTCCAGGATTAGGATGTGGACATTTCGTGGGTGTTCTCTTCCTACCCCAGTGCTCCTGTTACTGTAACAGACTGCTCAGATTTTCCCCATGGTCTCCATCTCCGTCTCCATCTCCAGAGCATCGGGACACAGTTCAATGTACCCTCTGACAAATGAGAAAACAGGCCCTGGAGAAAAGGGCATTTATTGAGTGCCTACTGTGTGCTGGGTGCTGTGCTAAGAGCCTCTCAAGGCTTGTCTTCAAACAGCCCAAGAGGAATGTATTACTGTTGTATATATGACACTACTGAAGGGCTCCTCAACTGCAAAGGACAGAAAACCCAACCCAAACTGGCTTTAGTAAAAAAACAGTGATAAAAACACTGAGGAGATTTTCAGGTCCAGCAGGATCCTTGTGTTCAAAGGGTGTTATCAGACACCTTCCATTCTATCTCGTGGCTTTTTGTTGGCTCCTTTCTTAGTCAGGTTCTCTTTTCATGGAAGCAAAATGACCGTGAGCAGCCCTGAGTACAAACCCTCCCTGGAGATCCCTGAAACCCCTGTGGAAAGACTGTTTCTCAACACTTCCAACAGAAGTCCTGGAATTGAGGTTCACTGAACATTCAGAGGTCCAGCATCCATCTCTGCACAATAAGGGAGGTCCTGAGGATGGAGTGCGCTCATAGGCCAGGGCTAAAATGCATGCCCAGTTTGAAGGCCAGCCTTTTTGAGACATAGGGCCTAGATGTACAGGGGCTACTCTCCGGGAGAAGCAGGTGCTGCCACCAGAAGTGACAATTCCTGTGTCTCAAGGAGGAAAACTCCCACTATCAGGAAAAAATGCTGATTATCATCATATCCGTTTTATAGGAGTGGCAACTGAGGCACAGAGTGGTTTGGTAAAATGCTCTAGATCACAGAGCTGGTAAGTGGCCGTGCCAGGACTCAAGCCCCTGTACCCTCCCCCTGTAGGGGGCAGGGCCCCTGCACACTTGGGTCTCTCTTACTTGGTCTGAACTTCCAGACTCTGTCAAGAGACACACTTGTTAGCTACCTCCCTGGACCTTGAGATCAGGCTGGGATCGTGCTGCCTGTCCCTGATATAAATGACCTGTGAGTGTCTCATCTCCTGCAGAAGCACCTCTAATAAAGGGAGGAAATCTTATTGGGATGCTGAACAACAGACACAGCTTATTGGCAAAGGCTCTACCTCAGGGAAAACTGTCTTTCCAAGGAAAGGGAGGCCGGATGGAGTGGACAATGAGGGTGCTCATAAAAGAGATGAGTCTTCTGGGAGGTATAAAAGCTGAGAAAAAAATAACCAAGCCTTTGTCGGGCAGTTCCTGGAACTGGGGCCGGAAACTGAAAGGATAAGAGTACCCTACCAGAAAGTGAAGAGTTCCAGTAGGTAAATAAGCAGGATGAGCAGGACCCCCTAGTGCAGGTGGTGAGCCTAGGAAAGCTGCCCCCCCCCCCCCAGGGATGACAGGACCAAAAATACATTGTTCCAGAAGAGGAAAAGGGTAAAGAGCAAACGTTTATCAAGGGTTTACTGTGTGCTAAGCACATCACATCATGAGCCTTACTCTCTCCAGTCATTCTGAGCAGGCACATTAATTTATCCCTTTAAAAAATTTTTGTCTTACAAAGAGGGAAGCTGAGGCTCAGAGAGGTAAGGCAACTCACTCAAGAGCACACAGCCAAGAAATGGCAGAGCAGTATTAAAACCAGGTCTATCTGATTCCAAAGTCAATGCTCTTCCCTCCATGATGTACATACAGTAGGTTATTGGAGAAAATGTGGACCTCCCAAGGATATTTTAAACTCACAGTTTCTGGAAAGCCACATTAAAAGCAGAGTCCTGGGTTGAGTGGACTAGATGATGCTCAGTGGTCAATGTTCAACTTCTTAGAAGCAAATGATAGAGAAATGTTCAGGGGTTGGGGAGGAGGGAGTGGGGACAGGTGACTGGAGGTTCCCCTGTCTCCAGTAGGTGTGCATAAAGATCATGCAGGTGCATGGCAGGAGGGCAGAATGATGTGCCAACCTGGTAAGACCAGATGATTAGCAGCGACAGGTTCTTTAGGGGTTCCCCACTGTCCTCAGGAACCGCAAACTTTCCAGGAACTAAAGAGGTCCTCTAGGACCCAGCTACTCTGCCACCTTCTTTCCGGCTATTAAGTATTTTTGATATTGCTCTTGCTTAGATGCATATACTTTTAATTCTCACCCTGCCCTGGTCCCCAAAAGCGTTGAATTTGCAGTAGGCAGGGCACACACATTTGCTGTACGAAGTGCCACTTCTCTTGCATCTAAGGAGCAGTTATTATTTCTTCACTGCCTTTTGTGTGAACTCACAGAAGCCCTGGGCAATGGGTATTTTACCCCTTTAATAGGTGCTGTTGGGGCCCCAAACAGGTCTCCATAACCCACCCACCAGCTATGTAAGTGTTGGCTGCCAAGAGCTCAAAGCTGCACCCCTTCTCTGGAAAATTGCCCTGGTTCACTTGTTGATTACATCCCTCTAAGAGCATCCCACAGTCAGTGCTGAAAAGGGAGTGCAAAAGGCTGGTTCCCCATCTCATCTGGGGCTGTGAACAACTTTGTCATGGGATTGATCGCACAGCCTCCAGTGGATCAGGCTGCAGCTGGACCTTCCTTACCTGGGGTCACATTCCCCCGTGGCTCTTCTTTCTTCCCTCTCCTGTTTCCCTCACTCCTTACAGGTTTTTCTCAAGGGTGCTCCCTCAATAAATCACATGCACCCAAAGCCCTAAAACACCCCTGCCCCATTTTACAGAACAAGAAACTAAGGCTTACCTATGATGACCCCAGCTTGGTCTGTCCCCAAAGTTCAAGCCCTTTCTGCTCCTTTCATCCTGTCTGGACAGAACAGGCAGCAGATAGGTCAGGAGCAGAAACCCCAAGTCCCCACAGGGATGGGCAGATTTCCTCCCTCAGCAGCAGCCCTGGGCCGCTTGGCAGCAACAAGGCTCCTGTCGCCTCCCCCACACTGAGTCATCACTCATGCAGAGTGGTGATAAATCATAGAACAGGAATGGGCGGGCGGCTGGCACTCAAAATGAGATTTCTCAGAAGCCTCAGTCCTGCTCAGTTCAGGAAAGCAGGGATTTGGGATGGGGGTGGGGTGGGGGAGGGGCGGCTCCTCTTCACTCCTAGTTCACTGAGGGCTGGAGACCGGAGGCCCAGGGGCTCCTCTGCCTCCTGCTGAGCGTCTCCCCAGGGACAGACTCTCCAGGGTGTTTCAGGAAGGACGGGGCAAATGGCAAAGCCCAGATCCTGGGAGTTAAGCTGACTCAGCCACCAAAGCTGTACAGCAGGGTAACAGGAGGCAAGACAATGTCCCTGAAACACTCTAAAGTCTAAGCCACACCCCTGCTTAGACACCTCCCAAGGCCCTAGGGTGCAGAACATCAGAGGCAAGCTTTTGAACTCTGAATTCTGCCTCTTGCAATTTGACTCCAGACACCATTCCTCTAGTCATTACTTCTGCCTCTCACCTTTTTCATTTCTTCTAGTTGAAGAAAAATTTACATACACCGAAATGCACAGATCTTGGGTGTACCAATAAACAGAGTTGAGTAAATGTACATACCCATGTAATCAACATGACTCTCAGCATACAGAACATTTCCATCACTAGAAAGCTTTTTCATGTTCCTTTCCAGTTAACCCAAATAGGCAATCACTGTTCTGATTTCTATCACCGTGAATTAGATGTACCTTTTCTTGACAATCATATAAATGGAATCACACGGTCTGTACTTTGGGGGGTCTGGCTTCTTTCATTAAATATCATGTCTGTGAAATTTATCCATACTGGGCAGTTGTACGTTCCTTTCCATTACTAAGTGGTATTCCATTATGAATACACCACAATTTGTTTATCCATTCTCTTGTTGATAGCCATTTTTGTTATTTCTCCTTTTTGACTTACGAATAGACTGCTAAGAATATTCTTGAACAAGTCTTTCTGAGGGCGTTTGTTTTCATTTCTCAAGGATTAATAACTAGGAGTGGGATGGGTGGGTTGTGGGGTAGGTATTGTTTAACTTTGTAAGAAACTAAACAAACTGTTCTCCGAAGTGGGTGTACCATTTTACACTCCCACTGGCAATGTTTGACATCTCGAGCTGCTTTATGTCCTCATAAACATTTGGCATTTCAGTGCTGTTAATTTTAGAAGTGGCATTTCCCTGATGACTTACAAAGTTGAGCACTTCTTCACTTGCTCATTGGCCATTAGGATATATTATTCTATGAAGCATCTGTTCAAGTCTTTTGCCTGTTTTTAAAAAAAAGCTTTTTTATTATTTATTTTTGTTAATCATTTTTATTTATAAATTGAAAAGAAATACTCTACGACTCATCCTGTCTTAGGAATAATTAGAAATTGATTTATTTGTGCTGTGATACACCTAACATGTTCTCAGGTTGGGGCTCTGTTCTGTAGCTAAGATCTCTTCTAGGGGATGACCAGTTATTAGAAGATGGAACCTGTCTGGGGAACCTCTGGTAGAGAGGATGGAGGTCATGCTGTATTCTTGGTTGGTACTATTACATCTTAAATCTCCATGGAGAACACTGGATTTCACATTGTGGATGTACTTTTTTCTAGCTCATTGAATATTTTAACACTACGTAATCAAATTTATAAAAGTTGGATCAGTCATCTTCTGTTGAGATAACTGTTGGCTTCCCATCCAGCATCTATTTCCCCCTTCCTTCCTAATTCTTTCTATGTTCAGTTCTCATTCTTTCCCCACTCAGCCATTTGCTGCAGGGAAGGTTGATAGCACCCCAAGATCCAGGCTGGTCTTCAGTGGCTTGAAAGTAATACTGTTCCTGATTGTAGTGACTGGCTTAGGATGGACACACGAGCTACTTCTGGCTGTGCGTTGTAAGGGCATGTATCTTGGGGGCTGTGGAGGGAAGTTTCCTCTTCCTTAAGAGAAAATCTTAAGATGAGCTCTCTTTTCTGCGTCAGGACTTTGTTTCGTCCAGATGTGATGCCTGGAGTCACTTGAAATTGCTTACTGCAGGTTTGAAAACAATGCAGCACTGAGCACTACCGAGCAGGGAGATGTACCAAAATCTGAGTCCTTGACACCAACATTCAGCTACTGAATCATTCGATCTAGAGGCATTCTTCTATCTCTGGACTGCAAGCTTCCTGAGTCAGTAACCTTTCTTACCGATTAAACTAGTGGAGGTTGTATTTGTGTTACCCACAGATGCTATGTGTTTGCTGTTCTTTTACTTATTTTGTTAAACTATATAACAAAGAACAAATATATAGTTCAATGATTTTAGTATCTTCATAATGTTGTGCAAACACCTCCACTATTTAACTCCAGAGCATTTCATCACCCCAAAGGGAACTCTGTACCTGTTAGCAGTCACTCCCCATTCCCCTCCCCCAGCAGCATCTGGCAACCATTAATCTACTTACTGTCTGACTCTATGAATTTGCCCATTCTGGAAATTTTGTATATATATGGTATCATACCGTATGTGTGCTTGTATGTTTGGCTTCTTTCACTTGGCATAATGTTTTCAAGATTCATCCATGTTTATATCTTCATTCCTTTTCATGACTGAATAATATTCCATTGTGTGGATAGACCATAGTTGTTTATTCATTCATCAGTTGGTGGACGTTTGGGTTGTTTCTACCCTTTGGATCTTATGAATAATGCTGCTATGAACATTTGTGAACAATTTTTGTGTGAACATATGTTTCCAGTTCTCTTGGGAATATACCTGGAAATGATATTGTTGGGTCATATGTTTAACTTGGAGGAACTGCAAACCTGTTTTATACAGCAGCTTGCATACTCTTATATTCCCACTAGCAAGGTATAAGGGGTCCAGGCACTCCACATCCTTGCTAACTAACACTTGTTATTGCAGTTTTTATTATTATTATTATTATTATGGCCATCATAGATGTGAAGTGGTATCTCATTGTGATTTTGATTTGCTTTTTTTTTTATTGTGTTATGTCACCATAAAAAACATCATTAGTTTTTTGATGCAGTGTTCCAGAATTCACTGTTTATGTACAACACCCAGTGCTCCATGCAGTCCATGCCCTCCTTAATACCAACCACCAGGCTCACCCATTCCCCTATCCCCCTCCCCTCTAAAACCCTCAGTTTGTTTCTCGGAGTCTGCAGTGTTTCATGGTTCATCTCCCCCTGCAATTTCCCCCAACTCACTTTTCCTTTCCTTCTCCTAATATCCTTTGTAATTGACTTTCTCTGCTTGACTTATTTCACTCAGCATGATCTCCTCCAGTCCCATCCATATTGATGCGAAAGTTGGGTATTCACCATTTCTGATTGCTGCGTAATATTCCATTGTATACATGGACCACATCTTCTTTATCCATTCGTCTGTTGAAGGGCATCTCGGCTCTTTCCACAGTTTGGCTATTGTGGACATTGCTGCTATGAACATTGGGGTACATATGGCCCTTCTTTTCACTCTATCTGTATATTTGGGGTTTGCATGTCCAAATGAGTAATGATTTTGAACTTCATATTTTTATTTGGCACTTGTACATCTTCTTTGGGGAAAGATCTATTCAAATCCTTTGTTTTTAAATTGGATTATTTGTCCTTCTTTTGGTTAAGATTTATTTATAAGAGAGAGAGCTCACGTGCACACAGTGGAAGAAGGAGAGGGAGAGAGAGAATCTCAAGCAGGCTCCCTGCCAAACATGTAGCCGGACATGGGGCTGGATCCCAGGACCCCGAGATCATGACCTGAGCCAAAATCAAGAGTCAGACACTCAACTGACTGACCCATGCAGATGCCCTTGGGCTATTTGTCTTTTTAATGTTGAGTTTTAAGTGTTCTTTATGTGTTCTGAATATTAGACCTTTATCAGAGATATGATTTGCAAATATTTTCTCCTATTCTGTGAGTTGTCTTTTTCACTTCCTTGATGTTGTCCTTTAAAGCACAACAGTGTTTAATTTTGATGAAGTCCAATTGATCTATTTTTTATTTTGTTGCTTGTATTTTTCATGTCATAGCTAAGAAACCATTGTCTAATCCAACAAAAATAACACCCACATTTCCTCCAAGGGTTTTGTAACTTTGGCTATTTATACACTAAAGTCTCTGATTCAACTTGTATGTGGATATCCAGTTCTCCTACTACATTTTGTTGAAAAGATAATTCTTCATCTGTCTTGGCACTCTGTCAGAAATCAATCATAAAGGCAGGGGCTTATTTCTAGAGTCTCAATTCTATTCCAGATGGATATATCTATCCTCATTCCAGTACCACAGTCTTGATTACTGTAAGTATGAAGTAAGTTTTGAAATTGGGAAGTATGATTTCTTCATCTTTGTTGTTATTATTGAAGATTGTTTTAGGTATTCTGGTTCTCTTGCATTTCCACATGAATTTTAGAATCAGCTTATCAATTTCTGCAAAAAAAAAAAAAGGATAACTCTAATTTTAACAGAGAATGCATTGTATCTGTAGCTAAGTGTGGGCAGGACTGCCATCTTAACAATACTAAGTCTTACCCATGAACACAAATGCCTTTCCATTTATTTAGGTCTTTTTTAGTTGCTTTCAAAGTGCTTTGTAGTTTTCCATGTAAAAGTCTCTCACCTCTTTTCTTAAATTTATTCCTAAGCATTTTAATCTTTTGATTATAAACAATTGTTTTCTTAATTTCATTTTTGGTTTATGTGTTGCTAGTACATAGAAATATAGTTGATTTTTGTACATTTATCTTGAATTCTGCAACCTTCCTGCACTCAGTTATTAGCTCTAATAGTTCCTTCCTTTCCTTTCCTTTCCTTTCCTTTCCTTTCCTTTCCTTTCCTTTCCTTTCCTTTCCTTTCCTTTCCTTTCCTTTCCTTTCCTTTCCCTTCCCTTCCCTTCCCTTCCCTTCCCTTCCCTCCCTTCCTTCCTTCCTTCCTTCCTTCCTTCCTTCCTTTGTGATTTCTTCTTCCTCCTCCTCTTTTCCTTCTTCTCTGCCTTCTTTCTGGTGCTCATCCCTTGAACACGATTATGTCTTCTGCAAATGGACAGTTTCTTTCTTTCCAATGTGGAGACTTTTCTTTCTCTTGCATAATTTTCCTGGCTACAATCTACAGTACAATAGTGAATGGAATGATGAGAGTACATACACTTGTCTCATTTATGATCTTAGAGGGAAAGCTTTCAGTCTTTCACCAATAAGTATGCTATTAGCTGTGGCTTCTTCATAGATGTCCTTTATCAGGTTGAGAATGTTTCTATTCCTTATAGGTTGAGAATTTTATTATGAGAAGATTTGGGGTTTGTTAAATGCTTTTTTTTGCAACTATTGAGATGACCATGTGATTTTTATTTATTGTTCTATTGATATGATTAAATGATTTTTAGATGTTGAACGAACATTGCCTTTCTTGGATAAATCCAACTTTGTCATAGTGCATAATCCTTATATGTTGCTAGATTTGGTTTACTAGTATTTTGTTGAGGATTTTGCATCTTTATCCACAAAGGATGTTGGTCTGTGATTTTCTTACATCTCTTTCTGGTTTTAGGTATCAAAGTAACATTGGCGATTTTTTATTCTGTAAGGTTGGTAATAATACTCCCTCTTTCACATTCCTGATCTTAGTAATTAGAATCTTCTCTCTTCTGTTTCTGGTCATCTAGCCAAAGGTTTGTTAATTTTGTTTATCTTTTCAAAGAAATAACGTTTGGTTGTATTAATTTTCTCTATTGTTTTTCTGTACTCTTTTCATTCATTTCCACCATAATCTTTATTATTTTTTTGCTTGCTTTTAGTTCATTTTGCTCCTCTTCTTCTAGTTTCTTAAGGTTATTAATTAAAGTTGGGTTATTGATTTGACATCTTTATCCTTTTTTATAGGTATTTACAGCTATGGTGATTTTCTAATTTCATTCCAGTGTGAGCAGAGAACACACTTTATATGATTTCGGTCTTTTATTTTTTTATTTTTACTTTTTTAAGATCTTATTTATTTATTTGACAGAGAGAGAGAGATCACAAGTAGGCAGAGAGTAAGGCAGAGAGTGAGGGGGAAGCAGGCTCTCTGCTGAGCAGAGAGCCCGATGGTAGGGCTTGATCCCAGGACCCTGAGATCATGACCTGAGCAGAAGGCAGAGGCTTTAACCCACTGAGCCATCCAGGTGCCCCTGATTTCAGTCTTTTAAAATGTATCAAGTTTTGAATTTTATTGAGACTTATCTTATGGGCCTGTTTATGATCCATCTTAGTGAACATTTCATGTATCTTAAAAAAAAAAAAGGTATTCTGCAATTATTTGGGGCAGTGCTCTTAAAATGTCAGTTAGATCAAGGTGATTGATAGTGTTCAAAGTTTCTATGTCCTTACTGATTTTTGTCTATTTTTTCTTCAATTACCGAGAGTTGTTACCTTGCCAAACATGATGATAGATTTGTCTTTTCTTCCCTTAAGCTATGGGGTTTTTCTTTATTTATTATGAAATTCTGTTAGTAGGTGCTTATACATTTAGGATTGAATTGGCTGTCTTGTCCTTATGAAAAGTCTCTATCTCCGATTGCTCTCCTTATCTTAAAGTTAGTTTTGTCTGATATTTACATAATATCACCAGCTTTCTTTAGCTTGTCATTCAAGTGGTATGTCTTTTTCTGTCTTTTGTACTAGGACGTGGCCCCAAAGCTTGATCTTTACTCTTAAGATGTGGCCTTTCTGAGCTGTCAGCTGAATGTCCAAGATACTCAGTGAGGTCTGTCCACTCAGACTGGGATGGAACTCCATAAGGTGACCACCAGTGTCTTCATTCTCTGCTGGGCCTTTCAGAGTCTCCCTGCACATGTGCACGCCATCCCTTGGCCCAGGACTTTTCAAGGTGAACATGAGGGTTTACTAATGTATTTGCCTTCTTTCCATCTGGCCGTTGCCTTTTTTTATCAATGAAAGTGACATTCCCATCCTTACTTCTTTTAATTTCATAAATTAAAATGCACACAGTAAAAAAATAAAAATGTATAGAAGCCTTGTTGCCTTATCTGTAAAATGGGCACAACAATACTAACCTCAGGGGTTGTGTACACTGGGGTCCCACTAAGGCACCTGCTACAAAATGGATGCTGAGTGTATGACCACACTAGGCAAATTTTTACCTAGCACTTCCCATGTGCCTGGCATCACAGACAACCCTTTATAAACACAATCTCTTCTGATCCTCATGATACACCCCACCAGGGAGGGGCCATTATCACCTACATTTTATAGGTGAGGAAATTAAGGCTAGAGAAGTAATGTAATTTTGCCGCCCAAAGTGACCCAGCTAATTAGTTACAAAACAGGCTTCAATCCAAATATATCCAACCCAGAATCTGTGCTCTTAACTGTACTCTCCCCCTTTTCACAGCCTTTCTCAGGGGTTCCCTCTCTTCTCCTCCCCCTCAAAGAGCAGGAGGTAGAGGTCAGGCATTGATAAATGACTTTTCAACTCTCTCATTTACTGACTATATTGCATTGAGCAAGTTATTTGCCTATTCTGAGCCTCAGTTTCTATACTCATTTCCCAGGGCTGCTGTAATGAATTGCCACAATCCAATGGCTTAAAATAACACACAATTGTTATCTTAGTCTGTAGCTCAGAAATGCAAGGGATTCAGCTGGGTACGGTGCTTGGAGTCTCACAAGGCTATAGTAGAGGTTATTGGCCAGCCTGGGCCCTTAGCCAGAGGCTTTGGGGAGGAACCCACTTTGGAGTGGAGTCAGGTTGTAGGCAGGATCCAGATCCTGTGGCTGGAGACTGAGGTCCCTATTCCCCTGCTAGCTGTCAGCTAGGAGCCAGCCTCTGTCCTAAGGGCTGCCAATAGTCTTTCTCAGGTGAGTCTAGTCTCTCCCATGCTTTGGATTTCTCCAGCTTCTCTTTCTGCTGCCTCCTTCTCACTCCAGCTTGGGAAAGTTCTCTGCTTTTAGTAGCTCATGTAATTGGATTGGGTCTACCAGATAATCTCCCTATATTAAGATCTGTAAGTTTAATCATATCTGCAAAGTCCTTTTGCCATGTAATGTAGCATATCCACAGGCTCTTGGAATTAGACCGCTCACATTTTGGGGGCTGTTCTGCCTTCCATGGTTGCTTTTGTTCCTTCATTCAACACACATTTGTGAGCTATGGACCAGATACTGTGGGTGCTATTGGTGCATGCCCAGCCCAGCTCCCCACTGCCTGCACCCGCAGCACCTGGCCAGAGGCTTCCCCGAGATGCCGGAGTGATCTTGCAGAGCCCATATAGTAAGGCCGAAGTACTGGGGAACTCACACCTACCCAGGGGCAACCCTCAACCTGTGGCTGGTGGCATTAGTGGATAAACCCGCAACTCCATCCCCCTTCAGACGGGGTAACTCGGAGCTGGGTGTCTGGCAGGCTTCATCTCCAGTTGCCCATACTGGTGACTTAACAGAGCCCACTTTCCCAGCTGCCTCCTCCTCCTGCCTCACTCCTTCCTTCCTGCCTCAGATCTCGCCAAACACACTATTTCTGCTGGTACCCTTGTCTCAGGGTCTCCATCTGGGGTGACCAAGACCAGCACTTGCAACATGACAGACACTATTCCAGGCCACATGATTCGCTTTGTTTAAACATGGAGAAACTGAGGCACACAGGGAGTGGTTTGTCCACACGTTTAGCAACTGGCAGGCAGGGTTCGAACCCAGGTGGCCCAGTTGTAGGGTCCCCACTCTTATTGGACCATACTGGCTTTTCCCTGAGCCATAAATCGAAAGCTGTGTTCCCATATCATAGCGTCACTGTGAGGACTACATGAGATAGTGCCTGTAAAGGCTTCATTATAATACTAGCATGCAGTGAGCACTCAAATATTGGCCACCTAAAACGACACCCCCCTTGCTAATAGTAATAATGCCTCAGAGCCAACTCTGAGGCCAAAGCCTGAGCCAGTGGCTGGCCAGTTTGAGGGGGACTGGTCACTCTACAGGCAGATCCATTATCCAACAGGGACTAAATAGCCCAGCTAAGTGCAGAGGAAGGTGGTAGGTGTTGTTATAGCAACTGATGAGCCTTTCTGTGTCTTCACAGCCAAGTGGGCGGTGGAGCAGGGCAGTAAGAAGCTCCTCAAAGGAAACCGGCAGGAAGCAAGATGGGGGCAGACCAAGGGAAGCCCCACCTCCCTGCCCCATCCTGGCCTGACAGCCATGACTTCTGAGCCGCTGAGACTGGCAGGGGGCTGGGCAGGCTGCTTTCCTGCTGGGGCTAAGGGCACTGAGGTGCTCAGAGGCCAGGCAGAGAGGAAGGCATGGGAGCCGTAGCCGTCGGGCCCTCAGCGCTGAGTAACCGCAGGCAGTAAGCTTTGTGGACACAGGAAGGCAGGTCCTCACTGTGGGTGGAGTGAGTGCTCTGGAAGCACTATTCCACGAATAGAATCTGGCGGCTCCGAAAAGAGACTGCTCCGGCCCTTGTGGCCCTGGATGGGGGAGCTTGCTAATAGCTAGGGGTGCAGCCACATCCAAGCTAAGAAGCCGAGTCACCTCTCTTCCTTACCCTGCCTGGTATGGTACTGATACTTGTCTTTGGATTGTAGTCCTCCATGAATTGTGCGACTTCCCCCCCATCTGTCCATCCGTCCATCCATCTGTCCACCCGCGCATATTGAACTCTGCCGTATGCCGGGGAGTGAGCGAGGCATGTGAATTCAGCTGGAAACAAAAGAATCTTGGCCTTCTCGAGACTTATGAGAGAGGCAGACAGACAGGCAGAGGATGACCATACAGAAAGGAAAGCCCAAAATGTAGGTGGTAGACCAGGGGTTTCCAACTGATGAACCATGGGAGGAATTCATCCCATTGATACATTTTTTAGAGTATTTTAAAAATAAGGACATTTAAATTCTTATTTTTAGGTTCTCACAAGAAATAAGGAGATCTGGTGACCCTGAGCCTCATGGGGACAGTCGCTAGAACCCAGTAGCAGAACCCTTCAAGTTCTCTCCAGTTCCCACTGTTCCATATTGTCCTACACCTGGCCCAGCTCCTCTAGGCATTTTGAGCAGCCTGCCAGGAGTAGGGTCAGGACAACTCAATAGAGCAAAAAATACCTCAACCTCAAAGGTCTATCCTCTGAATAGCTAATAAGGCTGAGCTACAGTGGAAATCACAGCCCTTGCTCTGGTGACGTCAGAGAAGGAGATGTGTAAGCTAGGGAGAGGTGGCCGAGAAGCGTTCAGGGAGTACCGTCCTAAGCACAAGCTCCGGGACCCTCGGGCTAATACTACTTTCACGTCTTTGTCCCTCTGTCAGAGTTTCCAATTCCAAAGAGAGATGATCAGTGAGCTTGTTTCAAACTTTCAGGCAGGAGGAGGGTTCCTGCCTTTACTCCGGTTAGCTGTATCAAAGGGTGGAGGTAAGTCCTCAAAAGAAAATTGTCAGGAATCGGAGTCAGACTCCTTTGAATATGCCTTGTTTTGCAGACTTGACTTGGGAAGCATCCAAATGTTTTACATGATTATAAAATAAAAAATTTTTAAAAATCACTAAAAGTAAAAAACTAAATAAAACAAGCCTTAAAAAAAAAAAAAGAAAACATTGCTGATATAACCACACAGAGAAGAATTATGATGAAAGACAGAGTAATTTGACTGTACATACCTGGTGGGATATACCTGAAGAGCTCTAAGGACAGAAATAACTGCAAAAAGGACGAACATACTAAGTACCTACCATGTGTCATTCCGTGTGAGATGCTAGGAGACATCCCTACCCTCATATAGCCTCTTGTTTTGTGGCCTCTGCTCTCTATATCCTTTTCCAACATCATGCCAACTTCCATAGAACATTTTTTTTACGACGCAAAGTGTCAAACATCTACAAAAGTAGGCAGAATAGTGTAATAAGACCCATGTGTCCTTCACCCAGCACCCCCATTATCAATCCTGTTTCATTTCACCCCACCTCCATTATTCTTCCCCTTCCCAGATTATTCTGAAGCAAATTCCAGACTTCATATTATTTCAAAGTACCTTCATAAATATTTCAGTATGTCTCTCTAGAAGATAATGACTCTCTAAAAGAATAACCACAACACCATTATCACACCTAGAACAAATAACAACTCTTAACAGCACCAAATATTCAGTGTTCAGATATCCAGTTTTCTCATAAACACTATAAAGTGTTTTATAGATTGTTTACAGATTGTTTGCTTTAGCCAGGATCCCATAAGGTTCACATATGGTGATTGGTTATATGTATGTCTCTGAAGACTCTATTAATTTATGGGTCCTCTCTCCATTAATTTTCCCCCTTTAAAATGTATTTCTTAAAAAAACAAAAAAGCTAGATTGCTTTTTTATAGAGTTTTCCAGAAAATCAGAGTTTGTGGACTTGGCTGACTGGATCAGGGTGGTGGTGTTCACACATTCTTCTGTCTTCTGAATTTCCTGGAAACCAGTCTTGAGCAGAGCTGCGGTGTTCGGAACAGTAGCCGCCTGGCGTGTGTGGCTACGGAGCCCTTGAGTTGCAGCTCGTCTGAGCTGAGATGTGCTGTACGCATACAACACACGCGAGATGTCAAAGACAGGGTATGAAGGAAGGATGGATGGAAACGAGTTCATCGGTCATTTTTTGTATTGATTGTATATTGAGATGAGAATGTGTCAAATATATTGGGTTAAGTAAGGTCTACTAAAATTAATTTCACCTCTTTTTTCAGTGTGCTTTCTAGAAAATTTAAAATGACATATGTGACCTAAGTGACTTGTATTTGTGTGTATTTCACTGAATAGTCCTGAGCTAAGGGCTTGATCAGATTTAGGTCCAATTTTCTGGTGATTTCAGGGCGATGCCGTGTTCTTCCGTCGGGAGGCCTTAGTATATCTGCTGGCCACCCTTTTTGTGGTGCTTGCAGCCACTGATGGTCAAAGCACGGTCCGTTAATCCTTTGGGGGTTGCAAAATTCTGGTAGGCTCATGCTATTATTTCATCTTTATTAGCTGCCATTCTATAGAGAAAAACTTCTTGTCATCTTAGGGAATGTAAGTCAGCCTCTTAGAGAGGTTTTCCCTGCTGCCCTTTGTAGGGCATAGTACTCCCTTTCATTGCACTATTGGTCTCCTTCATGGTCCTTTTCACCATTCGTCATTATCACCATATCTGCTCGCTTGCCCACTGATGGCTGCTACTAGCGTAAGCCCCCAGGAGGGGAAGGACTAGCTCTGGTTTCCTCATCTGTGAAATCCCAGTGTCCCACTCTGAGGAGGTGCTAGGGAAGTATCTGTGGAACGAAGAGTGATTGCAAAATGGAAAAAAACCCAAGACATAACACTGGAAACCTGAGCTTGAATCCCAGCTCTGCTGCCTGCCGAGGGTCAGTCCAGCCTCTTCAGGCCTCAGTTCCCCCAAATGGGGCAAGGAGGCCATCAGTCTGGTTGCTAGAGCACAGTTTCGACTCTGAGGGGCTCTCATTCTGCAAGACTGGCTTCCTTTCAGCTCATGCTTCTAAAGGACTCTCTCCCACCAGGGCTGAGCTGGGACCAGGTGGCAGATGATTAAAGCGACACCCCACAGCTCAGAAATCCGAAAGCTAATTAACTCCAGCTCGGCAGACTCAAAGGAAGCCAGTTTGGTCACAGCACTGATGGTGGGTGGCGTTAATACCTAATGGTCTATTCTAATCGCTGTCTTTCCCCAAGTTCCTCCTGTTTCCCAAAGCACTTTCAATCAAGCAAAGAGCATCCACAGAGCGCCTGTGCATCCTGTCCCCTGGAGGAAAGAGGCCAGGAAACAGAACCACCCCACCAGGAGCTAACAAGGAAGCTGGCCAGACGAGATTTAATATTCAAGGAGGAGTGAAAGAGCTGAGCAGGGCAAGGGGAGAGTTTGCCATCTCTAACTAGTATTTGTCCCTCACAGCACACAGGGTCATCTCTGTGAATGGGACTGCCTCACCTGGCCTTTGGGGAAACTGAGGCTCAGGATCAGGACTGCCTTGGTCAAGGTTTTACAGCTAGTGAGTGGCAGGGCTGGGAAGCCTCCCACAGGGATTTATTCATTCACTAACAATAGTGATGGGACCCCTGCTGTGTGCTGGGCAGTATGCCAAATGTGAAGAGCACACAGGGTTCTTAAAGAGGGCAGGTGCCTAGGAAGCAGAGCGCAAGTCAGTATGCTTATGTACATGTGGGGTGGGAGCTAGGTGAGGTCGCGACCTTCCAGGGAGGCTGGCTTCACCTGGGCCCCGCAAGTGTGCACCGCTGAGCTGGTCCCACCTTGAGGCAAGAGACAGGATTTTGTATCTGTGTCAGTCCCTGGCCGCAGACACTCCCAGGTGTGGAAGGCCAGACCTCCCAAGCAAGAGGGCTCCCATCTGGCTGAGGGCAATTCTTAGGAGAACTGGGAGGGGCACCAAGAGCACACACTACAGTAGGTAGTACAGAAGGTAGACATGCTTCCTATTCTCAGGGCCTTGCAGTTCAAGATAGTTTATCAAGCGAAACCCTTAGAAAACTCACTAAGACCTCCTGACACCACCCTATAAGTGTATTTGCACTTATACTTCTTATGGAAAGTAAAAGGGATTAATAGTCATTAATGACAGTTTCATGAGAACTACTATGTGCTGAGCACTCTTCTAAGCAGTTGAGATAGATTGGTGGGGGGGGGGGCAAGTCAGATCTTATATTCTGATGGGGGACAGGGCCACCGTACTGCACAACTCTAGGGGGAACCATTGTCCTTTAAAAAAAACCAAAACAAGAAATGAAATCTTGCCATTTGTAATGATGTGGATGGAACTAGACGGTATTATGCTAAGCAAAATAAGTCAATCGGAGAAAGACAATTATCATATGATCTCACTCATATGTGGAATTTAAGAAACAGAACAGAGGATCATGGGGAAGAGAGGAAAAAATAAAACAAGATGAAAACAGAGGAAGAAACAAGCCGTAAGAGACTCTTAATCATAGGAGGCAAAATGAGGGTTGTTGGAGGGACGTGGGTGGGGGATGGCATAACTGGGTGATGGACATTAAGGAGGGCTCGTGATATAATGAGCACTGGGTATTATATAAGACTGATGAATCCTGACTTCTACCTCTGAAACCAATAATAATTGGTTATCATATTTATAATCATAATTATCAATATATTAATGTTATATTAATAATATAGTAATATATAATGTATATATAATATATGTCATATATATTATAGCAATATATAATTATCAATATGTTAATATGTATTAATTATACAATTAATAATACAAACTAGATTAATATATAATCCAAATAATTAATATATGATTAATTAAAGTATAATTTAAGTTTAAAAATTAAATTAAAAAAATAAAAGGCAGAAATGGGTTATAATCAGATGTCAACAGATTCCCTTATTCTCGGTCCAGAATAACATAATCAAAGGCAGAGGGAAAGCCACTCACAGATTCTTCTAGGTGTCCTTGTTTCCATTTGAGTGCCATCAGAAGAATCCCAGGCAGTGCTCTTCTGGACTGGTGACATCCCCAACATGGGAGCTCCTAAGACTGCGAAATCAATCACCAAATGATGAACCAATACCTGTGGTGCCAGCCATACAGGGGGGATCACCAGGCTCTGATCATATACAATGGCAGCCCAAACCACTGGTTAACCTCTACATATCCTTCAGATCATAGCTCCAGCATCCCTTTCTCAAGGAGAAGTCTTCCCTGATTCCCTGGGCTAGATGATGCTTCTCTGGGTCAGGACTACTGTATATCCCAGTTTGCCCAGGATAGTCCCAGTTTATGCCAGTTGTCCAGACATAATTATTAATAGCACTCACGTTCGCTTTCCGAAGGGTCTAGATTTAGATGGTAAATCAAGTAGTCAGCCATTCATTTTGGACCCTTCTAGCATCTCTTAACAGTGACTACTTCACTGTGTAATTCTGTCTTTCCATCTGTGGTGTAAAGCTCCTGGAGGGCAGGGACATGTCTGCCTGGTTCACTGTCATAGTCACAATGTCTTTATGTTTATCATGAGTTCAATAACATTGCTTGGATCAATGAACGTTTCCCTTGTTGGGTGTCTGTGGGGGCCACAGAGCTGCCCCTTTAAGGCTCCCTGCTGGGATGCGTGCTGTTGGCTGACTGCCTCCAGCTGCTGCCCCAGTTGGCTCCCAACCACTGAGCACAGTGAGGGTACCAGAGCTGGGCCTTCCCTCCCAATGGAGACCCCCTCTAACAGCCCATCTTTGTCCTGGGGCTCCCCATCTGCCTGCCCTCAGCTTTCTCAGCACCACTCTTCTCACTCAGCTTTCACAGGTGTCCCAACTGCCCTTGGCTCTGAGGCTCTCTTGTTTCCTTCTGCTCCTTCTCTCCTTGATTATTCCTCACAAGTGGCTCCCCCTCCAAATCCCTTGCTAGCCTCTTTTCTTGGGGTCTGCTTCTCAGAGGACCTGGACTGATATCCTATCCCAATAAGACCGTGAGGTGGGAACCTGGGTCCAAGGCTCTTCTGCCCACCAAGACACCCCTCTTCCTCTGGAAGGAGGGGAGCGCCTTGCCCAGCATACTTTCTCATCACTTATGGGCACTGGGGAGTACAATCTCTGGCCAGTGCTTTTGTGCTTCCACAGACTTTTCTGTTTCTCCACTTACTCTTGGCCAATGAGCTCAAGAAAATATCTCCCTTCCTCTCTCTCCCTCTCCCTCCCTCTCCTTCCATCTCCCTCTCTCTCCCCTCTCCCTCTGCCTTCTTTCTTCTTTCTCCATCCCTCTCTCTTTCTCTTCTCTCTGGGTCTTAGCCTTTGAGAGTTTCTCTCCAACTCTTACTTTAACTCGCTCCTCCAAAAATAAAGCTTAAGAACATGAGTTTTCCCGTGACATAAGCTAAATCAAAAACAAGTTAAGAGTAAGATAAGAAGAAATGTGCAACTTGTGAGGCCCTTGAAAGTGTCCAGACATTGTCTTCAGCATCTTCACAAGTGTCTCGTCTCCTCTAATTAAATCTGCTTTTCTACAGCTGCGATATTCAAGATCAATTAAATAGATAAGGGGCATTGATTAAATGGCTCTAGCTCCAGCAGTACACAAGCTTGGCTGCACATTAGAATCCCCTGGAAGCTTCTTAAAAACAGTACTTCCCAGGCCTCACCGGCAAATGATTAAAATGCTGATGCCTAGGCCCCTCTCCAGAAGGTTCAGATTTCATAGTTTGGAGATGGAGCCTGGGCATTAGCCCTGAGGGGTAGAATGTGCAGCCCAGATTAAGTACCATAGGAACGGAAAGTTTGCCACATGCATTAGTTAATTCTATCAAGCGAGTGCTGCTGTCTCATTTCACAGAAGAGGAGACTGGGGGTTGGGGATCTGGAGGAAAGTAGAATCCAGAGATCCTAGATCTGCACCTGCTGGGGGTAGGCCCAGGGAAAGGAGGGTGTCTTGGTGGGAAGGAGAGCCTCGGAACCAGGTTCCCACTTCATGGTCTTATTGCGATGGGATGCCAGTCCACGTCCTCTGAGAAGCAAACCCCAAGAGACAGGAGAAGAGTCAGCAACTGCCCTCTTTCCTTCCCCTAGTCCACCTGCACCCAAACAATTTGTCAGCTATCCTATATGATGTAATTCTTTACAGTAAGACTTGAGGCCCTGTGGTTGTGTGGTTTTTCTTATGCTGACATTCTGTAACGGTTATCTCATTTCTGCTACCTCGGGTCAGAGTCTTATTGTCATGGATTTGACTCTAGAGCCAGCACAGTGCTTGGCCCAAAGTCAGTGCTTTAAAAATGTTGTTGAAAGATTATTTTGGAAATATGTTGGATGGGATGAATGGATAGATAAACAGACAGGTGGACAGACATGAATGGGTGGTGATAAGCAAATAAATGGATATGAGCAAATAGATAGGCAGTAGATTGGATGGATGGATGGTTGGTTGAATGGGCACATGAATGCAAGAATAAATTTGCCTCCACCCTGCCTCATGTCCCAAAGGATTTGAGATACTCAAAAGGATTCAAGATACTTATAGTAAAATTAAAAACTAAAACTTTAGCAGTCTCTCTGCCTGGCTTCACTCTAGGCAATAGAATACATTTGTGAACAAGAGACAAAGATTCTTCCCTTTGTGACCTTCCATTTTAGCAGCATGAAGCAGACAATAAACAATAGACATAACAAATAAATTATATAGATATGTTAGAGGACTTAGAGCTATTGATGAGAGAAAAGAGCGGGGAAAAGAGAGGTTGGAGAAGATTGGAAAAGCCAAAGAGGCAGGGGTGGGATACCATTTTAAACAGGGAGATGAGGGAAGTACTCATGTAGAAGGCCTGAATGAGATAAAGAAGGGAGCCCCGCAGGGATCTAAGAGGAGAGTATTCCAGATCGCGGAGAGGACCTATGCAAAGGTTTTGGATGAGAGTGTGTCTCTGTGTTTAAGGTATAACATCAGAGGCCAAGCACCTGGAGCAACCTGAGTGGAGGGGAGAGTAGAAGGTCAAGGATCACGGGGTGGCCAGGGCACATAGGGCCTTGTAGGTGATGGTGAGAATGTTGGTGTTTTTGCTGAGGGACATAGGAGCCACAGGAGGGTGTTGAGCAGAGGAGGGATGTGACCTGGCTTAAATTTTAAAGGATCCCTTGGAAAATTTTTATAAATTAGACCGTAGAAGGTTGAAATCAAAGCAGAAAGAGCTATGAGAAGTCATCCTCCTAAGAGGGGATGGTGGCTCACACCAGAGTGGGGACAGTAGAAGGGATGAGAGGTGGTCAGAGTCTGGGTATACTCTGAAACTGGATCCAGCAGGATTTCATGGCAACTTGGATATGGGTGTCAGAGGAAGAGAGGAATCAGCTTTGATGCTGGGGTTTTTGGCCTGAGTAACTGCAAGTAAGGAGTTGCCACCCACCTAAATAGGGAGAGCTGGGGTCAGGTCAAGGTTTTGGGAGGGGGCACAATCAGGAGCTGTTTTGGACACGAGGGGTTTGGATGTGCATTGGGTATCTGGTGGAGATATCAAACGGGCAGTCACTGTGGTTGGAATTCAAGAGAGATCTAGGCTGGAGACATAAACTTGGTCACTTACATATAAATGGTATTGAAAGCAATGACATTGGGCAAGGTTACCAAGACAGTGATACAGACGGAGAAGACAAGAGGATCCAAGACCAAGCCCCAGCTCTTCTCAGCATTAAGAGGTTGGGGAGAGAAGAAAACCAGTGAAGGAGAAGGAGGAGAGACTAGTGAGGTAGGAGGAGGACTGGGAGTGCACAGGTTCCTGGAAATCAGATGAGAGAGAAGGGAGCAGTCAACCCTACTCACCTGTTCTCGTGAGAGACGAGAACTGAGAAATGAGCATGGATTTTGGCATGAGGAGGCCACTAGCCACCTTGACAAAAGGGGCACCCATGGAACAGCAGGAGTGGCCTCTGATCAGAATGGTTTACAAAGAATGGGAGGGAGACATCAGAAGGATTGAAGACACGCAGTTCCTTTGAGTTTTGTTGCGAAGGACAGTGTGGCAGTTT
The DNA here is from genome assembly GCA_028533885.1 of Nasua narica. Taxonomy (NCBI): domain Eukaryota; kingdom Metazoa; phylum Chordata; class Mammalia; order Carnivora; family Procyonidae; genus Nasua; species Nasua narica. The sequence goes on from CM052799.1 coordinate 46,236,729, forward strand.
GTTGCTCAGTGGCCCCAGGGCCTTGTCTCCTGATATTCAAGTCTTTGTATAGTTCCTTTCCTTGGATCTCAGCTATCCCTGGAACTGACTTTAACCCATAAAATGTGGAGAAGCCACACTATGTCAGTTCCAGGCCTAATTCTTAAGAGGGCCCGGCAGCTTCCACACTGCTAGAACCCAGGCAGGTTGCTGCGAGAGGTCCAAGCCACTGGGCAGGCCACGTGGAGGGGAGCGGGAAGGCCCTGCACTCAAAAGGCCAGATCAGGCTCTAGCCACCAGCCCGCACCAAGCACAGGCCTCCGGACATCCCAGCCCGGGGAGCCTCCAGGAGCTTCTGGCCCCAGCTGATACCACGTGAAGCAGAAGAGCTGCCCAGCAGAGCCCTGTCACCCCATGGCATGGAGACGTGAGAAACTGGTTGTTGTTTGAAAGCCATTAAGTTCAGGGTGGACTGCTATACAGCAGTAGAGCCGGGAATATAGTCAGGGAGACATGGAGGGGTTGTCAAGGGGGAAGAGTCAAGATTTTTAGTAGTGATGGCATCACTCTTTTTTTATTGAATTACAGTTGACATGCAGTATTATATTAGTTTCAAGTGTACAAGATAGTGATTGGATGTTTTTATACATTACAAAATGATCACCAACATAGGTCTGCTTACCACATGTCACCATAAAAAGTCATCACAATATTATCAACTATATTCCCTATGCTGTACATTATAGTTTTATTTTATAAGTAGAATTTTGTACCTCTTAATCCCCATCATCTATTTCACTCATCCCTCCCACCCCCGCCCCTTTGGTACCATCATTCCTTCTCTGTAACTATAAGTCTGTTCCTGTTTTGTTTTGTTTGTTGTGTTTCTTAGATTCTGCATATAAATGAAATCATACCATTTTGTCTTTTACCTCTGACCTAATTCACTGAGCATAGTCTCACTTGTTTATTTTTGAATTTTTTTTTCCCTTGCGTGAGAAGACAGATCCAAAAGAATGTTACTAAGACCAATGTTAAAGATATTACTGCCTATGTTTTCTTCTAGGAATTTTGTGGTTTTGGGTGTTCCATTCCAGTTGTTAGTCCATTTTGAACTTATTTTTGCATATGGTGTAAGAAAGTGGGTCTTGTGCATATAGCAGCCCAGATTTTTGTTGTTGTTGTTTTAAAGGATGGGGGAATTTAATGACATATTTGTGTGCTGTTGAGAATGATCCAGAAGAGAAAAAAATGATGCTGTGGATCAACATGGATGGAACTGGAAGGGATTATGCTAAGTGAAATAAATCAAGCAGAGGGGCGCCTGGGTGGCTCAGTTGGTTGAGCAGCTGCCTTTGGTTCAGGTCATGATCCTTGAGTTCCGGGATCGAGTCCCACGTCGGGCTCCCAGCTCCGCGGGGAGTCTGCTTCTTCCTCGAACCTTCTCTCCTCTCATGCTCTCTCTCACTTTCTCTATCTCTCAAATAAATAAATAAAATCTTTAAAAAAAAAAAAAGAAAGAAATCAAGCAGAGAAAGACAATGATAATATGGTTTCATTCATATGTGGAACATAAGGAATAGCGCAGAAGACCACAGGGGAAGGGAGGGAAAACTGAATGAGAAGAAATCAGAGAGGGAGACAAACCATGAGAGACTCTGGACTCCGGGAACCAAACTGCAGGTTACAGAAGGGAGGGGGTTAGGGGAATGGGGTAACCAGGTGATGTGTATTAAGGAGGGTACATGTGGTGATGAGTACTGGGTGTTACACACAACTGATGAATCGTTGAGCACTGCTTCAAAACTAATGATGTACTATATGCTGGCTAATTGAACCTAGTAATTAAAAAAAATCCTATGGGGAAAAAAACCACCAGCAAAAAATAAATAAACAAACAAATAAATAAAATTTAAAAATAAATAAAAATGATGCTGTGGAAAAAGAGGGCAGACGAAGGGGATTGGGGTCAGTGCCCAAGGACAGGTCGTTCGCCTGTGGCAGCAAGTAGGAAGGCTGAGTGCGTGGGAGGGTCAGCGCATGCTGGGTATGCGGACATTCTGACTGCGTCTGTTTTGTCAGTGAATAGGCAGTGGGGAATGTGCGGTGTGGGACACTCAGGGTTTAGGGGAGCAGAGGAGGGGGACAGTGATCTAATAGAGCTGGAGAGCTAATTGGTAGGTAGGTTGTGCCTAATTGCCAGGCAGCACCAAGGGCTCTCTTGATGTTCAAGGTGACGAATTTTAAAGTGAGCACAGTCAAAGTGGTTGTTCAGCTGCAGTTGCGCAGGGGTGGACGCGGCATTGGCTAAGAGTGGACGTGACCAGAGTTGTAGCTTTGTCGAGTGAATATGGAAAACAAAAGCCTAAATGGAGAAATAAAGACCTGGGGAAAGCAAGTCAGATTAAGAGCTCAAGACCAGAGTCAAAATTAGAAAGCAGACCATGGAAGGGGTGAGGGAGGGAGGAAGGAAGGAAAGAGAGAGAAAAGAAAAAAGGAATATGATCATGTTTTAGATTTGTATTATTAGACAACTGCATTTGAATGTGGATGAGTTCAGATCCTGTCCAGAGAACACATTTAGATGGAAGGGGTGAGCAGGGAACCAGGAAGGTGCCTGGAGCCTGAGACAGACAAGGAGGTGACAGCTGAATCCCTAGCCAGCCCCTTCCTCACGACAGTCCCCACCCTGACCCAAGACAGACTTGTCTTCTGTTTAATTTGGTTTCAGTTCTATTCGCTGTAGGATGGAGCTTCCTGTTTCCCTCCCTCCCCAAACCTCCCCTTCCCAGCTCATTAGGGATTGCACCCCAAGAGACTTCTCTCCCCAGAACATCCTTAATAGTGAAATCCAGCAGGGAGAAGTTATTTCCAGCAGCTTGGCAGCAGGGAAGCCAGCTTCTGGCTTCCAGTCTGGGAAAGTAAGGTGGTCAACCACACTCAGCTGGGACCTCAGCGACCTCTCACCAGAGGCACATCTCAGAATTCTGGGAAAGAATCAGACCTCCTCAGAAGATGGGGCCCCCTTGCCCTCCCACACCTTTCTGTGTATCCTCAGAGCAGTCAGCTAGCTGCTCCCCTGGTTCTCAGCAGAGTCATCTGTTTGAAAAATACAGATAACCGGACACCTGCCAGAAGCTACAGTAGGATCCAGGGATCCTTATTCTCAACAAATTCTCCTAGTGATCCTCTGCCACAGTCAAGGTTGAAAACTACCAATTTGTCTTTTTGGGCCTCATATTCCCCATGTGTTCTAATAGTTAATGCAACAGTCTAGATGTGTTTTCCAGGCACACATGTTCTTTGAACTCCACAACAGCCCAGAGAGTGTTACCATTTCCATTTTTGAGGTGGGAAGAATGGGGTTTTAATAGAGACAAAGGGATGAGTGGTGGGCCACAGAATCCCTAAGGCTTTTTCAGCACTGGGGTTTAAGGAATCTGAGAGGGCGCTGGGGTTGGGGCGGGCAGCGGAATCTGCCTCCCAATACCTAGGGCTGACTCGGGCTCTCACACACCCTAGAGACTCAGGGGAATGCGCCGAGCAGGCCTGCACGTGCAAGTCCAAGCACATCACTGCACATGCATGAATGAGGTTTCCTTCCCTCCCCCGGCAGCCTTCCACTCCCCATTCCCCAAACAAACCAGCTCCTCCCTGACCTGTTGCTGCCCAACCCATGACCTATTTTGGAGTTCCCCACTGCCATCTCTTTATGTCAGAGTGAGTGATTTCTACCCAGCATGGAGGCGGGGTGAGTTGCGAAATTGGGAAAAGATTCAGTCTGGCTGAGTCACTTCAAGAAAGAGGGTAGAGAGAGCGCTGTCTAGGCCAAATGCCCCTGCTTCCACATGCGTTTTCTCTCTTGACTTTAGCCATTGAGAAGTTGGCGAGGGGAGACCCATGATGAGATTCTTACTTAAGAAAAGTCACTCTGCTCTGCACTGATGGAAGAGAGAATGGACTGGAAGAAACAAGTGGAGAGGTCTACAGGCAATTATGGAGCTACCGAAATCCTTCAGGTAACCTGGGCCTAGACTGGAGTGTGGGGGGAGGAGAGAGGACAGGAGGCAAGGGCTATGGTGGCAAATTGGCCGGTGGCCTGAGGGGGCGCTGGAGTTTTCCCTTGAGAGTCTAGATGATTGTAGGTTTTGTTCATGGAGACAGGCAGCTCAAGAGGGAAGGGACCATGTTATCTTCAGACTTATGCCCTGAGTGCTGGCACGTGGGGCACTCGCTGTAAAGGTACTGAGGTACTAACGTATCCTCTTGAGGGAGACCTCTGAGAAACCGTTTGTTTCCATGGTGGGAGAGTGTTTGGTGCTCTGGCACCAGGGGTAAGGTCCCTACCAGCCCCAGAAGAGCCCTACCATCAGAGAATGGGAGGAAAGAAAAAAGTGACCCCCAGAAAATAGGAAGAAGTATTTGCAAATCATATATCCGATGTTGGTCTAGTATCTAGATTCTATATAGAATTCTCACAAAGCAATACCAAAAGGCGAACAACTCAACTAAAAAATGGACAAGGGATCTGAATAGACATTTTTCCAAAGAAGTGATACAAATGGCTAATAAGCATATGAAAAGATGTTCAATATCATTAGTCATTAGGGAGTGCAAATCAAAACCACAGTGAGATACCATTTCACACTCACTAGGATGCCTATATAAAACACAAGACAACAAGTGTTGGCAAGGATGTGGAGACTTTGGAACCCTCAAACATTGTGGTTAGGAGGGTAAAATAGTGCAGCTGCTCTGTAAAGCAGTTTGATGGTTCCACAAAAGTTAAACATAGAATTACCATATGATCCAGCTGTTCCATTTCCAGATATGTACACAGGAGAACAAAAAACATATTGAAAAAAAAAAAACGTATTGACACAAAAACCTGTACAAGAATGTTCATAGAAGCATTATTCATAACAGCCAAAAAGAGGTAACAACCCAGTGTCCATCAACTAATGAAGGATACACAAAAATGTAGAATATCCCTACAGTGGAATATTATTTAGCCCTAAAAAGGAATGAACTACTACTGAAACATAGAAAAACCCCAAGAACCATAGATAAACATTTGCTAAGTGAAAGAAGACAGTCACATTAGGCAGCATGTGGTAGAGTTGATTCCATTTATATGAAAGTACAGAACAGGGAAATCTATGGAGACAGAAAGCAGATTAGTGGTTGCCAAGGAATGAGGGAGAGCGAATTGGGAGATACGGAGTTGTCTTTTGCAGTAATGGTAGATAGTGGTGATAGTTGCAAAGTATTGTGAATATAAAACCACCCAAGAAGCAAAATAAGTTCTTCTTCCCACTTTAGGCACAGTGGTTGACTTTGGCCCCAGCTCCAAGATCTCTCACTCTGTACATCCCTCCTGCTGCAATTGTACCTAACACTGGAATTCTTTCAGCCAAGCCTCTTCCACACACCCAGACTTGCTCATTCTTTCCATTCCACCTATGTTCCCTTTTGTCTTCACACCCCCCAGGAGCCTCCCAAGGACTAACCCTACCCCCTTAGGTCCTCCATGCCCCATTCTCTCCACCAGGCCACCCTCCCATTTCAGAACCCCGTTCCCTGCTCACCTCTTCCTAGAACCTTCCTTAGAGGAACTCCTCTGACAGTCCTTTGCACTTGTAAGGACACCCAATCCCAGTCTTTAACCTCAGCTCTGCCACTTAAAGCCCATGTGACTCTTCGAGAGTCCTATAACTTTTTCTGAGCCTCAGTGTCCCCATCTATAAAATGTACATTGCCATGTGTCTTAGTCTGTTTAGGCTGCTGTGACGTACCATGAACTGGGTGACTTAGACTACATAAATTTATTTTCTCACACTTTGGATACTGGAAGTCTGAGATCAGGGTGCCGGGTGGTTGGGTTCTGGCGAGAGCTCTCCTCTTGGCTTATAGACAGCTACCTTCTTGCTGTGGCCTTTTCTCTATATGTGCATGGGAAGAAAGAAAGAGAAAGGGTGGGGGAGAGAGTGAGGGAGGAGAGGGAAAGAGAGGGAGGGACGAAGAAGGAGAAAGGAGGGAGTGAGGGAGGAAGAGATGGTTCTCCATGGTGCCTGTTCTTATAAGGCCACTAATCCCATCATGTGGTCCCATTCTCATGACCTTAACTAACTCAGATCACCTCCCAAAGGGTCCACCTCCAAATACCTACCATATATTGGGGATTAGGGCTTCAACATATGAATTTGGTTGGCAGAGGGGAGACACATTCATTCCATAAATCTGTGTTTACTTGCCAGGTGGGATTCCATGGATTTCTGCAGGTAAGAAGACTTATATATGCAAAGTGCCAGACCCTTATGAAGGGTTATTATTTTTCATCACTACTGTATAAACATGAGTGTTTCTCAGCAATAGAACACCGTACTCTATTCATAAGCATCTGACCTCCAATAGGCAGGTGCTCAAGGGCAGGGGATGTGTCTGCTGCTTTTGGAGTGTTCTCTCTACCTATGTGAAACTACCAGAAACCAGAATCCAAAATTCATCTCTCCTTCCTGGGATCCTAGAGCTGTATTTGCCTTGGGTCATACATATCTGAGTTTCTGACTCTCACGCCTTATCTTTAAGCTCTTAAGTTCAAGGACTCTGCAAGGAGAGATTTCATTGCCCTACACCTCAGTTTTCTTGTCTTGTTATCTCATGCATGACTGGGAGGGTTCAAATGAAAAACCACATGGTAAGCTCTCAGAATATGTCAGTGCTAAAGATGAGTTTGATAGCTTAGTTACCTTTTACTGTATAACAAATTGCCCAGACACTTAGTGACATGAAACATCAATAATCATTTGTTCTCTCTCGTGGCTTTAGTGGGTGAAGAATTCAAGAGTACCTTGAATGGGCAGTTCCATCTCAAGGTCTTTTATGAGGCTGAGGTTTTAGTCATCTGAAGCCTTGACTGAGCTGAAGAATCCAGTTCCAAGTCGCTTGCTTATATGTTCCCAAGTTGGTACTGGCTGTTGCGAAGTGTGGGGACCTTGGTCCCTCTTTCCACAGAATTCCTTGAGTGTCCTTACAGCATGATAGCTGGTTTACCCAATGAACCATCCAGCAGTTCCAGGAGGACCTGCAATACTTTTTATGATCTAGATTCAGAAGTCACACGTCACACGCTATCACTCCTGCAGTATTCTGTGGGTCAGTGCGGGCCAACCCCATTTAATGTGGGCTACCCACAAACATAAATACCAGGGGTTGAGGGTCATTGGGACCCATCTTGGAGACCAACTATCACAGAGAATGGCAAGTATATTCTTCATGTGAGATCAGATGTCCAACAACTAAAAAATGGCATAGCCAGGATGTGAATTCAAATCTATTTAGCTCAGACCCCGAGATCTTAACCACCACTCTTTGTTGATACCCATTTTCTTCATGCAAGCAATCACTTACTCATTCAGGAAACCTTGCCTAAGCACTTACTGTACTAAGTGCACTGGATGCTAGCAATGCTTCTGTCCTTCAGGAGACCCAGTCGGGAGGGTGTGTGGATGGCAGAGCCAGATCCAGCTCCCAAGTCTCCTGGCTTCTAGTTCACTGTTCTTTCTGTTCTGATATACTTTTATCAGAGGGGAAAATCGCTCAAGCCTTGCAAGTCTTTTGGCAAAAAGATGTGGAGGGGAATTACAGAAAATGAACTGAATGTGGAACCAATTGTCCTGGGTCTAGTTCTGTCTTTGACAATGATTTGTAGGATGCCTTTGATAAGTCCCTTTGCCTCTCTGGGCTCAGTTTTCCCCACTTGCAGAATTAACTGTAAGGAACTTACCTGTGCAAATAGTTCATTCAGTACCATTTATTAAGCACATACTGTGGACCACATACTCTAAGTGCTGGGGACACAAAGAGGAACAAGCTAGAGTTCTTGCTCTCTAGCTGCCCTCCTACATTCAAATGTAGGCAGTGAGACAATGAACAAACCAGCAAAGAAAAAGACCAATGCAGACATCCATGACAACCATGAAGGGTGAAATGATAGTCAGGGGACACTACTTTGACCAGGGTAGGCTTTTCCAAAGGGTGGCAACTGAGTACAGAATGACTGGTGGTGAGGTGACTGTGAAAAGACTGGCTCGGGAGTGGGGGCATGGAATGAGTGTTCCAGACAGAAGAACCAAGTGCAGAGGCCTCAAGACAGGACAAAATTTTCCTGCAGCAAAGACACTAGAATGGCTAATGGAAGGTAGTGAGCCCAGGGAGGAGGGTGAGACATGAGGAAAGGGTGCAAGGGTAGATGACAGGGAGACTTGCAGACCTTGGGAAGGTATAGGGGCTGAATTTTAAGTGGGATGGGAAGCCTCTGGATGATTTTCAGTAAAATAATACACTGTGCATCAAAGGGGCCCTCTACTTGTGTGGGGAATGGGTTGCTTGTCTCTAGTAACATGTTCTTTAAAAATTTTTTATTAACTTTTCTTACTGTGATCAAATATACACAATATAAAATTGACCATTTTAATCACTTTTAAGAGTGCAATTCGGTGGCATTAAGAACATACACAGTGTTGTGTAACCATCACCACTATCCATTCTCAGAGCTTTTACAGCATTCCTAACAGAAGCTCTGTACTAAGTAAAGCTTTTCAGTGGAGCCTATGGTCATCAGAACTCTCTCAGCTGAAAGTGACAAAAAACCCAACTCAAATAGAATTACTCCAAGAAGAGAGGCCATTGGCTCACTAAAGTGAAAAGTACAGATTAGTTTTCAGGCATGGCTGGATCTAAAATCCTAAACAATATCATCAGACATAGGGCTCTGTTTACTCAAGTGCTGGCTTTATTCTCGGGCTGCCTTTCCCCTTCTTGGTGGCAAAGAGAGCCATCAGCAGCTCCAGGCTTCCAGCCCACCGGCTCAGCAACCCCAGAAGTAAAGAGGGATTCTTTGTCAAGAGTTCCAGCAGAATTTCCAAGGCTAACTGTCATTGGATCAATCTGAGTCATGTGTCAATCCCTGAACCAATCACTGCATTCCACCAGAGAGCTGGAACTTGCTGATTGGCCAGTGTCACATGTCCTACAGCTGAGAGATGGGATCACCCCCACTTTAGGCACATGGCCTGAGGTTAGGAAGTAATAAGTTCTCTGTAGGAAAAGCAAGGTTCTATCACAAGAGAAAGGGGGAAATGGGCTGGACCGGCAAAAGAACATCTAGTCAGCCACTACAATGCTTACAGATGTTGCCGCCTCTGATTTTTTTTCTCAGCAGTTGGCTCCTCCCTGACATGAAAGATGAGATCTTGACAGTGTCCTCAACTTCCTGCCAATATTATCAGTTGCCAAAGCCTTCCTCCTCAGTGTCCCTGGAAGCTCTTCCCTCAACCCTAACTCCCTTTTCTCCTGCCCTAGCTCAGACCACATACCCCGCTCCCCTCTTCTTGGCTTATTGCAACCACCTCTACACCACTGTTCTCCCTTCGTCCTGAGGGAGCTTTTCTAAAGCCCAGATCTGGCCACAACTTTTCAGGCCCTCCTCATTTGAGCTCCCCTCCCGCTTATGAGATTCCATCAGATCTGACTGCTGCTTCTATTTGCAGTCTTATCTTCCCACCCTCACCCCCAGTCAAGTTCTCTTGGGACTCACCCAATGCTTTTGTATGCTGTTCTCTGTGCCTAGAATGCCCTTAGTAACATCTTTTGCTTGACCTTCAGTTCAAGCCCTTTGATATTTAGCTGAGCCATCACTTCCTTCAGGAAGCCTTCGTTGGAGACCCCCTCCATCTGTACACTTGCCCCATACACAGTGTGGTTAATACCCCTCCTGGGTTATCATGGAGTGCTATGTGTTTATCTCATCATAGCACCGAGGGTAGCATATTATTTTTGAAATATTAGACTCTGCATTTTTTAATTAAAATGAGATTTTTAAAAACTGATTTCCACATAGTAAAATGCACAGATATTAAAATTTTTACCAATCTATGTACCTGTATCACCATCCCAAAGATCAAAGTATAGAATTTTTCTAGCACCTGCTTCCAGTGTCTCTTCTAGGTCAATAATAGTCCCATTGCCCTCCCCCTCCCAGAGGTAACCACTTCTAAAACCATAAATTAGTACTGCAGGTTATTGAATTTAATATAAGTAGAATTATACAATATTCACTTTTTTTTTTGCATTTGGATTCTCTTATTCAAAATAATGATTTTTTTTATTGTGTTGTTGTGGGCAGCAATAGTTTCTCTACTTTGATTGCTGTATGGTATCCTAGACAATTTGTTTATTCAAACTCCTGTCTGAGTGGATATTTAGGTTGTTTCCAGTTTGGACGATTAGGAATAAAGCTGTTATGATTTATGTACAGTTTCTGTGGACATGTTTTTATTTCTCTCAAACACATACCTAGGAGTGGAATTTCTGGATCATGAGGTAGATTTATGTTTATTAAAGTTGCTAAGCAGTTTTCCAAAGTGTCTGTGCCATTTTGCATCTCCACCAGGCACGTTGGAGAGTTCCAGGGGCTCCACAGCCTAGCCAACACTTGATGTTGTCACTCGTCTTTATTTCAGCCATTCTGACGGGGGCATGGAGGAAGCTCTTTGAGTTGTTTTGCATTCTTGCTCATTTCTGTTACCCAGAGGTTTTATCTTAAGCTACTGTCTCAAGGCTACTTTCTTTTTCTGGCCTCGCAGGAAGAAAAAAAAAAATCTTTTCCTGCCTTTTGAGTTTCAAAAATCTAGGGTCTCAGGAGCAACAGGAAAAGGTTCTTAAGTACTGATGACATGATTAATACAGGGAAATGCAGTGTATTTAGGAGCAAGGTTCCACTTCTCTGAAATTAGGCAAGAGTTTCCAGATGTGAAAATGTGTTAAGGAAACAACTCAGAATTGGAGTAGAGAAGCCATGGTCGCAGGTTGCACAGAGCAGCAGGAAGAAGGAAGCTTTCGTTTTGGTCTGGCAAAGGCAAGCTGCCCTCACCTGCAGTCAATGAAAGACTGCCCCCACTTCAAATTTTCATTTTCTTCTAATGAACTTTTGTGCAAAACAATCCCACTCGCTCCCTTTTTCCTTCTATAAAGAACACTCTCCTCCTTTGTTCTGGAGACTTGCTTATGGTCCATTATAGTTTCCTTGTCCCAAATTGCAATTCCTCTGCTGTTTCTGAATTAACTGGATTTTGCTGGCTGAATCACTTACCATTTTCTTTTAAAACATTGACAGAGACAAAGGTAGGAGAAAGAGCTGGAGCCACAGCAAAGGGGGAGATGGATGGCCCCTTGAACTTGCGCCTTCTCAGGACATGGCCCTGAACTTGGAGAAAGGCCCCCAAATCTCCAGATAACTTCAAAGAAAAACCTGTATTCTTCTCCTAAGTAGACTCTTGGGCAGAAAAATGGCTATGTGTGGCTGGGCAGAAGAATCACAATATCTAACAGAGTTCTCTATGCCCGGGGGCTGTAGGAGCCAAGCAATGGCTCCTGTGCACTTGGAAGGACCCCAGGAGCAGCTGAGAGAGGAAACGAGACTCAGGAACAAGAGATAATTTAGCAGTGCCCTGTGGTGTGTGTGTGTGTGTGCCCTTACAAGATCCCTCGAACTGACATACTACCCCCAGAGAAATAATGGGGGGTAGTGGTTGCCAAATGGCAACTTAACTGCCATTAAGGACTCCCACCCGAAATGGGAGATCATAGCAGAGACCAAGCTCACCTAACAAAAACTAAAGTTACCTTTCTTGCTTACCTGAGTTCATGAACTGGAATTGGAATTTTTAGGATTTGTGTAAGTTAGGATTGGGTTTATCTATATGAAAGAGAAAATCCAAAATATTGGGGTGATAAGCAAAATAAATTTTTTTATATAAAAGAAGTATGGAGATAGACAATCCAGGGCTGGTATAGCAACTCCATGGTTTCAGTGACTGAGGCTATTTTATTTGCTTCATCATCTGAGTATGGGGCTCCCTTCCCAATATGACATTATAGGTCAGCATGGCTGCTAAAGTTCCAGCCATTGCATCTACATCCCAAGTAGCAGATAAAAGGAAAGGAGCATTTGCTTTTTCCTTTTATTTTTTATTTTTTTGTAAGTTCCTTTCAAAAAGACTTCGCACTAACCCCCACAACATTTACCCTTACATCTCATTAGCCCAAAGTTAGTCATACGACCACACCTTGCTGCAAAAGAGAGGCTGGGAAATCCAGTCTTTTGGTTGGATATTGAAATAATGGTTAGTAACAGGCCAAGCACGGTCTCTGCCACATTATTACTTTAGCATTTTCCATGGCATACCTGGGAAGGTTTATTTCGATATTTTTCTCCACAGCTAGAATACCTTGAGGACAGCTTCTTGTCATCTTCATCCTCGTATCCCAAAGTCAAGCACATTTGGAGACACTTGAGATGGAGGAATAAATGACTAGGTGTTACCTTTCTTTAGATGCCCCAGGAGCCCCTTAGCATGGATCTCTGCTCACAGCAAGCCTCCAATAACTGTTTGATTGAAATGAATTTACATATTCTTGACCTCAGTTTCCTCATTTTTAAAATGGATATAAAGGACCTCAAAAGTCAATCCCAGTTTAGACATCACCAGGGCCCACTGTATAAAATTTGAAAAGTAAAGCTAAACATTAAAAAATGAAAACTCAGCCAGAGATAGAGGCTGTATGTAGCTTTCACTCTTTCACTGTTTCTTCTGCATAAACACATTGACATGTTTTGCATATGAATAGGATCCTACTGTGCATACATTTTATAACCAGCCGTTTTCACTTAAATAACATAAGACCGAACTTCTGCTTCTGTGCAAGAAAACTAGCTTGCAGAGAGCAGTCTTCTCCATATATAACTAGAAAACCCAGCTAAAACTTTTAAAAGGAACATAAAAATCTGTTAGAAGGCTTCAAAGAGCTCTCCAGGAAGCCAAGACCTGAAGGATCAAGATCCCAGAGTGAAGAGAAACACATGGAGGTAAGCCCATCATTCCATGTGTTCTCCCCTGGAATTTGCCAATTCCTGAGAAATGGCGAAGTTAAGCAGGGCTTTCAACAGTCGTACAGGGCTGGAGGGGCAAAAATAATTTATGCTGAACCCATTTCTAGACCATACATGTTCTCCCCTAACGTATGTGGACATTCATTGGAGCTCACAGACATTTTCCATACATAGGGTTTTGGCCTTGGAAAGAACTCCAGAGATAATGTAACCAAACCACTTCATTTTAATAATGTGGCAACTGAGGCCCAGAGATGTTGAGTGACTTGCCCAGGGCCACACAGCAGATGGGTAGAGCCTCCTGGTACAACCTTCTTGCATTCCCCTGGTCTGCATCTGTTGATGCTACTCCCAGCCCTAAGCTCCCCATTCCTTTCCACAGGAAAGGAATTTCCTTTCTCTCTGGTCCTAGCCAGAGAGAGAGAGAGAAAGGGAGACAGGTCAATTTAATCTCACTTCTGGTTTGTGATCTTTTAATTAATGAAAGTGCTTTTCTAAAAGGAAACCAAACACAAATCCTTTTATAACAATTGTTGGGCATTTTTCCTAATTACCAAAGTAATACAAATTTACTAAAAGGACGCCTGGGTGCCTCAGTTGGTTAAGCAGCTGCCTTTGGCTCAGGTCATGATCCCAGAGTCCTGGGATCGAGTCCCACATCGGGCTCCTTGCTCAGCGGGGAGCCTGCTTCTCCCTCTGCCTCTGTCTGCCACTTTGCCTTAAAAAAAATTTACTAAAGAAATATTAGGAAATATAGATGAGTAAAAACCAAAAGCACCTATCCTCTCCTTCCCATTATGCCTTATACAACTTTTGAGGGTTGTGTTTTTTTTTTAAGATTTTATTTATTTATTTGACAGAGAGAGAGACAGCGAGAGAGGGAATACAAGCAGGGGAGTGGGAGAGGGAGAAGCAGGCTTCCCGCCTAGCCCAGGTCCATCCCAGGACCCAGGGATCATGACCTGAGCCAAAGGCAGATGCTTAACGACTGAGCCACCCAGGTGCCCATCTATTGAGTTTTTTATACATAGATAACACTTTTTCACAAAATAGTCTTTTGTTACTTGCCCTTTTAACATAATATTCATATCACCACCTATTTTCACATAATTCTGTAGTGTCTAAGATGACCTTAACAGGTCCATTCTATCTACATACCATAATTTATTTAACCAGTTTCCTATAGTTAGACATTTGGATTATTTTCAGCCTTTTCCTATTACATGCAATCCTGCAATGAACATCTTGATGTACATCTTGGTGACATTCATGATTATTTTCTCAGGAAAAACTCTCCAAGCATGGAATAATAGACTGAACATTTTTAAAATCCTCTACGTTTGGTTCCAAATTGCTCTCTAGGAAGGCTGCATCAATTCACGCTTCCACCAGCAGTGTGCGCTCTAAACCTATGTGCTTTACTTAAGTGGGGAAGGAAGGGGTAGGTCTTATTCCACATTGATATTTGCCATTCTTCCTCACCTTCCTTTGAATAGATAAGCTTCACAGCATGCCAGTCTTAACTAAATTTAGAGCGGAGAAGTCACACTAATGGCCCAAGGCCAGAAACTTTGGAACTGCATCAGGGCCAAGTTGAAAGGGTCAATTTTGATAATTCTAAATAACATGCTTGCTACTTGGCCCACTTTAGCCCTGAAGGTTGAACATCTGTTCTCACAAACTGAGTGGGAAATAAAACAAGAGAAAGGCCATCTTGCCTTCTTTGGGCAGCTATCTGAAAAACGACCACTTGGATTTCTCGGCACCCAGAGTGCAGAATCCCCAGAGGAAATGGCTGAGTTCATAACATGTTGGGTGGGGAGCTGGACTGGGCACTCTGCCCACATCAACCCATCCATAGTTTGTTGCACGGTCTTGGAGTCCAACATAAGTGGTGTTCATTTCCTCTGGGTCTTAAGGACTTTGTGATTTCCTGTGTCCCCTGTGCAAATGCAAAGAAAACTCCTTTGGCTAGTGAGTGATCTCAAATTTCTCAGTTGAGACTTTAACTGGGATTTGTTTCAGTTCAAGAGACATGGCTTCTCTGACTGGGTTCTGTGGCTGGTCAGCTGGATCACCTGGTCCTATTCTTCTCTCTCAACCTTCTTGGTTTCCCCATGCAAATAAGGAAGCAGTTGGCCTGGATTTGGTGAGCCATGAATCTTGTTTCCCAAGAGAGAGATGTCTCAGTTCCTGAGCACCCGCCACAGCCAAGCACTTCACACACATGAACATATTTAATCCTAATAATGGTTCTATGAGAAACTGGACATCTGTGCCTGTCCAGCCCCAGTGCCTCATTATTCTGCTGATAGCACCCTGATTTTTTTAGGGACCCATCCCCCACGCACTCCTCATCCCTATCACTTAGGAGGGGCTGACCCCACTCCCTGACTCTAGCCACAGGCATGTAATTTAGGCTTAGCTAATCAGAACAGTTGTGATGGGTTGGTCTGGCCATGTGACACAATCCAGGCCAATGGAGATCAACCCTGGGATTTTTGCTGGAAGTATTGAGAAGGAAGTGATCTCTTTGCCTTGAGGTTGCTTAATTGGCCATTTCTGCTTCCCTGTGGAAAGACCCAGCCTGCTAATAAAACAGACATAAGAAAACAGAGTCAAGACATAGAGGGAAACAGATTCATGACAACTTCCTTTGAGCTTCTAGTATGGATTATGTCTGAATCCAAAATGTCTAATGAAAATTTCCAGTTCAGAACACTTTTTGGCTGAACCTGGTTATAATGGAGTTTATGTTCCCTGCCACCGAAGAATCATCATTAAAATCCTGGATATGACCCAGGTGTTATTCTCATTTAACAGATGAAGTCATTGAGGCGCAGAGAAGCAACGTGAGCACTGACTTATTAACAAGGGGTAGAGCAGATATTTTTCATCTGCCCTTTTAATCCACACCTCTAATCTCGACTCAGAGGCTCAAAGAGTCCCCCTTTTCTAGCTTTCCTCCAAAAAGCACAGAAGTAGGAACAGGCTTGGGGAGCCAGGCCAATCCAGGTTCCAGACCCAGTTCAGCTGCTTCCTAGCCATCTGATCTTGGAATGACTTACTAGCTGTGTACCCTGAACCAGTCTCTTCCCCAATTTGTGCCTTACTTTTCTCATCTGCAAAATAGGAAGCTAAGAGTATCTTGCTCACAGCATTGTTGTGAGGAGTAAGTGTACTCAATTATGTCTAAAGCTCTTAGAGCACGGTACTTGGTAAGCATGACAAAGGGCTAACAATTATTTTTCTTCTGCTGCCTGCATATTATTAGTAAGTTGGTTACCCACCTTCATCCCACACACCCAAGATGCAGCCTGAGTTATGATATAGCAGTTCTAAGTGCCACAATGAAGCAACACCTGGCTCACCCGGGGCTCCAAATAATGTCTGACATGCTGTTACTAAAATGCTGATGTTTCTAAAAATAGTGATCACTATGGGCTTAGTAGCCCAGGAAGTGAAACTTTGGAGAGGCATTCCAAATAATCAAGCTTTTGCTGACTTGCCGAAATGAGAGGGGATGGGAGTGGACCCAGCCATTTCCAAGCTCCCCCCAAAACTTTTATCAGCCCCACAGCCGTAGGGGGTAGATTGCATTTCCCTTAGAATTTGTAACAGTTGCTCCCCCAAAGGCTAACTCAATTCCAGAAGGGGCATCATTCTGGTAAAGTATAAAATATGGAGGCCCTGGAGAATCACCAGGGAATAGAAAGGGGCTTATTGTGGATTCAGAGTGAGTACTAGTGGTGATGGGGGGGATGCTCATCAACAGAGGTCTGGTCAGAGGAACAAAGGGGGGAATCCCTTGCCTCTCTGATTCATGAATGTCAGAACTGGTACCCAGGACAATAACATGGATTGTCAGCTATCTTGAACCCAAAGTTTCCTATCTCTTCGCATCACCATCAGTCCTTTAACCCCTAACTTGCAGGAAGGCTCAGTGGTCTATGAGCTACCATTTATGGACTTGCCAAGTCCTTTATGTAAATGCCTTCATGGGACTTTCCAGAAGCCCCAGTGAGATGAAGATGACATCACAGAAACTATGATCTTGGACCTTGTAGCCAGGTTGTGTAGGGTGGAACCCCAGGTCTCCTGTTTACTAGCTGTGTGACCTTGAGCATGTCACTCAACCTCTCTGTACCTCAGTTTTCTCCTCTGTGAAATGGGAATAATACTAGTTCCCACTTATTCAGGGTGTCATGAAGATTAAATGAGTAAGCACCTGTAGCACTTAGAAGAGTACATGGCACCCTGACAGCTTTTTTTATTCACCCTGATTTTGCACATGTAGTCCAGGAGGCCAGAAGCATATTACATACCACACACAGCTTGTGATGCTGGGCCTCAAACTAGCTCTATGTGATCCCACAACTATTAAGTGGAATTGCCTTCTCCTCAGAGGAGGCTAAACGCCCCACCACGCCCCAAACCCACACCCTACCCACCCCCTAAACCCCAAACACAGGGTTCTTTTCTCCTCAACACCCTTCTCTCCCTCTGAACTTGAGTGTCTCTTCTGAAGCACTGAGATAAGATCTGAGATCATAACTGCTTAGAGGTTCAGATGGAGTGTTCCTGGTACTGAGGAAAGAAAACTTTGCCTCTCTTCCCTGGCTTTGGAACTGAAGGCAGCCAGTAAGAATTTTCAGGTTGCCAGAGTTAGGGGGCAGAGGCTTTGGGGACCTGCAGAAGAAGCCCCCCACCCTCGCACCCTCCCCTGGCCCCAACTCTAGATTCAGTCTAGCACAGGATGCTAGTTGATACACATTGTAATTTTGAAACTTGAGCTCATCTGGAGGGGCTGCGGAGAAACAGAGGAGGGGTGTGGTGTTCTAGACCTTAGGGGTCTCTCTAGTTCCCCATGAAACCTCTAGGGTAGGTTGCCCATTTGTCAATCTTATTGTTTCTGGTCTGGCTGGCTCTGTCCGTCTGTTTCTATTTTGGCCTCTCCAGCAGGGATAGTGGAGGTGGGGTATCACTGTATGTCTTTGTCTATCCTTCGGTCTGTGGTTGACTTTGCCAAACATCATCTCCTCTCTGACTTTCCATCTCTCCTTTATTCGGACTTACCTATTTTTGTCTGCCCACTCTCAGGTGAGTGTGGGCAGTGGGGAGTTCTCGCCACGGTTCTGACCCATCCTTTTTCTTTTTTTTAAAATTCTGACCCCTCTGTCACTTCTCTCTTCAAACACGAGGAGCCGCACCGCAGGGCCGAGCACGAGGCTGGGGTGCGCGGCAGGAGGTGGGAGAAGGTGTCAGAGCCCGAGGCGCCCCGTCGCGCCCGCTCGCGCTCCCTCCTGGCGTGGGGGCGGACGTGGGAGCTCTGAGCCCGAGGCGAGGGCGCTGCAGGCCCGCGGGCCTGGGTCTCCGCCTCCCTCCCGGGCTGGCCCCCTGGGCGCAGCTCCTCCTCCGGAGCCCCGCCTCCGCAGTCCGCTCACTCTGCACCCCAGCCGCCGCCCCCGCCGCCGCCGAGCCCCGAGCAGTCTGGCTGCCGCGCCCGCCGCGCCACCAAACTTTCCCCGGAGCCGGCACGGGTGAGTCAGAACGGAGCGCGGGCAGGGCGCGGGCAGGGGCCGCAGCGGAGCCGCAGCGGCGGGGCAAGGCTCTGCGAGGGCCATTGGGGTGTGGGCATCTATGTGGAGCGGCGGGGACCCCGGGACCCGGCTGGCGCGGGGTGGGCGCGTTTGGGGTCTCCAGGGACCCTGGCGGCTTGGGGCGGGTCCCGCAGCGCGGCTTGCTGCAGGGCACCCTCCCTGATACACCGTTCTGGCGCCGCGCCCCAACGCGCAGACACCTGTGGCTTCCCCGGGATTCGCCGGGGTGCTCGCCCCAGGCATCTGCCTTCGGGCTCCGGGGCAGAGAGGGCGAGTCTCCAGCTTTCCGAAGGCTGCCCCTGACTCTGAGTTTGATGCTAACATCTGTTGAGTGCGTTATCTCTGCCAGGCGCTGGGCGTCCATTACCTCTTGGGATTCTCCCTGTAACGCCAGGAACCGGTATTATTACACCCATTTTACAGAAAAGGAAACTGAGGCTTAGAGAGGGGAAAGTTGCACCCAGGAGGGCAGCCAAGTCAAGGAGAGAGCCGGGATTTTGAGCTCCAGTTGGCCTAACCCAAACCATTTAACCGCGCGCGGGCAAGCCCCAGGTTCAGCGTCACCAGGCGTCCAGTATGGGAAGGTCAAGACCACCGCCAGCAGTCTTCTGCGACTAGGCTGCAAGCCCAGGAGGGACAGGCCACATCCTCACTGTACCTCTCAGAGGATCCTTTGGAAAAAATGGTTGGTCGTTACTGCCAGGGCGTGGATTTTGGTTGCCAAAGCGCATTGGGGCTGCTCTTTCAGGGGAAGAGTGAGAGGGGACCAAATTCTGGATGTTGCTCTAGATTTTTCTGGAAGGAGTCAAGGAAGTCAGGAGCAGGAGCTGGAGCGCAGCAGTCTTTTATGGAAGCCACTTTCTCTCTCTGAGTGATTACCTCCCTCCTACCCCACTCCTCGATCCCACAGGAAGACCCCCCCCCCCCCAATCCTTTAATGTCTTTGAGGTGTCCGCTCAGCCTGGCTACTTGTAGTTCCGAGATGTTCCAGGCAGGGTCGCTGTTTTCCAGCAGGGGGCGCCCACCTCAGACTTGGCACCTGACATGAGAGGACCAGTGCTTGTCTCGCTATGTGAGCCAGACTGGAACGCGCTAAGATTATTCATTCCTTGATGGGGGGTAGGCCCCTCTGAGTGGAGCACAGTTCTACACCAGAACATGGAAGAGAGGGGATTTGGGGGTCTGATATAGCCCCATTTTTGGCAACCAGGAAAGAGCATAGACCAGGAGAGGGGGAGAGAGGGAGGACCGATCATAGTGTCATTATGCATCATCCCATTTAGTTCTCACAGCAACCTTACAAGATACGCACTATTATTACTAGCCTCATTGAACAGATCGTCTGTTGTGGCTCAGAGGGGTTAAGGAACTTGCCTACGTTTGCCCTGCTGGTCTGTGGCAGAATTGGGATTGAACACGAATCTTATTTGATTCCTTCCAGATTATCAGCGAAACTCAGGCTGCAGATGGGACCTTAGGGCCCTCCTGCTTGTGGCTGGTAGCAAAGGTAGGCTGGGACCCTAAAGAATAGGGTCCCTGATGCCTATGCACCACTCCTTTTTCTCTGATGGCTGTCCTGCGGGAGGCCTGCTGCCGAGTGGATTATCATTCACAGGAATCCCTGACAGCCCCGTGGAAATAGGCTAGTATGATTCAGGGCTGGCTGGACCCTCATCGGAGCCCAAGGCTGTCTGCAGCTGCCTGGCTCTATCAAGAGGCATTTCCCCTGGAGGAGGGAGAGTCTGTGGACAGGGGAGGGACAGCCTGGTACCATTTTCAAGTGTGGTGCCGAAACTTTCCAAGGCAAGAAATGGCCCAGCAGTCCCTGTCCATGATTTTGGAGCTGGATGGAAACTGGAGCTGCCTGCAGAGGAGCCTGTAGCCCTGAGGAGACTGGGCAGTCCTGGGCTGGAAGTGCTCCCTCCTGGCCCTCAGCTGAGTATCCAAGGGAGGAAGAATTTGTATCCAAACCTCCTGCCCCTAGACTCTCTCAGAATTCCATGTCTGCACTTTCCTTTTCACAAGTAAGTTGTGCCTAGCAGAAACGGAATGGCCTTCCCTTAACAAAGAGGAGGGATAGGGAAGAGAGCAAAATGTGGGTCCTGGAACTGGCTTAAATCCCAATGCTGTTTCTGAGCTCTGTGGCCTTGGGCCAGTTGCCACATTCACAGAAATGACCTCTCTGTTCCTCAATTTCCTCATTTTTAGAATAGGAAAGTTCATAGCACCTTCCTCACTGAGCTGCTGAAAGAAAGAGTTGTGTTCATATGCATGAAGCCCTTAAATGAGGCATGTAATACATAAACGTGCTGTTTAAAAGTTAGTTGTCATGATTGTTAGTATTAAGGCCAAGCAGGCCCAGCTCTGTATCCTAGCTCTGCCGTCTGCAAGCTGCCTTACCAGTGCAAGCCTCTTGCTTTCTCATCTGTCAAGTGGGAGACATAAGTGTGTGTCCGGGAAGTCTTAGTGTGGTCCCAGGCTTTAAATTGCCTAAAACCCAATGTCCCAGGCCAGACTTTCGAAACTTCTGGCACCCTGCAGAGTGCAATCTAATGCAGATGCTGAGCAGGACCACAGTGATCACTGTTATGGTTAACCTCACTTCTTCACACAGTAGCTTGAACTTCATACTTCGGCTTGGGTCTGTGGGCCATGGCTTTGGGACAATTTTCTGACTTCTCTATGGGTAAGGAAAGGGTTCCTATCTTTCAGCCAGACTCTCTCTTCATGGTCATTCTCAAGTCTGAGCATGGGCCTCTCAGTGGCTGTGGGTTGGTAGGTTTGACATTCGTTACATAAGGCATCCTGTCCTCACCAAGGCAAAGGCCTCAACAGAAAACACCACTCGAGCTGCCTTTCAGATTGTCCTACTGACTTGGGATATTTTGTGCACCTTCCGAGTGAATGGACACAACCAGAGTTCTGAAAAATTTTGTCCCTTAAAGACAGAATGGTGAGATTTAAAAAAAAAAAAAAAAAAAAATGCTCAGGGTTAGAACCCCAACCCTTTGAGCTGAGTGACCTTGGACATTAGTCTTTTCATCGGCAAAATGGTCACTAATCATATTTCCCAGTGTCTGGTTCTCAGAATCATGTCAAGATGGAAAAGCAGAGAAAAGAAGGAAAAAAGCAGAGAGTATAAATGGCAAAGCATTACATGCAGTTTTAAGTAATTCTCATTAGCATTCAGGCGGAGTATTAGCTGTAATTGCTCCTGATCCAAGACGTTGTATCTGAAGGATGTACCTGGTAGAGGATCATCCAAGCCCCAGTCACCCGCTGCCCTCCCTTTCACAGTGAAGATGAGCATTTCTGAATCTCGGGATATAATTATAATAAAGCTCCTGTATCTTATTTATAAGTGACTCACTTCTGCCATTAATGGTGGCAGAGGACTCAGGCTCACACTCATTGGGAACAATGCCGCTGATGTCGTGGGAGGGGGGGCCAGGATGCCTCTCCTCTTTTATGCATTCATCTTCCCTGCTGTAATTCTCTAGTGATAATGCATAACGATCACATGGGCCGGGATCGAAGCTGACAGCTCTCAATTTGTGCAGCAGCTTGCATGGCAAGGCCCATTGAAATTTGCCTCTACCAGCAGAATAGATGTTAGAAATCTCTTCATCACAACAGAGAGGATGGAGTAGAGGAGGTTGAGGAAGACACTTTCAGAGAGTGGTTAATAACGTGGACTCTAATGTTCAATAGGCCTGAATTTATTCAGAATCTTAGTTCTGCCAGTTTGTTATTTGTGGTATGAATTTTGGCGACCTTTCCAGCTAGACTATCACTTTTGATCGAGCAGAGCTCATGTCTACCTTATTCTCCATGGTATTCTTAGCTCCTGGTGCATAGAAGGGGTTCATGAACGAAGAAATGGGTATACAAATGACAAGTTGCTAGATCGAGTCTCAACTTTCTCATCTGTAAAATGGAGTTAATATAGCACCCACCTTTTAGGTTGCTGTGAGCACTGAATTAGGAAATGCTACACACAGAATAAGCACTCAGTAATGCCCTTGATGACAGTTGATGAGCAGAGTCTACGGAGCGAGAACCTTTTCCCCACCCTTGGACCAACAAGAGGTCATGAGAATCCCTGTATTTATACAGTACTCTACAAAGTGCTTTCATATCTGTTGACCCCTAACAATTAGGCAGAATGTCTCTTTCTGTTTTATAGGCAAGGAAACAGGTTCAGAGTTGGTGGGATGTCCAGAGTCACACATTTAGAAGTGGCAGGAAGTAGAATATAAGCGAGTTTGTTCTGACCTGCTGCCTAATATTGAGAGCTCTCTGTTGCTCCACTGGGGGCCAGATGGTGCAGTATTTAGTCTTCCATGAACATGGTATCTCTCTTCATTATTTAAGATATCTTTAACTTCTCATTGTATAGTTTCCCAATTTTGCCTTGATGGTCTTGCACATCTTTTGTTAGATATATTCCTAGTTATTTGATATCTTGCATGCATTATAAGTTATATATACATATATATTTTTTTCATGTTCTGTTGTTTACATTTTGGAAAAGTATGTTTGCATTTTGTATATTGATTTTGTGTCTAGAAATCTTAAGCTGTCTTACTAATACACTTTAAAAAAGTGTCTTTTAATACACTTAAAAAAGTGTATTTGTAGATTCTTTTGGAAACAATGTGTATAGAATTGTAGGCAGTGCAAATAACATTTTTTTTTTTTCCTTTCCAAACCTTTCAGGTTTTTTTTTTCTTTTTTCTTTTCTTTTTTCCTTGCTGTATAGCCCTAAGACTTCAGTACAAGAATGAATTAAAAAGGGGATAGTGGGCATCTTGCCTTTTGTAGTTCTTGTGGAGTAGCTGTCCACAGTTGACAGTTAGGTATGTTTAGTTTAAGGTTTTGGTAGATAATTTTTATCTGATTAAAGAAGTCTCAGCCACCTAGGTGACTCAGTGGGTTAAAGCCTCTGCCTTTGGTTCAGGTCATGATCTCAGGGTCCTGGGATCGAGCCCCGCATCGGGCTCTCTGCTCAGCGGGGAGCCTGCTTCCCCCTCTCTCTCTGCCTGCCTCTCTGCCTGCTTGTGATCTCTCTCTTCTCTGTCAAATAAATAAATAAAATCTAAAAAAAAAAAGTCCCTTTCTAATTCCAGTTTGCCACTTACTCTTTTTTCTTTCTTTTCTTCCCCTCCTCCCCCTTCTCCCCTCCTCCTCCTCCTTTTTTGGTTATAAATGGACAGATTTTTTTTTCTGCATCTGCTCAGATAGTCACATGATTTTTTTCTCTTTCCATCTGTTAACACGGTGAAGCACACTGACTTTCACATTTCTGGAATCAACCGAACTTGGGTCATCCTGTAGTATCTTTATTGCTGGATGATTTCTGCTCACTGTTTTGTTGAGGATTTTCACATTATGTTTTCATGAGTGAGATCTACTGATGATTTTTCTTTCTGGTGCTTACTTGCCGGGCTTTGGTGTCAGGGTTATGCTGGCCTCGTGAAACAGTGTTCCCACTTCTTCAGTTCTCTAGAAGAGATTGTGTAAGCTGGGTGTTGTTTTTGTGGAATATTTGGTGAGCTCACCAGTGAGGACCCAGAGGATGGAAGCTGAAGAAAAGGGTGGGGAGGACAGCTGGTTTCAGCTCTGTCCAAAGTGGAACTTCCTAACAGCGAGAGATTCAGGCTGCCTCAGGTAGGGGTTCAGTGACTGTGAACCCCAGCTGGCCTGAGTTCTGCAGGGAGAGCCCAGCCTTGGATACTGGGTAGGGTTTTTGCAACCAGGGATCCTGGATGAAGGGATCTCAGCCCAGGGTGAGAGTCTGATGCTTATGAGCTCCGGTTGAGTGTCGGCCTGCTACTAAAATTCGCATGGCTGCAGACAGTGTGCTCCCTGTGCATTATTAGTCCCTGGTGCCCACAGATGGAGGGACCTGCCTCCAGGGACCATTTGTCTTCCAGTTGGTAGGAGAGGCTTTCGGGACCTGGGCCCACACCCTTCCTGCTGATTCCCCCCCACCCCACCCTCCCACTGCGTTAGCTAGATTTGGGCAAACCTCTCAGCCCAATCTTCCCTCTACCTTCTTTGCCCGAAGCACCAATGCCTTTTGCTAATTTGGATCATCACCCTTAATCCCCAGGACAATGCTACTAGGCAGTGGTTGTTATCCCCATTATTCACGTTAGGAAAACAAGGTTTATCCCCATTATTCACATTAGGAAAACAAGGTTTGGGGTCGTCATTATCTCAGTGGTTTCCGATTTCACACTAAATTATCCTTCTGTAAGCTATTTGAGTTTAGGTGTAAGATAAAGGTGTATCTTAATTTGCTTTTCACGCCTTTAACTAGTTGCCCCCATCCTGTTTACGGCCGCTTTCTTTCCTTCCTCACCGGTATGCCCCTGTATCAGACACTAATGCACTCCAGAGGGCCAGAGGCAGAGCTGAAGCACTGCACCACTCCAGGGGACACCAGTCATGTGGTCTCCAATCTTGGGCATCAGTGTGTATGACCTGGAAACCCCGTGATTACTAGCAGGTCTCTTCCCAAGCTGTGTATTCTGGTGTTGACCTTTCTGCTGATTCTGGCAGCCGGCCAGCTGACAGAATCATGGTGGGAAGCAGAGGGAGATGCCAGCTGGGCCTAGGAGAGTGGTGGGGACCACGTCGTGATGCTTTGATGATTAGCTATGTACTGGATGTGTTAAGAGCTGGCAAAGATGTCTGCTTCCTTTGTCTTCCTTTTTTCTTTTTTTTTCCCCTCTTTTTAAACTTGTCTAGGCGGTTTTTGCTCAACTTATTCTTTCTGAGAACTTTGTTTATTTACTAGCTGCCTTTTCTCTATTCCTGGAGAAAATCATAATTAAATAAATCCATGCTACTGTCCCTCGCCCTGACCTATGTGAAACACAGTCCATCGCCAGCCCACACACGTGATCTGAAACATCTGCCAACGTGACTGTTGATCCTGGCCCGAGGATGGAAGCCTCACTTTCTTTCCTCTGTCCTCAGCGCCAAACTGCTTGAATGGTGGGTCCCCCCGTAGGGGCCCAAATGGGCCTCTGGTGGAAGTTTCAGCCTCCTTGGGGATGGGTGGTCTAGCTTTTCGAAGCACCTCCTATAAACTCCCCAGAGCAAATTGCTTGGGGCGGGGGAGGCAGACTGTGAATTCTGCATTTAAATCAGATCATCACAATCTCTTGAAAACAAGTTCCTGTGAGACAGAACCAGAGAAAATGTGTTATAGATACATTTAGTTGGATAAGTGACACTTGTAAATTCAGTTTATGGTCAGAGCAGAGATCCCAGGGCCAGATGGTACGGGTTTGGACTCTGGCCCCACTACTTGCCAGAATATGTCCAGGGCAAATCATCCCCCGGATCTTTCCTTTGATCCCCTCAAGTATAAAGCAGTGTTAGTGACTGTATTAACTTACAGCATCGCTGTGAGTATTAAGTAAGTGATGAAGTAATTCAAAAGAATTAATATTTGAAAAGGATTTACCACAGAGTCTGGCAACTCAGTAATGTTTATAAAATAAACCAATTAGTAAGTAAACATATGATGGATTTCTTCTCTTCTAAGAAATCGGGAGTCATTTTGTCATGTTCCAAAACAAACCCCACTGGGTTTTAAAAGTTGAAATGGTGTTAATCTGATGCATCAATTTCTTCCTCTTTTTTCCTATGCATCAATTTCTGACCTTCCCTGTCAGAAGGGATTTCAGATTAGGGTTTTCAGCACGAAGATATTTTCTGAGATCACCCTGGAAGCTTCTTGAGGACGCGCCGTATACCACTTTGCTGAAACACTCCAAGATAAGATTCTTTTAAAAGGTGCCAGAACCCAGAGGTAGTGGGTTGGTGGTAGTACTTGAGGTTTCACATCCTGATGCCGTCAGTAGTTACCTCTTTGGCCCCAGAGGAAGCACTGTAACCTCTCTGACCTCAGTTTCCATATTTATAAAGGAATCATAATCATAATCATAATCATTCTCACAGTAGTATGAAGCACCTCTTCTCCCAACCCTGCAGTGTCTGATCTTCTCAGCACTGAGGACTCAAATGTCCCCTCCTTGGAGAGGCCTTCCTCAACCACCCTGTTTTGACCACCTGGCCCCACGCCAGTCTGGTTCCTCTCCATTGATTTTCTTCATAGTGCCCATCAGGCTTCCAGCCCCAGGGGTGTAAGGACGTCATCTGCCTGGTTTACAGCTATAGCCACAGTAACTCCATTAATAAGCCCTGAGAACCTAGTAGGTGTGCACTAAAAACTTACTGGATGAAGAAAATAAGATCACAGCTAGAGCCTTAAAGACAAGGGCATGCCCTGATCCCGCAGAGGGCGGCGGACACCCCTGAGATGGTGAATGTACCTGGTATTTTTAGTATTCACACACCCAAAAATGCTTTTAGGCATTTCAAGAGTAGTAAGAAACAGTAAACAAAGGTGGGTTCTTTATCATGGTTATATCAAGGACGCAATCAGTATTTATCCATTATTGGTTGATAGGTTCTCCCAACACCCAACACCAGGCTTGACTGAGGCCCCAAGGAGCTCGATTAACAAGTTGCGAACAGAGGGCAGGGTTTCTCCTGCTCTTCTCTCCTGTTGGGGCTGAAAGGGAGCTGATACATAGCACTTCTTTGCCTGACTTGAGTTCTGGCCCGACTGAGAATTCTGCCCAGCTGGGCAGCTGGAGAATAACGTGTCACTGTTAGCACTGATTGCACTAACCCTGGGGGGTTACGGATGAAGGTCAGAACTGGACAGTGTCTCCAGCTGCCTGGGTGCAGGCAGTGCCGGGCCTCACAGGGGCACAGTCCCTCCTCCTTCCTGGTAGAGAGCTGAGTCAGATACATGCTCCCTGCAGGTAGGCTGGCTTCTAGGGGAAACAGAGATGGGAATGAATAATACTTGCCTTTCATCTCTGCAACTCACTCATAAACATGTGGCACGCAGCACAGATCCAGGAGATGAGCAAATGAGGTGGTGAGGAGAGGCCAGGGGTGTGAAGGTAGTTAAGTTCTCATTACCTGGAAGGAAATGTGTGGAAGGAAATAGGACAAGAAGCCTCCAGAGAGGTAGGGAGAGCCGGGGGCCTCTGATACCTGCTCATTATGTATACTAGCAGACTCTAAAAAAAGGAGAATTGTGACCCATCTGAGCCTTCCCATCCAGCTGACCAGGTAAAAGAACTGCCATCTGTTGAAGAAAGCACACCAGGCCAGGGCTTTCCATTCATGATGCACCAGTTCCCTCAACAGTCCTGTGAGATGAGAATGAGTGTGCCCATTTTATAGATAAGAAAACTGAGGTCTGAGACGTTGACTAACTTATGCTAGCATGGAACTGGGATGACCAGTAAAGAGGCTTTTGCAGTCGTCCAAATGAGAGAAGATGGTCACTTGGACCAGGAGGTAGTGGCAGTGGGGAGAAGGGGACACACTGACACTGTTTGGGAGCAGGTGCATTAGGACAGACAGGTGGTTAAGTGTGGTGAGTCTGGCTGGGGCATTACTTGAGAACAGTGTTAAAGCAGTGCCGTCAGGTAACTTGTGGGTTTTTCTGCTTGTTTCTCGCATTCTGGGTAGAATAGACATGATCCTTCTGGGCAGAGATTATTCAAAGAATTAAGAATTCCGCAGACACTACATCTGCACGTCTCAGCGGAACTGAAACTGATGATCACTCACTCTTAATTGGAAGTGCTAGCTGGAGCATGCTGTGAGAGAATGAATGAAAACGCACAGGGGTGAGGTTGGGGCCAAGGGAAAAATCGCTTGGGTCTGTAAGAGGTCTTATAAAGAAGGGGGTCTCACCCACCCCCTCCTGCATTTCCTCCCTCCCTCAGTATTGACAGCTGCTGCACCCACTGCCCTGTCCTGTTCCCCAAAGCTGAGCCCCCTCTGCAGCCCCCATTCCAGCCTGGGCTTAAGCCTTCCGTCCCCGCCAGGACCCCCTACAACACTCTGCTGCCCACCCCTCCCTGCCTTCCCCTGCCACCCCACCCAGGGCTCTTTGCCAGGCACAAATCTCATGTCAATTCCCTGCGACATCCTCTGTAGCCATTAAATAGAATGAAACCCGAGTATCACAACTTGGAAAGATGTCCATGGTAAACATGTCATTAACTGAAAAGAGGACGTGGCAGGATATCTCTGACAGCATAGCATGGCACAGTGCAACAGTCAGAAGCATGGGCTCTGGGGCCATGCTAAGTTTGAACCCCAGCTCTGCCCCTTGGTGGCTGTGTGACCAGGAGCAAATTCTTGGTGTCTCTGCGCTTCAGACTTTTCATTGAAACAATGAGAATGAGAGCAATGCTCACTCCCAAAGGGTTGAGAGGGCAAAAGGAGGGCTTAGCCCGGTGCTTGGCTCCTAGCAGCACTCAATAAATTGTCATTATCATGGCCATAACTGTATATGTTCACATACATTTATACGCACCTCTCTTTTCATCTCATATTTCAGAACTCAGATTAGAAGTCTCCTCTTCCAGGAAGCCTTCCCTAAACACTCCCACCCCACACTTTAAAGGCTAGGCTAGGACTCTTCTCTGAACTCACAGCACCCCCTGGTCTTACCTCTACCACCCATATTACTCCTTATTGTAACCATCCATCTGCTCATGGCTGTAGGCAGCCTGAGGACACAGGCTGTGGCTGCCTCCCCCATTAGAACCCTGGTACCCATCACAGTGTGGGGGGCATAGTAAGCCCTCAGAAAATACTTGTCAAATGAATGCATGGGTGAATGAGTGAATGTGAACAAGGCTTTGAAACAAGTTTTTGATGGATAGAGATAAAGAGGAAGAACATTTCGGGCAGAGGGAAGACTGTGAGCAAAGGCACACAGGTGGGAAGGAAGGGGCACTCTTCAGGAAGAGTAAGTAGGCTGGTCAGGCCATATCGTACAATGTGATCACGGGGTGACAGAAAGTACTGAAGACTGGAAGGTGGGTAGGAAGCCCAAGAAATGTCGTGTAAACAAAAGGAAAGTAGACGTAAGGAAGGTGGGCACGGAGAAGGAAGTGATCTATGAGGGGGAGGGATCATACCCTTCTGTCATTTATACACCGATCCCCCAGACGGGCTGTGTCCTCAGCATAACGTAAAATTAACACCTGCTTTACCTGTCTCTTTCCACCTCCCGACTGCAAACTTCGCAAGAGATGGAAATGTGTGTTTTCTCTCTCTTTTTTCTAAAGCTCTTCTTGCCCACAAAGATCAGCTCTCTCCTCCTCCATACCTGCTTTCCTCTACCACATAGGGCTGTAGACATAGATTGTATTGTACGTTCTGATATCTGGATCCTAGTATAAATCACTCCAGTTTTTGTGGAAGTAGAGGATTGATGGCTTCTCCACTTAATCGAAACCATCCATGTGACTCTGCTTCCTTTGTGGAGTTCCTGTATCAAGCAAGCAACAGAAACAGACTGAAGTTCAGTCCTGGGTCAGGGGCAGACATTGGTCTTTTGACCAGAGTTCCCACAAAAGAAGTTCTCACTTACGGTCTTGAGGCTGCATGGAGCCCTGGCCAAACCCAAACAGGCAGGGCTGCCTGGGCTCAGTGGCAGGTGTAGAAAAGGAAAGCAGGACTTGGAGTCTGTTTGTGGGAATCATGCCCCTACTGTGTGCTGGGGACGCTGCAGTGAATAGACAGACACACCCATTGCCTTTACAGGGTGGCTGGCAGAGAAGACAGACGCTGGACAAGTCTCAGTGAAACAGAGTGTGAGGTTCCCAGCTGGGAAAGTGCAATGCTAAAAGAGGCTCAGAGAGGCTCAGTGACTCACCCAAGGTTTCAAAGCTAGGTTAGCCAACCTGGCAATTGAACAGAGATCCTCTGACCTTTTTCCTTAGTGCCATGAAGCCCCTAAAGTTAATTGCCCAGAACGTCTTAGAAGTCGCTCAGCGTCAGGCAATCCTATCTCTTCCCTTGGTATCTCAGGTTACATTCCTCTATTTATTTCATGCCTCTATAAATTTAAAAAGTGGATCTTTCTAGATGTGAGTTCTAGGGTGGGTGGCAGGAGTCAGTCACAGTAAACCCTGGGTTTCCTGTTTGGAGAGCTCACTGATACCAAGAGATTTCCCTGTTTCCTTTCTGTGACAAGCTGGAAAAGCAGGCAGGTGAGTAGGGACGGAAACTCAAGTGGGACATTTGGCTCCGGAGATTGAAGCAGGGAGCTTGAGTGAGGGACAGGGATTCGGACACCCAAGGTTTGGACGCCCAGGTTGCCCCGTCAGTGCCGAGTTCCCTAATGGCGAGCTTTCCGTGCCAGTTCTGAATGCCCAGGGCTCTCTGCGCCCTTGGTCGCTAGGGGAAACCAAGCGTTTTCCTGGTGAATGCATCTTACTCCCTTTCATCCCAGGCACAGAGCTTTGTGTGTATCCTTGCACTAAATGTTACTTTGTAAATACTGCAGTAGGGGGCGAATCTCCACTTCCAGGCTTGTTACTTTACAGTACTGCCCTCACACATCTTACTGGCATCACCTAACACAAGGCAGTGGTAATAATGGCATGCACTGAGCATCTACTATGTGTCCGACGTCGTGCTGAGCACTTTATATTGTCAGCCCGTCTGGCCCTCTGAGTGGCCTCGTGAAGTCAGGACTGTTGTTGTCCCTGTTTTAAGGATGAGGAGCCCAGGATCAAATAGCCAGAAAGTGGAGGAACTGAGATTCACAGCTAGATCTGGCTCCCAGCCCCTTTTCTTTACCACGTTGTTTAGGGATATTAGAACTACAAGGGTCTCTCCAGAGGAGGAACATGAGCCTGGCAGAGAGAGGGGGACTGACCCAGGGTCACACCTCCTATAATGACAGAGCTGGCTCTAGAATCCAGGTCTTGTGACCTCTGTGGGCACCACCGCTGGCTTTGGGAAGACTGTTCTCTTTCTGAGTCTTCCCACATCAAATCTGGACTACCGGCCAGAGTTCTATCCATGGGCTCTTTGCACACCGACCCCCATCCATGCTGGACAACTCGCCCTTCCCCAGATGCTCCTCGTGGCTCCTTGTCACCATGACTTCACTGCCACCATACCTCCCACTTCCCCTGTCCACTCAAGCCCTAAGTTCCCACTGAATTGTACACTTCAAACAAGTGAGTTTTATTCTGGGGATGTGTGTGTGTGTGTGTGTGTGTGTGTGTGTGTGTGAAGGAATCTTATGGTTTATAGATTATATCTCAGTGCCACTGTTTAAATAAATAAAGAAGGGAAAGGCGTCAGGGGAGTGCTTGTTCTGAGTTCCCCCTTCCATGGTGGCTCTTCCAGGAAGCCTTCCCTGTTAGTTATTTGGAGCTATAGTGACCTGAGATGCACCCTAGCGTGTGATCTGCATATAATAGGATGTGAGAAAGACAAAAAAGAGGGCCACTGCTGTCAGGTGACAGTGCCAGGCCCCACAGGGAACTGGAGGGTCATTCTGATCCAGTGTCCTTTGCTCCCCTCTCTAGGACAGGGACAATGAGGGGCCTCAGCAACCTGTTCCTCGGCTTTGGCTATTCCTGCCGATGCCATCTGATTCTTCTTTTGCTCCACGGCACCTTTCATTCATTCAACAAACATTTATTGAGCATTTGCTGCGTACCAGGCCCTCCTCTGGGCACTTGGGACACTCAGTGGAACAAAGCAGACAAAAATGCCTGCCCAGGCAGAGCCTCTGTGCTGCTTCCAGGGTCCTGCTGGCCCGTGACTTCTGTTGTGTTGTTGTTTCTGTGACCTCATGGCTTTGGATGTTTGTCCCTGATTTCTACCAACTGTGGCTGCTCTGTATGTTTCACATTCTGCATTTCAAGAGTCAGATTTATAGTTGGGGTTAGCCTGTATCTGTGCAGAAACTTTGCCCCAGGCCACCCCACAGATAACCCATGAATGACTATCTAGGACTGTTCTAGGGACTAAGATACAGGGATGAACGAGATGAAAGGTGCTGCCGTCTTAGCACTTATGCTCTAGCGCGGGGACAGGCAGGAAATACATCAACAAGTGAATATAAAATGCAGTGGTGAAGAGCGGTAAGTGATAAGCAGGGTGGGAGAATGAGGGGTGTCCGTTCACGTGGGTAGGCAGGGTGGCATATGAATCAAGTGGACAACTGAAGCATGCTTGTGTCTGAGGGGAAAAGCCTTCTGAGCAGAGGAAACAGCAAGGCCCTGGCCTGGAGGGGGTTTGGAGTGTTCTAGAAAGAGGGAGGAAGCCTGAGTAGCTAGAGTGGAGTGTGCAAGGGCAAGTGTAGGGGATCAAGTCAAAGTCATGGGGCCAGGCAGGCAAGGCCTCGATGGCCACGGTGAGGACCTGGCTGTTGTTGAGAGGACACTGGGAGCCTCCAATGATATGATCAAATGTGTGATAAAGAGCGTCACCCTGGCTATTGTGTGGGCGATACACTGAAGGTAGGGAAGAGTGGTGGCAGAATGACTCCAGGGAGGCTATTGCCATCATTCAACCAGGGGGTGGCGGTGGCCTCGACCAGGGTATACTGTGGACGCAATGAGACATGATGAGCTCCCAGGCCTGTTTTGAAGAACTGAGCATAGTGGATGTCTCTCTGATTTACTTTCCACCAGTTGCCCAGGCAGACGCAAAGGCTGCCTCCTATCTCTTCTTGAGGGGCTTACCTTGGGTGCCACCAATGAGTTTCCTGATCTGTAACAAAAGGATAATAACCATGCCTCCCTCCTGGGGTCATTGCAGGACCCGAGCAGGTGAGGGGGTGCCCAGTAAATGAGGGCCATCATTGTTAGGAACACGGGAGGTGGGGCAGCATGGAAGGGACACCCTTGGGTTGGAATGCACCCGGTGGATTTTGGGCAGCCCTGGCTCTGCGCTGGCCAGAACCCTGGGGTTGGGACCTTTCCAGTTGAAAATGGAGCACAGACCCCTTTACTGAAATCCAAGCAAGAGCCTGGGGCTTGCCCTAACTTATTTCTGTCCTCACTGTCCCTTGGAGCAATGGAACTCACCTATCCCATTCTAGAGTCACAAAGAGGTGAAGGGATTCACCCAGAGGCCTGTGGCAAGTGTCAGACTTCAGGCCTGAACCACTGGCCCATGGCCAAGGGACAGAGTGGTATAGTGATTAAAGGCCTGGGCTCAGGCCCTACAGAAGTCCAAGTTTGACTCCTGGCTCTGCTCCATGTGATCCTGAGCATGTCCCTTCTCCTCTCTGTCCTTCAGTTTCCTTAGCTGTGAAATAGGACAATACCGGGTTCCTTGCTTGGTTGGGGTGAGCCATAAGGGAGGGGCTGGGTGTCAAGTCTTAGATGGGACCCACACAGAGGAGGCACTCAACAGCTAAGACCTCTCCTCGTTTGTCCCCAGGCCTGTGTCTGTGGCTTCTGCCCGGTGTCCTACCGGCATTTTGAAGTAGATGCCTCATTGCCAGATGCTGTCATGGAAACCAAGAGGTGGGGGAGTAGGAGAGGCCTAGAAGAGGGCCGGGGGGAGGGGACATCATTCCCTTGCTCACCCTCTGGCCCACCTCAGCCAGCTCATTATAGCAGAGGTGGCTCAGAGGAACAGAATTGGGGGCGGGAAGCCAGGCCGTGATGGGGAGACAAAGGCTAGCTGGGCTCATCTGGAGGCTTTGCTCCTGTAGGGAGTGTGAGACACAGGGCACCACCTGTGGGGCCAACTTTGCAGCCACCTCCCAGGCCCCCCAAGGCTTGGACAAGCCGAAGCCGGGATGTGACTCATTCTGGAATCCCTTATCCACCTGCTGTTCTTTCCACCCCCTTCAAGAGGCAATACATTCATTGTCTTGTCCTTTGAAACAACCTCCCTACTGCACCTCTGTCAAGTCAAAGCTGACAACCCTTCTGGCTGTTTCTGTGAGTTGATATCAAAAATGAGTTGCTCACCATCTTGCAGCAGGAACAGCTCCATTTGGAGACCTAATCCCTCTATCCAGGTGCCCTTCAATAATTAGATTCCTTTGACACCTTGTCTCAAGGCAAGGGTCCTCTTCCCCCTTCTCCATAGCCCAGCCCTCTGGAACTCCATCCCACAACACCTACTGCCTCCCCCTCCCCCAGCACGTGGACACTGTTAGGCCTCCTCTCCCGTGTTTAGAATGCACACTGCAAGCCCTCCAGCTTTGGAGGAACTCAGCAGAAGGACCCCAGAGCTTGGAGTTCCACAAAGCTTGGAATCCCCACTTGCACACAGCATGACAGGTCAGAGGCCCCCAGGAGTCCCAGTTTTCTTACCTGTCCAAGGGGGTTTAATAGCTGGTTATGCCTCACGGGACACAATGAGTTAACCCAGGCGAAGCAACTGCAAAGTGCAGTTTATTATTATTTTCTCTTCACACCTTTCTTTAAACTCAGGAGTGAGCAAGGAAGCAGGAAAACAAAACAAAACCCAAAACACACTTTGTTTATAAAAGTAAGTCTTTTCTCTTTAAGATGGAAAAAATCTGCTAAACTCTTTTCTTGGAGGAGATGTTACCAGCTTTGGATCAGAGTACCAGACGCTTATCACACACCTCCTATGTGCCAGGCTCTGTGCTAGGCGCTGGGGAGACACAGGGGGGCAAGGTATGATCCATGCGTTTGAACTTGCAGCATGGTGGGGAAGGCAGACCCAGATCCACTCAGTTTCCTTGCAGTAAGATGTGTGTCATGGTCTAGATGGACACAAGGCTCACAGCTGCCCAGATGTCAGTGGGGTTAGGTGAGAGTACTTAGCTCAGCCTAAGGGTGTGCCCGCCTAGTTTTCAAAGATGAGTAGGAAGTAATTCAGCGAAATGAGGTAAAATGAGCTTACAGGCAGAAGTTACATTCTCAGCAGAACAAAATAGCATTCCAGCTAAATAGCATGATGTGTGCAGGAAACTGTAAAGAATTAGGTTTTGCCAGAGCATAAAATAAAGCTTACGGGCAGGGGAGTGGTAGGAGACAGACACTCCTAAAGAGAGAAACAGGATCATTAGGGATTGCCTCCTTTGATTTGACCTAGAATCTTCTCATCGAAATGAGTGAAAGATTCAGGGTTGCCAGGCGACCCCGTGGGTGGGTGAAGGGTTTGCATTGCCCATTTATTCTCTGGAAATTTGCCCTCCATGGAGTGGTCCTGGGACCAGCAGCAACAACATAACTTGAGAGCTTCCTAGAAAGGCAGAACCGCAGGCCCCACCCCAGACCTGCAGACTCAGAATCTGCGTTTGAACACGATGACGTGTACACACTTTACAGAATGAGGTGATGCCGGGCCAAGAAGCATCCAGACCTCCCCTGCTCAGCCTCCAGCTCTTGCTGTTCTTCAAGCAGTGTAGGACCCCCAAATCGGCATGTGGCATTGGTCTTAGATGAGGACTAGGAGGGCATTGCCCCAGTTTGGAACCTGCCCTCCAAGGGGACGTGTCTGAATCTCTTTTACCACCTCCCTGGGGTCTCTTGCCTGGTCTCAAGCAGGATCAGGTGGGATGTAGCAATACAATTTTCTTACTTACTTGTTAAGGAGAAAGTTTTTCTTTGTTCCTTATTAAAAAGAGGGTCCAAAATAAAAGATATGTGGACAGAAGATGTGGCAGGTGCTACTTACTTGGCTCCTTCATTGAGATGCTCTGTCTTTGGGGACAGGGTACCTAGACCTTGTGCAGTGACACTTTGATAGCCCCTTGGTTTATCCGTGTGTTCTCTTGAGAAAGGGACAAAGACTACAAAGTCTGCCACATCTCCCAGGACCTCGAAAATCAGGCCAAATGATTTGCACTTTTACCAGGGCACTAGGGAGACATCGAGGAGTTCCAAGGAAGAGAGGGGCAGAGTGTTGCTGATTGAAAGGCCACTTTTACCAGGGCACTAGGGAGAC
Source organism: Nasua narica (assembly GCA_028533885.1). NCBI lineage: Eukaryota > Metazoa > Chordata > Mammalia > Carnivora > Procyonidae > Nasua > Nasua narica. The sequence goes on from CM052799.1 coordinate 46,273,065, forward strand.
ATCGAGGAGTTCCAAGGAAGAGAGGGGCAGAGTGTTGCTGATTGAAAGGCCACTCTGCCAGCAGCGAGGAATTGGTAAGAAGGATGTGGAGATGTCAGTGCAGAGGCTGATGTCAGGGTCCAAATAAGAAATTATCAGGCCTGGGTCTAGCCAGTGGCCCCACTGGTGACACTGCACCAGCTCTCAGAGGGCCCATTCTTTGTCCTGCTAAGTAGGTAATGACACAAGAGTTCTGAGTTCATAACCTATCTAGTCTGCTGGAGACAGAAGCAACTGCTAAGTTTGAAGCAGTCACTTAGAACTAGCTGAGAATAAAATTTGGAACCCTCTGTGTGTGATTTGTATCCAATGAGGTCATCTATTTAGAGCTGGACAGTTTAGAAACTGCTGGCTGGACTCTTGGCCTCCCCTGGGAACTCCTTTGGATTCTCACACCAGCCCCTGGGGTGCACATGGAAGGGCCTGCTGAGGACTCTGGACCTCAGGGCCCAGCTGAGAAGGGAGAGGAAGAGAGGGAAACAGAGCCTGTGAAGTCCTTCTGTTACCTTTACTGCATCTTGCTAGGAAGAGAGTAGAACGGTGTTTCCCAAAGTTACTCTGTGGAACCCTGACTAGAAGAAGTTTCCATGGCTGCCTAAGTCTGGGAGTGCTGCATATCCCCCATATGTCATATCCCCTTCTTAGGGATTCCCGGTGCCCAGTAGAGGACGAGGACTTCAGGTCAGACAGAGCCTGGCTTTGAATCTCAGCTCCACCATATACTGTGATCTTGGGCAGTGAACTTCACTTCTTGGCTTGATTCAGTCCTGTCTGCAAAATGGGAATAATGGTAGTACCAATGAGGTATTACCATTATTATGAGATACTGATGAGGTAAATTTATCATCAGCATTCGTGAGATAGTGCATAGCACCTGTCTTGCACATTAGGAAACACTAAATAAAGGATAGCTGTTAAATTATTACATTTGTAATGGTATTAGATTATTATTTATAAAAATTTATTTTAAATATATAAATTATTATTGCCTTATTGTTGTACCTTTAAAGGCTCTGAGAAATCCTGCAGTAAAATCTGCTTGACTTTACTTAATTTAAGGTTTCTGAAATTTATTTGATTTTGGAGTCATATTTTTCACATAACATATAGGACTTTCTTAGGAATTCATGCTCTGTGGGACTCCGGGAAATACTGATTTTTGTGTTTTGGGAACAGTCTGGGGAAGTCAATGTCTCTAAACCAGAATTTTGTCTAAATATGGATCATTCTGGGTGGGAGATTAATGTAATAGTAGTGTCAAGATAGTGTTATATACTCCAGGGCACAACCTGGAGTAAAGTACAGCCCAGTCCTGCTACTCATCAGCTGAGTAACTTTGAAATAGCACTTCCCTCATTCTTTTCTGGTGAACTCCTACTCATCCTTCAAAACCCAATTCCAATATAACCTCATTTGTGAATTATCCTCAGTTCTTCCAGGATGAGGGAGTAGTCCCTCCTCTGAGCTCTATGCTTCCATCATTAACTCTCATCATGACACTTACCACCCTGGGTTGTGATTCCTGCTATTGTCCGTCTCCCTATTTTACTTGATGATGAGCTCCTTAAGGGCAGAGACCTTGTTGAATTCCTTTTAACACCTCCACCCGCTTCCCTTCATCCCCAGTGCCCAACACAGCCCCATCCAGGTGCACCATGGGCATGAAGAGTGCAGAATTTATGTTTGATTGAATCAATTCATTTTGCCTGCTAAGTTGCTCACAGAGCAGACCCTTCATGCTGGGTGACTAAGTAGAACAGGTCACAGTCACCTGGGATTTATGAGCTGTTTATGGCTTCCCTTTAAACATAGCAGCTTCTCAGTTGGCACAGATAGAGACAGGAGTCAGCCTGTCCCTGCGGCAATTCAGCCTCCCTCTGAAGAGGTTTACCCAAAAGAGTTCCCTCTGTGGGGGTTCTTTCAGACACATCTGCTTCCTGCAGGCATCTCTGTTATCTCAGCCCCTCCATGCCCACACCAGAGCTTCCAGCAGCCAGGAAGAGGTGGCTGGATTGCATTTAGACCCAGGCCTTGGAGGAAGGAGGTGCTGTCTACCGGCCCCTGTCATCTTGCTTCATCACACAGCCCCTGCCGCGTACATACTTCGTCCTCTTGTCTCCCATGAGGGTCAGGTTGAAGTCCTTCCCAGACTGTGGCCTCTGGGTGCTGTCCTTCTTTCCTTCTGGGTCCAGCTTGTCCTCCTCACTCCTGGGGGCCTATATATTTGGTCCATTCCCCAACCTAGTCTATGGGCACATCCCTCCTAAAGAGCGGGCCAGGGCCATGGACTTTGGGAACAGACCTGGTTTCAAATCCCAGGTCCCTTATTATCCACCTAGGTGCCTGAAATGGATGGTATTGGTCATCTACCATATCTCATTTATAGTTTCCATGCGACCTCCCTCCAACTCAGTGTGTTTCTGCTCCAAAGGCACGCACTGCGACCCTCCCTAGACCTCAGTTACTCTTTCTTTCTTAATAGCCTTATTAAGACATAATTCACGTACCATATGATTCATCCATTTGAAGTGCACAGTTCAGTGGTTTTCCGTATGTTTACAGAGATGTGCAACCATCAACATGATCCAATTTTAAAGCATTCTTATGGCCCTGCAAAAAAGCCCTTACCCATTACAGCTCCTCCCCATTTCCTCCCTCACCCGAGCTCACCTTCCAGCCCCTGGCAACTGCTAATCCACTTTTGGTCTCTGTGGATTTGCCCATTCTGGACATTTCCTATAAATAGAGTCATATAATGTATGGTCTTTGGTGGTATCTGGCTTCTTTCACTTTCACTTTTTCACTGAGCATAATGTTTTCAAGGTTCATTCATGTTGCAGCATATGTCAGAATTTCATTCGTTGTGGCTGAGTAATATTCCATTGTGTAGATGCACCACGTTTTGTGGATGGCAATTTGGGTTGTTTCCACATTTGGGTTATTATGAATAATGCTGCTGTGAACAAGTTTTTTGGGTGGATTATGTTTTTATTTCTCTTGGGAATATTATGAGAATAATACTCTATGGGAATAACATATATATGTGTATATATATAATGCATCTATATGTATACACTTAGGAGCACTCAGGAGTGGAATTTGTGTCATATGTAACTGTGTGTTTAACTTTTTGAGGGGTTGCCTATTTTTCAAAGAGGCTGCACTGTTTTACGATCTCATCGATATGTATGAAGATCCTAATCTCTCCACATTCGTGACAGCAGCTATTTGTCTTTTTTATTTTAGCCTTGCTAGTGAGTGTGTAGTGATATTTCATTGTGGTTTTGAGCTGCATGTCTCTGACAGCTAATGATGTTGAGCATTTTTTCATGTCCTTATTGGCCATTCGTAGATCTTTGGAGGAGGTTCAGAGTCTTTGCTCATTTTTTTAGTCGGGTTACTTGCCTTTTTGTTGTTGTTATTGATTTGTAGGGGTTCTTTATATTTTCTGGATTATTACTTCCTTATCAGATATATGAGGCCTCATTTCCCTCATCTCTAACTTGCTGTTCCCTAGGTTATGATATAAAGGATATTATGTACCTGTAAATACTGGGTAGCTGTTCGTTGCTATCAGTAATGGAACATTCTTTAATTTTTTCATGTTATTTAAGTAATCTCTACATACAGGGTGGGGCTTGAACTCACAAGCCTGAGATCAAGAGCCCCATGCCCCTCCAACTGAGCCAGATAGGCACCCCAACAGAACATTCATTTCATTCACAAAGCCAGATAAGCCTCCTGGTATTATCCAATCTGTCCCTCCCTTCTATCTACCCATTTCACAGATGAGGCAACTCAGGCCAGAGAAGGAAAGTTACTTCCTGCCCTTGGCTTCAGAAATGGTCTAAGGCAGATCTGCAGTGGAGCCCAGCTGTGTGACCTTGGGTGGGTCACCCCTCTCCGAGCACCTCAGTGTTTTCACCTATAAAGTGGAGGTGTTTGGGGGCGGGGGGGAGTTAGAGCTAGCCTGCGCTGAGCAACTCCTATGCGGCAAGCACGGCAAGCATGGAAATGCTTCCAAGAACATCATCTTGTTCTCTTCCCAACTTTGCCAAGTCATAGGTGTTCCTACTTGCCCATTTCACAAATGTAGAAACGGATACTCGGAGAGATGAAGTCCCTTGCCTGAGGGCTCCTGTCTGGGAAATGACAGGATCAGGATTTTCCAACCTCAATGACTGTCCTCTCTTTGGCTACCACACCATGACCCCTGGGGTACTCCATCTCCTAGAGCACCCCAGGAAAGCACTTTTTCCTTTTTTTCTTTTCTGTTGTTTATTGTGATTATATCGGAAACTTTCTAATTGCCACAGAGGAAACCTGAAGAAAGAGGAAAAGCCACTCCCACTCTGGTCTCATATCTGATGCTTTCACTACCTCTTAGACTAGCAGGATTTTGAATGCTGTCTGGGCCCAGCCAAGTCCCACTGTATTGAAGTGGTGACCCGGGGACACTAGAAGTTCACCATCCCCAGGGCCAACCCTGGCTTAGACTGTGCTGGGTTTGGGAAGCAAGATCCCTTGGGCCTCTCCTTCTAGAAGTCAGGCAGCTCTGAGTGCTCACTGGGTGAGGGAAGGGGTTCTCTTGGGCAGAGGGGCTCCGATTCTCAAACGGTGGTTCTCAGCCCAGAGTGGTTTGGCCCCCACTGGGCATTTTTCTAGAGGTATTTTTGGTTGTGGTGACTTGGGGAGGGTTGGAGAGTGGATGGTACTGGCATCTAGTGGGCAGAGGGATGCTGCTGAACATCCTATAATATTAGCCCAGGACTGCCCCCCAAAGAATTCTCCTGCCGCCGAGTGTCAGTAGTGCAGAGAAATTCTGTTCTAAGCAGAGACAGCTGCAGGATTGGTCCTGCTCTTCCCCAGGGCCGGGCCATGTGTCTGTTTGCATGGGGGTGACTCTACTTCCCAGGAAGATCTGCTTTAATTGATGCCTGGGCGTCCTTTTCCTCTCCTGCCCCCTTCCTATGTTCTAGGCTGGACATTGCAGATAAGCTTGTGATGAAGCCAGGCAGCAGGAAATCCTGCTTTGTTGTTTGAAAGCACGCAGGATCCTGCTCCCTAGGCAGGTCCCTGCCACTCAAAGAGGCAGATGATGCAATGGTTTGCTCATTTCTTGAAGCCTGGCCCCTCTTGAGGGCAGGCACTATGTCTCACTCACTGCTCTATTTCCTGTGTCTAGTGCAGTAAATGAACATAGCTGGTTCTCAGGCAGGACTTACTGAATGAAAACAGTTGGTCTGAGAAGATGCCTCGTGTTGGTTTAAGAGCTGCCCCAGTCTTGGCGATGGCCAGCCTCCCACCCCCCAACTTTTACCTCCAAACCCTATGGTAATATAGTGAAAGCAACTAGTTATGTCAAATTTATTATATCTGACAGGCACGATTCTAAGACATATGTGAATTCTGTTAATCCTCACACAACCTATGAGATAGATATTACTGTTGTCCCCATTTTAGGAATGAAGAAAGTGAGACACAGAGAGGTTAAGAAATTTGTTTGTAGTCACACAGCTCAGAAGTAGCAGAGGCACAAATTGAACACAGGCGGTCTAGCTCCATGTTCTTTATCATGGAATGTTTTGCTCCCTTTCTTCAAAACTGCCAGGGAGGCACAGCCTCCCCTCCTCGCCTCACGTCTCTTGGGCCAACTTTCTCCCAGAGAGACACAAGAAGTTCCCAGAGCTCCAGGCTTTTCTAACATGTTGGACATTATTAATGGGAATGGAGGAAGCACTTTCCTAACATACCCAGATAATGTTTTTCAAGCACAAAGGAGAGAATCAGACTAATTGTGGTAGGATAAATGAGCATGGGGTTTATCCCTGGGGATTTGTTTTTCCACTGGATTTAGTTTTTCTTAAAACGAATAATGCTCCTAAGAAAAAACTGCCAATAGCTGCACATTGGATAGAGGGCCCAAAGACACACCCTCCAATAAAAACCTGGGGGACTGGGAGAAAACTCAAGTGCTTCTGGGTAGTAGCGCTATAAATTCAGACTAAGAAGGTCTGGGATGAGGCTTAGGAATGGTTATTTCTAACAAGGTTCCCCGGAAATTCTAAAGTACAGCATAGCAGTGGGGCTCAGGAACCTGACTTTTCGGTAACTGAGGAATAGATCAACTCCCACTCAGTGATGTTGAAAGCATCATTCAAACTCTGTCTCACAATTGTCTCCTCCGGGAAGCCTCCCCGGATTCATAGTAGCTAATTGCTCCTTCCCTGACCTCCTACAGCATTTGGTACACTTATTACACTTGACATCACAGAGTAGTTATTTGTTTATTTGGCCCTTTTGAGAGAGAAAGGTCTTATCAACCTCTGCACATCCAACACTGATTTCAGTGCTGAATATGAAGTTGATGCTGAATGAATGTTTATTGAACAAATAGATGACTAAGTGGATAGGCCACTTTGGCCTCTGTCCAGAGTGTCTCGTGGTTTAGCCTATAGACTGAAAAGAACTGAGTTCTCACTCCGTGCCTTTCTATAGTCTTGACTTTGGACTACTTACATGCTCCAAGTGAGTCTTAGTTTGCTCATCTGAAAAATGGGAATAATATTAATGCGTTGCTCTTGGGGGAGCTCAGATGATACAGGCAACAGTGTGATGATGGTTTGTAAACCTCAGGGGCCATGCTGGTGTGGGGTGAAGGAGGAGGGGGAGGATGTGGGCACTGGAACGTGAGCATTCTGAGAGATGCTGGTTAGGGCAACTTCTGGGCTCTGAGCCTGGCTTCCCCTGGGCTCCCAGCAGTCAGGGAGGGCAGATGAGGGTTCCACATATGAGCATGTATGGCTTCCAAGGAATGGCATCACTGGGTCATTCAGTATTGTGTGGAAGCCATGACCTCCAACCACCATCCCAGTTTTCCTGCTCTTTCTGACACCTTGTGGGATTCCAAAGGAGTTCCCAGATCCCTCCCGAGCAGGACTGGCCTTTACATGAAGTATTTTTATCTGTGCAGCTTTAAGGTCAGATTTAGCATTCCAATGGGCAGGCCTTTTCATCTTCCAAGGAATTTGCCCTTGGAAATCCTATACCCTTGGGGTGTGCATGGCCTGAACTTCAGATTTGTTAACCAGCTGTCAGGAAGCTGCCCAGGTAGGCCCTTGCCATGATGGACATTATTTGCCTGAGAACAAGGGACAGCAGCTCTGTCCCGATGGTGAAGCTCTTGGTCATCATAACTGTGACTTTTACTACCGCACCTCTATCTGCTGTCACCTGACTGAATTCTGGAACCATGATGTAAGATTATTATTAGCATTTTGCAGATGAGAAAACCAAGGCTCGGAGATGTGAGCGAACTTACCCAAGGGCAAACTCCTTCACTCTTGAGAAAGCTGGAATTCAGCTCAGAGCTGACTGATGCCATTCCCTGCCTCTAATTGGGGGGGAAGAAGAGGCTGACTTTTATGCCGGGTTTGTCTCCCTGTCTTGGAAGGTCAGGATCTGGGGCCTCTCTGATCCTCCACCCCCAGGGTCAGGAGAGCATCCCCACCAGTTATGGGAGACTGGGAGACCTGGTTCTAGCCTCACCTGCACCATGAGTGAGCAAGTTAATGTGCACATGTATGACAGTGCCTGGCTCCAGAACCGATAGGCACAGACACAAAGAACAGGAGAGTCTGGAAATAGACATATGAGAATTTAGTATGTATTAAATATGGCATTACAGATCACTGAGAAGAGAGGATCATTCAATAAATAGAACTGGAACAGTTAGAGAGCTACCTGGAAAATGTTAAGGTAGACCTTAACCACTCATTTCACCAGAATTAGTTCTGTGTTGATAAAAAAATAATAAAAAAAAGATAAAATACAACTACTTGAAGAAGATAAGAGATTTTTAAAACAACCTCAGAGTGAGTGGAGATGGACTTTCTAAGTATAATGTATAATAAAAAATGCACCAAAAATGTTTGATAAATTTTAACACCTAAAAAATGTAAATGTCATCATTACAATACTATAAGCAAAGTCAATAGACAAATAACCTGGGAAGAAATAGTTATAAACACATATCTCACACATGAGCTAATTTTCTTAATATATAAAGAGTCCCTACAACCAATAAGAAAAAGATCAACCCCATAGGAAAAAAATAGTCAAAGAAAAGGGGATACAAATGGCACTTAATTATGTAAAACAATGTCCAACCTTCCTTATTATAAGTATGAGTAAGTACAGCTGTATCACTTTAACTTACCAGACTGGCAAGGATTTAAGAGTTGAACAAGACATCTGTTATCAAGGTTGTCCAGAGACAGAGTCCCTGAGAAATTGCCAGTACTGCACAAATGGTCCAGTCTATAGAGAGCACTTTGGATCCTACAGAACTTTAAACGCACAGATCCATTTCTAGAAGTCCATCCTACAGATGGACTGTAGTCTGTCTGACATGCACATGTGTGAATCAGTGATTGAGGAGAGTCTGAAGTGGCAAAAACTTGGAAATAACCATAAATATCCACCTCTAGGGTACTGGTTAAATAATCATATAGCCTTTTATGTCTTACTATGCAACTGTGAAGAAGAATGACTCAATTCATAGAAACTGAAGTAGGATGCTTTTCAAAGCCCATTTGTTTAAAAGAAAGAAAGGAAGGAAGGAAGGAGCAAAGAGTTTATGTTAACACATGGACTAATGCGCACGTAGACTGGCCCAGAAGGAAACCCAGAATGCTAGGAACAGAGGTGCTTCTGGAAATAAGATCTCAAAGGCTGGGGGATAGGGCTTGGTTTCTTTACTCTATTTTTTTTTTTTCGAATTGAAATATAATTAACATACAGCCTTGTAACAGTTGCAGATGTACAATATAATGATTCAACAACTCTATACATTTCTCAGTCTTTATCAAAATAAATGTGCTCTTAATCCCTGTCACTTGTTTCACCCACCTCCCCTCTGGTAACCAGCAGTTTGTTCTATTTGTCTGGGTTTTTGTTTGTCTCTTTTTTCTTTGTTTGTTTTGTTATCTTAATTTCCACATATATGTGAAATCATATGGTATTTGCCTTTCTCTGAGTTATTGAATTTAGCATTATACTCTCTAGGTCTGATCCATGTTGTTACAAGTGACAAGATTTCATTCATTTTTATGACTGAGTAATATTCCTCTGTGTGTGTGACATCTTCTTTATCCATTCATCTATCAGTGGACACTTTGGATGCTTCCCTATGTTGGCTATTGTAAACAATGCTGCAATTAACATAGGGGCACGTATATCCCTTTGAATTAGTGATTTTGTTTTCTTTGGGTAAATACCCAGTAGTGGAATTACTAGATCATAAGGTAGTTCTATTTTCAATTTTTTGAGGAGCTCTATACTGTCTTCTAGATTGGCCGCACCAATTTGCATTCCTACCAACACTGCATGAGGGTTCCTTTATCACCATATCATTGCCAACACTTGTTTCTTGTATTTTTTATTTTAGCCATTCTGACAGATGTAAAGCGATCCCTCATTGTGGTTTTGATTTACATTTCTCTGATGATGAGTGGTATTGAGCATTTTTTCAGGTGTCTCTTGGCCATCTGTATGTCTTCTTTGAAGAAATGTCTGTTCATGTCTTCTACACATTTAACCAATTATTTATTTTTTTAGTACTGAGTTGAGTTGTATAAGTTTTTTATATATTTTGGACATTAACCCCTTATCGGAAATACCATTTGTAAATATCTTCTCCCATCCAGTAGGTTGCTTTTTTGTTTTGTTGTTTTGTTTTGTTCCTTCACTATATAGAAACCTTTTATTTTGGTGTAGTCTCAATAGTTTAATTTTGTACTCTCTTTTCTTTAGTATCTTTTTTTCTTAACCCTATGCAAAAATATATTTATCATATATCTAAATAAATAAATAAATAAATGAACAGAACAATGCAAAAATGCCTAGCACATAAGAGGTACTTAAAAAAAAAAAAGAGGTACTTAAAATAACAGTTTCCTTCCCCCTCACTGAACTTCAGTTTCCCCTTCTGCTAAACTGGAATGCTAAATTCCGGCACTGCCATTCTCTATGGGCCATTGTGAGGATCAAATACAAGAGTCAAAAGAGGCCATGCTTTGAAAGTAGCCTAAAGGTCTACTAATGTAGAGTTTCAGTAGTAATAATAATGATAGCACTGTTATTTCAGGTCATTCTGGGCACCCCACATGTGGCACCTATTTATCCTAGTGACTGAAATTCTCCCTCTCTGTGCCTCAGTTTTTTCATCTGTAAAATAGGTCCACCCAGAGCTCATGTTGGATGATTCCTGACCCTGGGGTCTGCAAGGCTTCCTGCCTGTTCTAGCAAGAGCTATTCTGTCTCCTCCCCTCCTCAGCTGACTAGACGCCACCCTGGATTCTGCAGTTAGCTTTCCATTCATCCTGCCTTCTTCCAGTCCTGCCTTCTTCCCAGATCTCAGGGTAGGGGAAATGAGGGGACACAAAGGCTTGGAAGAAACCAACCTCAGGGTCATTACACTGAGCCTTGCTTGCCACTGAGGACAAATATTAAGGTGGCAAGAGAATGACCTTAGTAAATCACCAGTTTTTCATCTCCTATGACATAAACACAGGGGGCTCCTAAGAAACTGGAATAGCCCATTTGGAAAGTCACCTGAAAATGTTTCCTTAAAGTGCTTTTTGGTGGCAGCATGTAGGTGCCAGGTCTCCACAGCTCCCCTCCCACCAAGTTCACTTGTTTCCCCCATCCCTGTTGTCTGTGCCTGGGCTGTTGGTATAGGCAGTCCTCATGGCCCCCGCTTGACCTATTCCTCTGCTTGGAAGTCAGGTTCATGCTTAGTCATCTGCACATTCCCAGCCCTTTGATCAGGCTGCACTCCATGCATGTTGACTTTATAGGTGAGTAAAGGGATGCCCAGGGAAGAGTGGTATGTTATCCAAAGTCACCCAGTAGCAGGTGGGAGTGCCAGGACCAAAGGAGAGTGGGGTGCTAAGTGTTTCCTTCCTGTGGGAAAGAATCCTTCCTGAGCCCCCTTTTCCCCCTAGGTTAAGCGGGAGATCAGTGGCAGCTCTCAGGAGTTCGCTTGAGTACATGTACTGACATCTTGTGACCCACAATAGTTTCTGTGAATGTTGAGCAAGAAGAAAGACTTTGCCAGGGTTCGGGAAGAAGGGAAAAGTGTGGCAGGGGCCTTGGTCTCCTCTCGATAGGTTTTGGGTCCATGGGCAAGCCATACTGTCCCCCTGCATTGATTTCCACAGCCATAATCCACCCACCAACCCCCAGGTGACCAAAGGGCCCAGAGGAAGGGCTCAGGAAGCCCTAGAAGCATTGTTGAGAGATGCAGACATCTTGTCATCTTGTCCCGGGCAGTCCTGTCCTCTCTTCTCTTCTTTCTCTTCTGAGTGTGAACTCATGGCCTGGACATGACCTGGGGGTTTTCCCTTCAGTCAAAGGGCTTTTGCAAACTTCCTCAAAACAACTGTTGTCTATAAAACTGAAAGACCTGCGTCAATGATCGACTATAGGGTGGGAATAGAAAACATCTCTTTACAGTGGAAAAAAAAGAGAGAAAACCATTTTTGCTAGAAAATTATAACATCATCAGAGAAGGCTTCTTTTTGACTTGGGTTTTAATTTCTCTACTAGCCTGGCACGGTGTTGATCATCTCTAATATGCCTGGCGTTGTGCTAAGGACTGTGGGAGAATCAAAAGTGAACAAAATTTGGCTCCACATCACGTAGAGTAATGCTCATCTGATAGAGCACGTGCTCTCCTACATTTCCTGGCCTCTTGCAGCCAATCAGAGCCTAGCTCAAACTAGTCAAGTCCAAAGCACTTCCTTGGCACTCTCTTCCCCTGTGGTGTTAATAGCAATATTTCAGATGATGACGCTTCTTCATCCTGGTTCCCTGAGTGGCCACATGGAGCAGCATCCCCTGCTGACTTGCACTGGCCACTTAGCATGAGTGAGAAATTAATCTTGGTTGGTTATACCTTGGGATTTGGGTGTTAATTTGTTTCTGCAACATAACAGCTCCTCTGTTGATGAATACAGCCCCTATATTACTTCAGTCATAACAGCTGCCATGTATTGAATGCCCATTATATGCCCGAGCACTTGCCTTGCTCCATCCCATTTAATCCTCGTAGCAGCCCCGTGAGAGAGCTCCTACCATCTCCATTTCCCCGATGAGGAAGCAGAAGCTCCAGGAGTCTGGCCCAGCCGGGGTCATGCAGCTAGGAAGTTGCAGAGTCAGGGTTCTACCTCAGGTCTATCTGATTTTGAGGCTAGTGTTTCCTCCTAAACTAGTTTCAAGTTCAAGGGAGCTTAGACAAGAAAATACATTGTGCGAGGTGAAGGTTGGAGACTAGGGAGGCAGGACAAAGGGGAAGTAAGTCTGTAGTGCAGGATGAGAAGGAACATCCCAGCCCAAGATCCCAAATTAGAATGCTAATATCGAGAAACCAAAATGCATGTTTAAATATTACTTTGGTAGTGACCACCCCTTGATGTTGCACATAAAGAAGCCATTAATATCCGACACATAGCTGTGGTTTACTCCCACCAGCAAGAAGAATCCCTAATGTGAGCTGTTGGCTATTTCACAAATATGTTAACCCAGAAACAAGATTAAGTCATAAGACATTAGAACAGAAAGGAACCTCCTCTTACCCTTGGGGTCAAGTAGGGTGAAGCCCAGAGAAGGGAAGCCGCCTATTTCAGATCACACAGTGTGTTCTTGGTAGCTGTCCTTGCTGTGCCTCAAACACTTTGCCTGAGCGTTTGCAAAAGGGCACAGAAGAAAATACATGGGGTGCCCTGCCTTTCCTCTCCTGTAAGATCCTAAATGTTTCCTAAAGACAAGAGTAGAATTGGACTTATCTACTTGTCTCTGTCCCTTCATGCATACATTGGCCAAAAACTAAGTATTTGCAACAGGACTGATCTCTTCTGACCTTCGCAGAAACCCTTTGAGTGAGCGGGGCAGATTTTTGTCTTCATTGTACAGATGCCAGAAAGGTCTCAGTGAGGTGGAGTATTTTGTCCAAGGTCACATGGCATGTGTGCAACTGTAACCTGGTTCTTTACTCTCAGATGAACTTGCTATCCTTCTGGATCCAGAGGACACCTGGATGTTGTAGGCTCCTGTTGTAGACCAGCCCTGTGATTAAGGGCTTGGCTCTGCATTTATAATCCAGCTAGTCAGTCCTTCTGTGTCTCACTTTCTTTATCTGTAAAGTTAGGAGGATAATAGTAACTATCTATCTCAAGAAGAATTAAGTAAACAAACACATACAAAGCTCTTAGAAGAGGGTATTCTTCAAATGGGTATTAGGCAAGACTCAAATGAGATGCTTGACATTAGTGGGTGGATATTTTGGCAGTTCTCAAAGGACTCCAATGGTCCATGACACGTAACTATTTGTTGTTTTGCTGAGACAGAAGTTAACTACTCACATGGAATGATACAGTGATGATCATCTTCCAACATGCACACATTCTTTTTTTGTGAAAAATGACCAGTAAGGGAGTGAGAATAGTGTAAATCCCAGTAACTGGGGGAGAGAAAGGCAGGAAGCATGTGCCTCTAGAACAGCTATGTGTAGGCAGAGAGCAGGAGTTTCTCTGGAGCAGTCAGGGAGGTCTCTGGGAAACCCTTACGGTTGTTGATAGAAGGGCGTCAACCAGTTGGTGTTTAGCCAGGGGCGCTGGAACACACGGCCTGCCTTGTGAGTCCCAAGAGGGAATGTAAGTGCCCAGAGGACACAGAAAGAAGTGTCCATCTCCAGCTGTGGCTCCAGAAACCTCCCTGGGCACCGAGTGAGCGTGGCCAGATGAGATTGGAAGGGCCCCTTCCCTGTCCTCACTCAAGCCCCAGCAGTAGGAAGAGACTCAGCCATCCCACACTGTCCCAAGGCCCAGCTGCCCCGGGCTGCTCACTCCAGGCCTCCTGAGGACAGGGCGGTGGGCCTGCTACCTGGCAGGAAGAGCTGGTCCTGAAATTTCCTGGGTCGATACTGGGTTGTCCAAGCATGAATGCAAATAGATAATGTGGCATAAATTAGTGCATTGGGGTAAAATTGGCCATGCCCAGGGATGGCATTCATGAGGTGTTTGTAGGAAGGACGCCTGTTCTCCCTGGAGATAAGAGAGAATGATACATTGTTCAGGGTGGGATGGTGCCCCGAGAGATTCTGGGGCCTGGAGAGGCAAACAGACCCATATCCAGAACCCAACTTTGGCGCTATATTGTACTCTGCATTTGGATGAGCGATCCCATTTCCCCAAACCTCAGTTTTTTCAGCTGTAAAATAGGAACACTGATTCCTACCCCTGCTTGTCGTAAGGGTGATCAATGCTCTAGGCACCTGCTCAGTGGCGACCATCACGCCGAGGCTCCTGCTCTGCGCCCGATCCCTCCCAATGCTTTGTCCCAGTGTTCTTTTTTTTTAAGATTTTATTTATTTGACAGAGAGAGAGACAGCAAGAGAGGGAGCATGAGCAGGGGAAGCAGGAGAGGGAGAAGCAGGCTTCCCGCTGAGCAGGGAGCCCAATGTAGGACTCGATCCCTGGACCCTGGAATCATGACCTAAGCCAAAGGTAGACGCTCAGTGACTGAGCCATCTGGGTGCCCCTTGTCCCAGTGTTCTGCGGGTGTCACAACTTTTGCTACACTGATGCACTATTATTTACTTAATAACTTTCTAAGTCAGCTCACTTTTTAGGTTAAGCCTCATCCTGAGCAATAGTAGCCATGAAATTATGGGCTTGATATGCTTTTTTTTTCTAACATGACTTAAAATATACGCATAACCATCAAAACAATTTTCTTTGTGTGAGACCAAAGAAAGAAGAAAAAGAAAAAAAGAATCAGTGTGCTCAGCAACATTGATATGCACACCACACGTGGGGACGCCGAATGTCTGAATTTAATCCCCGAGCCTTCCTGTCAAGAGGAGAATAACTCTTTTTGAGATAAAGAAATGGATTTCCCGCTCAACGGCGTGCATTCAGTCAGTACCTTCAAGGGGTCAGTTTGACATTCTTACCAGACATTTAAGAGGAATCTTTCAGATCCTCAATCTTCTTGCCAGGAACCAAAAAGAGCAAAACATTGTAGGGAGTGCTCCTCGGAACACGCAGCTTTCTGCAAGGTTGTTTTCCTTTTGAAAAGATTCATATTCATCTCAGTCCCTTGTAAATCAAACCCAAACCTCCAACGTGAGGAGAAAACGTAAACAGCTTTAAATGGGGCTGACTGGACAGTGCCAACAGTGAACCTTCCAAGCCAATCTGTGCTTCCAGCCAGACCGTGTTTAGGCATATCTGCCATGTGATTCCTTGACAACCTCCCCCCTCCCCAGCTCACCTTCGCATTTCTGGGTTCACTAGAAATCCTGCCTCCACAGAGGGCATGAGGTGACCTCACGGGGCCCAGTTGGAGCTCAGAAATCTACATGCATTCATCAGAGCCAAGCAACTTTCACAATGGCTTGGCTTCATGATGGGGCACCTGGAGACCCCAGTCCTGGGGTATTGCCACTTGCCTTCGTAGTGCTGTCCCACTTGTGAACGCCTCAGTTCGGGTGTGCTGCAGAATTCTCTAGCACTCTCTGGGCCACAAGAGACAGAAGCCACCTCAACCAAAGAAGTCCTCATAAGGATACAGAGGCATCCCAAGGAAATCAGCACAGGAGATTCAGAGGAGGAGGAGCCTCAGGAAGGACCTGCAGTGTCGCAGAGCTCCCCTCCCCTTCCCCTGCAAGCCCTCTCTGTCCCAGTTACTTCCTGTGGGTCTCATTCATGCCCCATTCTGAGCAGATCATCTGTCCCTGCCTCCAGCATTCTGGGGGCAGAAAGTGGCCATCCACAGTTGTAGAGTGTTATGCCACCCAGAAAGCGACTGAAATGGTCTCTCAGGCCCAGTTCCATACTCCCAGGGAAGGGGCTATACAATCTGGCCCACAAGTCCATTTTCTTCCCTGTAACCAGTGATCTTTTTCTTTTTTTTTAAATATTTATTTATTTATTTTAGTGAGAGAGAGTATGGAGTGGGGAGGGACAAAGGGAAAGCGAGAATCTCAAGCAGACTCCTCCACCACCAACCCCCGAGTGCGAAACGAAGCACGAAGCAATGCCAGACTCAGGGCTCCATCCCAGGACCCTGGGATCATGACCTGAGTTGGATGCTTAATCCACTGAGCCACCCAGGCACCACGTCCCAGTGAAGTAGTCCTCTTCCCCCATATTTGTCTGTACTATGATTTTTGGATTTTTATTTGTCTATCCCCATTCAACTGCTCACTCCATCAGGAAAGGGATAGGTCTGTTTATTCTCCTAGCTCATAGCTGGTGTTCCTCAGTAAAAGCAGTGTTCATGCTGGAGCCTTTAACTGAGTCATCCCTCAGAACCTTTCAGAGAAGTCAAGTTTCAAAGACATATAAAATATTTGAAATGCTGCCCTTTGGGAATCTGCATGATCCTGTCATTGGAAATTATATCCCAGATCATAAGAAGCCATTCAGTCACTCAATTTGTGGTCCATCGACTGGCAACACCTGGGAGCTTATTAAAAATGCAGAATCTCGGGCCCAACCCCGGCCCCCCGGCCCTACTCAGTAGGAATCTGTATTTTAACAAGTGGATGCGTGTACACATTGAAGTTTGAGGGGCGCTGGGTCAGGACATCCTTTTCTACGTTCCTATAACCTCCCTTGATTTCTTTCCATTTATAAGTGCTTCCTTAGTGTTGGACCTCTTTTCTAGCCTGTGAGCCTCTTGAGAGTGGGGACCCTGGCTGCTTTGCCTAGCTCTTTAACCTCGGTGCCTGGGATACAACCTGGCATACATAGGCAAGATGTTCCCCCCCGAAATTGTCCCCCAGGAAGGGGGACATCCAACATCTCTTATATTATAGAATGCTCTATGATCTCAGGGTCCTGGGATCGAGCCCCGCATAGGGCTCTCTGCTCAGTGGGGAACCTGCTTCCCCTTCTCTCTCTGCCTGCCTCTCTGCCTATTTGTAATCTTTCTCCTCTTTGTCAAATAAATAAATAAAAAATCTTTGATAAAAAAAGAAAAAAGAATGCTCTATAAATTATTTGGTTTTGAACAAAAGGTACTGTCTGGGAAAGGCACATTAATGTGAAAATGACCTCAATTTTAGCTAGTTTGGATGTTTGCAGAGGTCACTCAATGGATTCTATGAACAATGGGTAAAGAAATGCAACCCAATTTAGTCGTCATTTCTGTAAAGTATGACTTCACAATTGTAATTACTAGACAGCACTATACATGCCTTTTGAAGATCGTCTTAAAAAATATTACAGTATGTGGTTATGTTGTAGGGTCATGACATATAACCACAGAATCTTTTTAAAAAAAGGAAATGGGGATGTTGCTCTCCAACTCTACCTGTCTTTTGGCGTCACATATTCCACTAAGTAGGAGAGGGCTGGGTTATCCAGCTCTCTGCAGGGCCCTCACCTACCTTTAGTACCCTCAGTCATGTGCCCCCTGCACCACCTGTAGTCTCTGCTGTGTGTAGCACGGGGGACAAGGCGACCCTCGCTCAGCCTTCTGCAAAGCTGTGAGGTCATATGGGCGTGCTGGGTCTTGCATGCCCTCAGGATTTTTGTTCTCTCACACCCACCCAGATGCCTGTCCATTGCCCTGCCCTACAAAGTCCCACCCAAATCCACTTGTCTCCCTCCACCCACCACTACTTTCCAATTTTCCAGGCTCCAAACGTGCACTCTCTCTGATCTGTCTAATTTCCATTCCTCAGGGCCCTACTACCAGGATTTTTAAGAAGGAACTAAATGCCAAGAGCATATAAATGACTGAGAGACTGATCTCCTAGTATTATAATAACCGCTTCAGTGGATTGTACATCTGGTTTTGCCCAACTTCCAGGCTGGATGTGCAGCTGGATGCTGGTGCCGTTCTCTGGGATGGAGAAGAGGAGAGTAGGGACTTGCTGTTGAAATGTCTGAATGAGCTGATGAGGGAGAGCCCCATCCCTGGGCCCACCCCTTATAGCCTTGAGGCCCAAGGCAAGGAAGAGTACAAATAGTCATGGGGTGGCTGCAGCCATGGGTTTTGTGGGGGAAGGTGGGAGTGAAGGTTGTTTGGACCCACATTATAAGGGATCTTTATGGAATTCATCCTGGAGGAGACAGGGAGCCAGTGAAAAGTCAAAGAGGATGGTGCCATGATCTGATTGGCATCTTGGGAAAATTCCATAGAGAAAGCATCTGGGAGGGCAAGACTGGAAGTGGACAGACCACTTAGGAGAGAATCAGAATAATCCTGCCAAGAGACCTGGGCCACCTCAACGGAGGAAGTGACATGAAAACAACAGGTTAGGGTTGATGGGTAAGAAGTTTCCAAGGCAGAAATGGATTGGCAAGAAAAGAGAATTACTGAAGGTGACTTCCTGCTTTCCAGGCATGTGGCTGATAAGGTGAGAGGGAACTTAGTCACTGATGTAGGTGCCCCAGAAGGAGGCTTGGAAATGCTAAGTTTGAGGTGCACCTCCAAGAGGAGTTGTCCAGGAAGTATTTAGATATATAGGCGGGGCTTGGCAGATCTGGGCAGATTTAGGAGCCACCAGGATCAAAAGTTAAGACAGGGACACAGAAGGCTAGAGCTGCTGTCCAGATGGGAGACAATGGTGGCCTCCCAGAAATGGTAGCAAAATGACCCAGAGAAGTAGATGGAGTTGAGAAGCATTTAGAAGGCAGAATGAACAGCACTCAGAGATGGTTGGAATACAAGAGGTGAGCTGGAGGGGAAAATCAAGGGTGGTTCCTAGTTTTCTAGCCACAGCATCTGAGAGGAGAGCAATGCTGTCCATGGAATAAGATGTAGTTTGGGGGAAAGATGATGGCTTAGTTTGGGTTCTCCCCAAAGCGGAGCTTTAGGCAAGGATTTGGGTAAGCACTTTATTAGGGAGGTATTCCAGGTAGGAGTTGGAAGTGAGCCAGGGCAAGGTGGAATGCTGATGGAAGGTGCATAGATTACTGCTGTGGGCAGTGCCTCAGCCCACCTGGGAACCAGTGACAGACTCTGGCCCATGCCTGAGTATGGTCCTCTGAAGCTGGTTGTGCGTCGTTCCTGGGGTGTTAACTCTCCAGCCCTTCCATCCCATGCCTCATTGGGAGTGGAGAGAGAGCTTTCTCTGGCGGTGTGAACAGCTCTCTCAGAGTAGACCAAGGATGTATGGGTGGGACACCAGAGGTGTTTGCTATAGCTGATGAGACAGCTCTAATGGATTGTCTCAGACATCTGAGACTTCCTGCTGGAGACATCACCAAACAGAAGACGGTAGCCATCAAAGATTCCTGACACTGTGCCCTGGAAAGGTGGGGGTCTTAATATGTGTTTACTTTATGTTTTGTTTTCTTAAAGAAAAGTTTATTTATTCTGTGAGAGAGGGCAGAGGAGAGAGAGAGAGCGAGCGTACAAGTGCAGGGGAAGGGCAGAGGGAGAAGCACAAACTCCCTGCTGAGCAGGGAGCCCGATGTGGGACTCCATTGAAGGACCTGGGATCATGACCTGAGCTGAAGGCAGACGCTTAACCAACTGAGCCTCCCAGGCATCCCTATTTTATGTTTTCTTTTTAAGATTTTATTTATTTATTTGAGAGAGAGAGAGAATGCACGAGTGGGGGGAGGGGCAGAGGGAGAAGCAGACTCCCCACTGAGCAGGGAGCCCAATGCGGGGCTGGATCCCAGGACCCTGAGATCATGACTTGAGCTGAAACCAGATGCGTAACCGACTGAGCCACCCAGGCGCTTGTATGTGTGTTTAGAGCCCTTGAGTATCAGTGGTCTGGGGGACCCAGCCAATGAGTTCTTCTCCTGCCCCTGGGGCTGGCTGCAAGGCTAGTATGTAGGGCTCGGTCCATCTCTCACAGAACAGTCATCAGGTGCTTGTATAGCCCTCCCTCCCTGTCTGTGTATTGAGAGTGCCACTTGTCAACGGTTCCAAGAAGTGGGGCTCATTAAGCAAAAAGGAAACTGGGGACCTGGAGAAGACAGGCTAGACAAACTAAGGACAGAGCAGAGACTGAAAAACGAGAGCTGCGGGGTAGGGTGGGGAGTGCCACCACCATCACATCAGCTGAGTGAGTGAGAAGAGAGCGAGTGGAATGAGCGCTGGCCAAGGATTTGATGCCGTGTCCCTTGTCCCCACTGCACCCTCTTAATCACAGAAGGCAGGCATTGAATGCGTTTGCGTTTCTGCTCCTTGACATTTGCAGTGGGATAATGTACTTCGCCCAGCACTATCCAGTAGAAATAGGATGCCATCCACAAATGTAATTGTAAATATCCTAGTAGCCACATTTTAAAAAGAATGAAGAGACAGGTGCAATTCATTTCAATAGGATATTTTATCTAACGCAATATATCCAAAATACTATTATCTCAGTGTGTAACCATTGTAAACAATTATGAAGATAATTATCAGATATTTTACATTTGGGGGTGTGGGGTTAAGTCTTCAAACCTGTGTGTATTTTGTACTAACAGCCCATCTCAATTCGGACCCACCACATTCAAGTCACATAAGGCTAGTGCCACTTATTGGGTGGCCCAAGTCCAGCCTCTCTGTCTTAGAGAACCATGGGGAGGAGAGAGTTGAGCCCCACCCATCTCTCTGATCACATCTCTTCATTGTAGGGTCCAATTCTCACAATATGATAATTATGATATCTGAGAATTTACACTATGGTGAGAGGTTTATGGACTTGACCTCATTTGAGCCATACACCCTGTTAGACGTGTATTATTAACCCTATGTTATTTATGGGTTAAACAGTTCGGGCAGTGAAAGGTCAAGCAGATTGCCTGTGGTCATACTCCTCATTAGTACTGACCTCAGGATTGGAAAGTAAATCTCATTGACTCAGAGGTCTTGCACTTACGCATGAAGCATGCTGCCAGTCCCAGGAGTCATCTCTCTCATTCACCGCAGGGCCTTTGCACACACTATTCCTGCTGCCTGCAATATCCCTGCCTGGCCAACTCCCACTAAGGAAGACACACAAAGAGAGGAATGGTTCTTCTTCAGGATGCTGACTTGTCTGGGTGTGGCCTCTGTGCTGGTGGCAACCATCTTGATACCAGGAGATGATCTGGTTTGAGGATATTCCTGACAGATGCTGAGGATGGCCAAGCCAAAAGACAGACAGGACTGAAGTCCTTGATGATGTCCTTGAGGTGTTGAATTAACCAACACTGGAGCTGCCCTAACTCAGGACTTCTTATTAAGGGGAGAATATATTTCCTTATTACATATGCCAAGTGAGTTGGGATTTTCTGTTATTTTTAGCCTAAATCATCCTAACAATTACACTATACCATGGAGAGATAGTATACTCTGGGACTGAGTGGGGAATAGAACAGGGACATGGACTCTGGCTTCAGCATTGAAGGGCCTGGGATATCTTTTGTGCTCAGATTGGATGCCACTTCCACACAAAGCCTTCCCAGCGTGCCACCTGTCCCCTCCCCACCCCTACCCAACCTCCCTTAGCCTCCCAGGAAGTCATTCCTCCTTCCTCTGAGCTCTTCTGTCTGTGTATATTGATAATCCATGTGTGTGTCTTCTCTCCCTGTTGCTTGTAAGCTCCCTAAGAGAGGAGCCTGTGTGTTGGTCATTTCTGTATCCGCCCAGTTATACCCTGCATATAGCAGGTGCTTGAAAAATGATTGGAGAATAAATGGAAGGGTGAGCAAATTAATATTAATATCTCTACTTCCCATCTTAAGAGAGAAGGCGTTTCCCCTAAGCATTCCACCTGGCTGACAGATGAGTAAATGTCAGTATGAGTATTTTCCTGCTGTGGGGCTCAGCTTTTCCATCTGTAAAATGGGAAGGTTGGATTAAATGTCCAGCTCAAAAAAACCTCCATGACTTGATAGTACTTTATATAGGGTCTGCTCTGTGCAGAGCTGGGCATTACAGGGAAGAATCAGACACTTTCCCTTCCGTGGAGACATTCAGGGTCTAGGGTGGAGGTTCTTTACCTTTGCGGGGGAACTAGATCCCTTTGATGGCCTCTCCCCAGAAAGATGCTCCTACCCTCTTTACATCTATGGGCAGTTTTAGAGAATCCATTGTGCTAGACAAAAGCCTCCAGAGGCCCACCCCTGCCTTCCAGGCCTGTCCGAGATGGAGCTAGGGGGCACGGAGGAACAGCGTGTTTCTCGGAGGAGTCCTCAATGCAGAAGGGGAGGCAGATGTGCCAATAAACCATTGGTCTCCAGTGTGAGAGGTGCTGCAACAGGCAGGCTCTGGTGATAGCAGGAACAGCTGGGGAATGCGGGGGAAACCCTGCTGCTTGTGTAGGAGTTTGCCAGGTTCTCATGTGAGGAAGACCTCTTGGCGGCCAAGCAGGGGGAACAGGCACCTGCCGTGGCCTGTGAAAGGGCGTTGGGTTTAATGGCTACTGAGTAACTGGGCATCTAGAAACCAGAGAGATGGTGGAGGGCAGCGGAAGGGACAGAGAATGGTGGATGGGAGAGAAGCCAAGGGGAGGTGGCTGAGTTCTGCATACTTTGGGGCGTGCCATAGGGGTGGGGATCAGAGCAGGAAATCTCTCTAGGTTCATGAGGATCTCGGATCAGACATAGGCCTTCCAAGAAGCAGGCCGAGAAGTCAGCATAGCCTCAAACTCTGCGGGCCAAGGGCTATCTGTAAGTTCAACGTGTTACCAAGGCTGTCGCTGCCCCCTGAGAAGGAGCCTTGGGGGCAGAAAGCTGTCCTCTTTGGGCCTTGTCATGTGCCTCCGGAGCTGCCAACAGGAAGGAGGCCTAGCTAGGAAAACTAAAAGCAGAAAGCTTTTCCCTTTGTGTGGTCCCATGGCGATTCTTAACTCTGGCCCTCATACCCAGCCTCCAGAGGCTATTGTTAATATTTTGGGAAGTTAAAGGAAATCATTTTCCTGCTGCCTAGGCCCCGGCGGGCCTTCCTTTTTGCTGGAAATGCTTGGCAAGGTGTCTCCTCGTGGCTCCTCTCACACTGGGCAGGCAGCAAGCGGATAAAACAGAATGCCTTTGACTAATTCAAAGCTGGGAGAGTGGATTTTACCTTAATTCGTGTAGTTTCGTGGTAGATGAAATTATTTCATGTTGGGAATAGATTAAAAGGAGTCTTTGTTTGGGAACAAATTAACCAGATCATTTCTAAGGTTCCTTCCAGATTTTCCATCCTGATCCTATGTGGTATCCGCCTCCGGGCTCCCATTAGGCTCTGCTGTCCCTTAGCCAAACTGCTCTTTGAGCTAGCTACATGGCTGCTTCCGACTCTTCCTTAATCAAAAGGAATGGGGGCATGGAGTGATGGGCCAGGGGACCTGTTGTGTGTCAAAAATTGTTTAATCATTTCATAACACAGTGAAATGAAGGTGGGGTGATGGTTCCCATTTGACAGATGCATTCAGTGAGGCTCAGGGAGATGTGCACATTAAACAAACATGAAGGAAGGCCCTGTGTGATAAACCCTAAGCTGGGAGCTGGAGAAACAGCAGAGGACACAATAGAAGTGTTTCCCACACTCACGGAGCTTATTGTCTAGCAGGGGCGAGAGGGACTCTCACCAAATAATCCCACAGATAAAGGGTGTTAGCAGAGTGTAGTCAGGGCTAGGGAAGGCTTCCTGGAGGAGGTGACACTTGAGGGCAGATTGGAAGCATGAGTAAGTATTAAAGCAGAGAGTCAGGGGCCAGGTGATCCAAGCAGAGGGAAGAGCACTTGCAAAGCCCTTGAAGCAGGAGGGAGCTTAGAGCTTTCCAAGGACTCAGAGGTGTGTGTGGCTAGAGCACGGAGGGGATGATATGAGATCATACTCACTGAATCAGGAAGGCGTAGGCAGAGATTGGCTCCGCATGACCTCCTGAGTCCGCAGTGCAGAAAGAGAGGGCATGAGAAAGAGAACAAACTACGTACTAGGTTCTGGGTCAGGTGCTGTCATACTTGCTATCTCATTTGATCCCAGAAGCCACCCAGTGACAAATTTTTCACCATCCCATTTGTCGCAGGAGAAAACTGAGGCTCAGAGAGGGCAGACAGCTGCATTCCCACTGCTGGTCAGAGGTGGAGTCAGGCTTCCTGCCATATCCGATTCCAAAGCCCAGCCAACCTCAGCTCCTCATCTCAGGGGCCTGAACACTCCAGCTGCCATCCCCGCCCCCGCCCCCCCCGCCGCCCCCCGCCGCCCCCCGCCCCCTGCACCTGGCCCCTCCCCTTCCAGGTGCGAGATTTCTCACAGGGAGAGCCCAGCCCGAAAGTCCAGCCCAGCTCTCCTCTGCCCCATGTTTTTGACTTCTGGCCTGCCTCTGTGGCATCCTTGCTTGGAATCAGAGAGGGAGAAACTTGGGGTCTGGTAATTGTATTCCATTAAGCCTAATTAAGATGCAAATTTGTACAGTTAATGAAGAGGCAATTTGGAGGCAATTTCATTGGTGACACAGGACTGTCATCGGTGCCTCTCTTCTCAGGAGGTAGGGCTGATGATATGGGAAATATATGCGCTGCCACCCCACACACGGCCTCTGGCACTCTCCAGGGATAAATTCTTCCTGCTGGAGAAGCAAAACCCACCCCAGGTAGAACACACTGTGCAGAAACTGCTCAGATCACATAATCCCTGATGTGGGTGTCCCCTGTTTCTGGGCCTCTGGACTCCCACCCATGGGCTCTGCCCTGCTCAGGTCCCTCAGTGTGGGGCTGGTTGGAGGATCTGAGCAGTTTCCTGGAACCAGACTGCCTGGCTTCAAATCCTGGTTCCACCCTCACTGGCTGGGTCTTTGGGCAAGTTTCTTAACCTGTCTGGGCCTCAGTTTCCTCTTCTATGAAATGAGACACAAATAGCATCACCCGTTAAGGTTGCTGTGAAGATGAAGTGAGATGATGCATGGAAAGCACTTAGCAAGGCCCCTGGTGCATGAATAGGGGACATTTTCAGTAGCTCGGCCACTTCTCCACTCTCAGCTGGGGTAGGAGTTCTGCCCCCAAACCCTAGGCTCACAAACTTCTTTCTGTGGCTGCCAGAGTTGTGCTGTCTTGGAGTGGGACTTTACTGGGGCCCTGGATGCCCTGTCCCTGTGGTCCACCTGGCTGTGAAGTAGGGGTACACCCAGCACCTGACCTTTGATTGCCAGTTGTCGGTTGTTTTTCCATCCTTGGATACCAAAACCAGCCTGCTGGCCTGGACTTCCCATCAGTAGCTGACTCCCCATTCTCCCACCACTTGGCTCCCCCTTCACCTGTGGCCAGATTCATTTATAAATAAATTACTTGACTGACATCATCATGATCATAGCTAGGATTTGTTGTGGGTTCGCTGTGTCAAGCTCTTTGCCTATAATTATGTTATTTCGTCTCCATAGCAATTTACAGATGCAGAAACTGAGGCTCAGAGAGGTAGAGTGACTTGCTTAGGATCACACAGGTGGTATGGTGCGGAACTGGAACTGAAACTATGTCTGTCTGGTTCTTAACCTGATTTTTCAGCCCTCTAGTCAAGTCGCTCTACAATTCCCAGGCTCCTGCTGGGGGCCAGGCCCCAGGCCCAGCGCCTAGGGCAGAAAACCCTGTCTGTAACCTCAAAGGGCATGAAAACTTGTAGGAAGAAGCAGACAGGAGGACAGACTATGCCAGCAGGGTAGAAGGGCTGTGGTGGAGGGAACCCAGGGGAGTGGGGCGTGGGGGAGCACTTGGCTGGGGAATTGAAGGATGGGTGGAAGTCTCTGGAGATTTTGCAGGGGAAAGGGCATTCCTGGAGGTGGGGAACAGCAGGAGCAGCGACAGGGAGATGTGAGACACTTGGATGTATTGAAGTTAGGGGTCAGGAGTAGATGGTGGGCAGGACATGGCAGTGATGGGCAGGAGTGGGGGAAGGCAGGAAAGGCAGGTAGAAGCGAGATCATGCTAAGCCTCCAAGGCCAAGTTAAGACAGAACCCAGCAGAGGTTTAGAGTGAGGTGTTCAGGACTCGGACCTACCTGGACTAGAGTCTGAGCTTTTCTACTTACTGACCGTGTGACCTTGGACAAGACTCTTTACCTCTCTGAGCCTTGGTTTCATAGTCTATAAAATGGAGGAGGGTGGTTATCAAAAGGCCTTCCTTCCAGAGTGGTTATAAGAAGATCCACAAAAGATTAGCAGTCTTTACAAAGAGAACTTTCAATATGCACCCACTGTTTCCCTCATTTGAAGGGTTGGGGGAATGAGGAGCCACTGGAAGACCCAAGGAAGGAGAGTGGCCATCCCTACATGTCCAGTGAATCTGTCTAGCCTGTGCCCTGAGAGCTGGCAAGAAGTGTGGGTGTCGTGGGACACCAAAACTAGAGCAGTGGATAAACAAAAGGGAGAGTTTTCCTCATTCAGAAATACATTGTTTAAAGGTGAGAACAGTCGGGTG